>OX411557.1:47917258-48517258 GCA_948146395.1 Fragum whitleyi
TGAGTATCAACGGATTATTGATTCAAAGATTGTATCTTTAATGTAAGGATCATCTAAAAGGGTCATATATTTATCTCTTTTTGTACCAAAAGTGAGTGACACCTTCTTTTTCAGTAATGCATATCCGCCATCTTTAAGCTACCATTGCAAAGTTGTGTACATACTTGCCATACAGTGAATAAGTCTTTGCACAATATTCAAAAGGTACAGATTATTGAAGTATTGTTATTTTGCATCGCATTGGTCAACAAATCGGTGACACGGTGAGACACGGTTGTAACTGCTTGTAAAGATATCGGAAGTAACAGAATTTCGTGCTGATCCTTCGAAGCATTCAGGCACTGATCCAAAGCTACACTATTTGAAATTTTTACCCGATCTCATAACATCATTTCACTTAAGTTTTTTATGCGGGGACAGCTTTTGAACGTCTCATCCGAAAGACAATTAATTTGTTAGTGTGCCACCCTGGGTTTGAACCTACGACGTCGAAATTCAATGGTTTTCAAGTCCGGTGGTCTACCAACTGAGCTAATTGGGGACTTTAGGTGTGTGTGTGTATTTCCGCTCATTTATTGTTGCTACCGTAGCACATGCCAATATCACCGACGCCCCCAGAAGACGGTTAGTTGTTACGGGGGATAGTGCAAGAATACATGACGAAACTACTGCTTAGATCGCCATGGTTCTTTAACGTGCTCGGCCGTGTAAAGCACCGACTCACGGGGCCTCGTTTTAACGTCTCATCCGAAAGACAATTACTTTGTTAGTGTGCCAGCCCGGGTTAGAACCCACGCCGTCGAACTTCAATTTTAGGTGTTTAGGTATTTAAAGTTGGTATTTAAAGCATTAATATAATTACTCAATTTGGTAATTGCATTCGCGACAAGAATGCTTAAATCATACCGATGTTTCAAAGCGTGAAACAAAATTAAGAAGGGTTGTATGCCGAAAACGAGTTGAATTAAAGGCATGTTTTCAATGATTTACAGATTATTGATTACCATTGATCTTTAATTGTACAATTAATTAAATCGACAAACACTTTTACAGATTATTGATTGGCATTGGCCTTTAATTGCGTTATTAATTAAATCATCACACACTAAGAAAACATGAGTTAAACCAAACAATATATAGCGGGTGTAAAAAGAAGACAAACGCGGTAATATCTTTTATGTTCTTTTACATATTTCTTGTGCATTACATTGGCAAAATAATTCTGTACAATAGATCCGATTTTTTTTATTCAAAATATCAGGATATATTTCATTTTTGCAACATCTATCTATCTATCTATCTAACTATCTATCTATCTATCTATCTATCTATCTATCTATCTATCTATCTATCTATCTATCTATCTATCTATCTATCTATCTATCTATCTATCTATCTATCTATCTATCTATCTATCTATCTATCTATCTATCTATCTATCTATCTATCTATCTATCTATCTATCTATCTATCTATCTATCTATCTATCTATCTATCTATCTATCTATCTATCTATCTATCTATCTATCTATCTATCTATCTATCTATCTATCTATCTATCTATCTATCTATCTATCTATCTATCTATCTATCTATCTATCTATCTATCTATCTATCTATCTATCTATCTATCTATCTATCTATCTATCTATCTATCTATCTATCTATCTATCTATCTATCTATCTATCTATCTATCTATCTATCTATCTATCTATCTATCTATCTATCTATCTATCTATCTATCTATCTATCTATCTATCTATCTATCTATCTATCTATCTATCTATCTATCTATCTATCTATCTATCTATCTATCTATCTATCTATCTATCTATCTATCTATCTATCTATCTATCTATCTATCTATCTATCTATCTATCTATCTATCTATCTATCTATCTATCTATCTATCTATCTATCTATCTATCTATCTATCTATCTATCTATCTATCTATCTATCTATCTATCTATCTATCTATCTATCTATCTATCTATCTATCTATCTATCTATCTATCTATCTATCTATCTATCTATCTATCTATCTATCTATCTATCTATCTATCTATCTATCTATCTATCTATCTATCTATCTATCTATCTATCTATCTATCTATCTATCTATCTATCTATCTATCTATCTATCTATCTATCTATCTATCTATCTATCTATCTATCTATCTATCTATCTATCTATCTATCTATCTATCTATCTATCTATCTATCTATCTATCTATCTATCTATCTATCTATCTATACATCTATCTATCCATCTATCTATACATCTATCTATCTATACATCTATCTATACATCTATCTATACATCTATCTATCTATACATCTATACATCTATACATCTATACATCTATACATCTTTACATCTATCTTTCTATACACCTTTCTATACACCTATCTATCTATACATCTATCTATACATCTATTCATCTATCTATACATCTATCTATGCATCTATCTATGCATCTAAGCATCTATCTATATATCTTTTCATCTATCTTTACATTTATTCATCTATCTATACATCTGCACATCTCATACATACTGCCTAACTCTCCTTTCGGGTATTACTGGCAGGGGGTACTATTATCAATGTATATCTATTAAACGTTTTTTACTCATTCTGGTTGTTTTGCATGAGAAATTCGAAAGGCAGTGGAACCCTCCTCTTTTAAGGGGTTTCATCCACTGCTACCAATTTACAGCTGGGTCGACTGAGGCAGTGACTATTAAGTTTCCTCACGGCCAAAGGAAACACCTCGCTGTCACCACGACTCGAATCCCTGACCTTCGGATCAGGAGACCGACGCTCTAACCACTGAGCTATCGAGGCAGTCTAACAATCTAATGCTAAAGAGAAAGGCTATAGATATGGCAGCTCGGGTTGCATTCGGAACATCGCTCGGACTTTTCCGTAAACTGAAAAGTACCTGGGACGTAAATATAGTAATTTTGAGTCATTTTTTAGGTAATTCGGCTCCTGGTGGTACTTCGGTTAAAACGCTTGTAGAAAATCACATTTTATTAATTTTCTCCGATCATCTTTGGAGATATTTTGGGCATACTATAATATGTTGACAAAACGCAGTAAACCACTGCGTTTTGTTACCAAATTTTATCCTGTCACTAGCTGTAAATATTGCCTGATAAAAGGGGGTATGATAAACTTGTTGATATCAGGTCACTTGATCACGTGACAGCTTTATCATGTCACTTGGTCACGTGACCTGCCGGATCTTCTTTTTGCGGCTATTAGGTCTGAAAACAGTTCTCTCTAATATTATTTCTTTTTAATTTGAGTGTCTATTTCTGATAAAAAACATTTCACTCGATTCACATATATTTTTAAAATCAAGTCGCCACCATATCGATGAACTGGTATCCCGATGTCTGTAAGAGACAACGGGTAGTGTATAAATTTTATGGCAATCTGATTGGCTATGTACTTTTCACGACAAGTAAGTTATTACAAACCATAAGAATTTTCCCATCATGCATGTCGATATC
Organism: Fragum whitleyi; assembly: GCA_948146395.1. Classification (NCBI taxonomy): domain Eukaryota; kingdom Metazoa; phylum Mollusca; class Bivalvia; order Cardiida; family Cardiidae; genus Fragum; species Fragum whitleyi. Next base: position 47,920,780 of record OX411557.1, read on the forward strand.
CGTTGAAATTTGGCGGCATTGTTTAAAATGGAAAATGAAATTCTGTTGCTTATATAAATATGCTCTTTATGAGACAAACATACGAAAGAAAAACAAAAAATCAACTCATTATTTGCTGTTTTTCGCTGCATTCATCGATTTTCGATCATCTGCATGTCGCTAATCGGCTACCAAACGCTTTACGATTTTCTAGCTTCCGTTTAACGTTCGATCAAATGACGTCACTACCGGGTCACATGACCTTACGAAAATTTGTAAAATACCTGTCTCTAGTATCGATAGATCTAGGGGCAGTAACCCAGTCAACATATCGATGACGTAATCTATAAAATTGTGATGAAGCTTATCTCGGTGTTTACATTCTACCTCGAAACTGTCAGGATTTTAAAACATTTATCTGAATGGATTCAACGCAGATATTATTCGCATGAGGAGGATTTCGGAGATAGTAGCTTTGCATCTGATCTCAATCTATGTCCATCCTCTGATTTTGAGCAAGGAAGGCATTGAATTGAGATTTGCTTTTAGCTGCATGACAACAAAACTTCGGAGAAAAAAAGGACGTTTGAGATTGCGAAAATCATCAGATTAATATCTTCTTAACCATTAAGGTATGAAAGTATTACAGTTTTCTTTTGTTATATATTTTCTTGCTACAGCGTAAGCCGTTCGCGATCACCCAAACTCCTCCACCCATTCACCCTTATGACGAGGTCTCGCCGATATCGAAGTTGTAAATCGGGATCGGATTGTATTTTCGTAAATAAATAACGATTAGAGTTTAGAAAAAGATTGTAACAGGATAAATAGAATAGATGATAGGTGACTTGAGATGGAAAAGTCTATCGGGCTCAGCTGCGGAATTTATCCGGTTCGCCTCCGGCTCACCAGATAAATTCCTACGCCTTGCCCGATAAACTTTTCCATATCAAGCCACCAACCATCTTTTCTCTATATAATATGCCCACTTTTATTCTTTCGTTGATTTTATTTTATGCAACGTCATCCTTACCGGGATCGTTAATGTTTGTCACGTCATATAAACCTACGCGCGAAATGACGCGCTTTCATGGCTGCGTCCGTATTATTCCCGAGGTCTATTCCGTAGAATCGCCGAGGGTTCCCGATTGCTCGGGTTGCAGACAACAATGATGAATTGAGGCAAATAAAAAAATGAAATCGTATTAAATAAATCTGGTAGTAAATATCAAGGAAAAATGCAATATATATATATATATATATATATATATTCAAAAATATTTTCTCAAGTAAAAAATCACAGCGACGTTCGATCTTGCAAGAAACATTGTGGGAGATTCTCTCATTTTTTCTGTCAGAAATCTCATTGAAACTGACTAAACGAGAGTTAATCGCAAAGCAAAGTGCAAATTAGCGAAGAATTTCACAAAATTTCTCGCAAAATATCTAAATTTCTCATTAGATTTGGCTAAATAAGCTATTTCTTGCCGCGACATGACATTCTGAGCTCGAATTAAGATTCTTGGGTTTGTACAGGAAAGCGTTAACCATCATCATGCTGTATCTTTTTTCTAAAAACCGAAAAAGCAGACTTCGGAACATTTTTATCAGACAGTCCCAAATTTATCCCCATAATAATTGAGTAGAAAACTTGAAATCTTAGCCTTAACTGTCTGCCAAAGCTTTAAATACATAGAGGATATTGAATGAGTGGTCATGGAATACCGAATTTATTCAACGAGTCATCTTTAAACAGATAAAAACGAGGCTGTGCCGAGTTTTTATCTGTTTATAGATGACGAGTTTCATTAATTCGGTATTTTATGAGCACAAATTTTATATTCTATTTATAATATGACCCGAATTTTTGCGAAAAATCATCAATTTTTTTTTAAATTTAACATTTCAATTTTCCGCGAAACTTATAACGCCTTTAAAAATGACGTCACAATATATACATTATGACGTCATTTCGCGGTTTCAAATAGCGTACCTATTCGCTCTGAGCTCATTTGCATAGTTATTCCACTAGTGTAATAACACTCGTGTAATATCAAAATTATTTCAACGGGTTTATTTCACTCTCGCGACGCAGGTCATATTATAATGTACTGTAAATTGTCGTGAGCAGGAAGTTACATACAAAAGGTAACATCATATCAAGAAAGAATACAGAACTTGAATAGCGTTGACTAATTATGAATATTGCCATTCAAGCTTCAAAAATGTGTATAGACTCACCGATAAACGATATTACCATTGTCGATCCACATCGTGAATGAAACAGGATATATTTCTACAATGCGGCTTGGTTCGGTTTAAAACTTCATTTTACAGTGATTTTGATTAAAAGTGTAGTGGCTACATGCAGGATCAATCTTTCTCGATTCTGATTCCAGGAGAAACTGCTATTTCTCATCATGAATTACTTGCGTCCAATGCTTTTGTCAGTATACTAATGTATGGCGCACTAAAGTCTTAATTCAGTCTTACACGGTATATACCTTTGCATGCACCTCAACATTTTACGGGTGCATATCCATAAAACTACGATTCACATATAAAATTTATAGTAGCACCCTTTAACTTTTTACGAGTACGTACAAAAATATGGTGAAACCATTAATTTTCATGGGAATGAGATTGTCCAATAAGAAAACTCCACACGCCCATAATATGAACGTAACCCCCACAAAATTTGCTAGAACGCACGTTTTTATGCGTGTACGACTTTAAGTGGTCTTTAAACCAAAGCTGTATTCCTTAACCAAGATTGATAGCCGCTGCTTTGAATCGGATCGTAGGGACTTAAAATCCGGGTTCTGTAAGCGTCTGTTAAAGAAATATTAAAATCTACTCAAAACAGAAAACGTACAAATATCAATTGTAGTTTCACGTGATAAATTCAAAAGTGATGTGGACACATACAAATTTAATGCTACTCATCTTCTTGTTGTTCGTTCGTGACGTCACTTCCTCGGGTGTTTTCGTGAAGCCCGGGTTGCCCGCCGGGTACGTGTCAAGGTCATCAAACCAAGCACTATCTGGACTGTACCACTCGTGTGGAGGGGTTAATCATCCAAACTATGGACACATTCATTATTTATACTGCAGTAATGCGCATGCCTGTTGCCATACCGACAGTGGATACCCGGCTTGCTGTGTCACGTGAGTATTTCAACTAGGAATAATTTAAGATATATAAATATATTGATATATAGATACACAAGTCTCAGTGAGTAAACAATGGTCAATTTGTCTATACGAGTATAGTTGACTAGATCATCAATGTTAAAAATCGTCAAAATGAGCTTAGATCTATTCACCCAATAGTTTTCTTTAGAAGTATTTTTTTCTAAATGGAAGTCTATGTTTATTTTTCTTACGAAGAGTGCATGTGTCTGAAATGGGGACAACGTATACATGTATACGTGCTAAGAACTATGAATATACGAGTTCTCGTATATATAAATTGAAATATTTTTTGGGCTAAAAGTTAAGCATACTTTTCTACCAGTTGTTGAAAATCTTGGACAACCTCGTAAGAATCAACCAAGGGAGAAGGTATTCGTAGGTCATATACACGTGTAAGACATATACACGTGTAAGGCATATACAAATTGTGAATTTGATGGTCAAGAATCATCATTTAAAAGAGGGAAGCATCAAACAGTATTACATCCCTTCACTTGATGCTGAAAGGATTAACCAATATGAATAAATCATGAAGATTTCAGGAATGACTTGGTATTTAAGAGACTTGAAGTGTTTTGGTCACCGTATTTCGCAATAATAAGTCGCCTTTCAAATACGCACACTCAGTGCATATGGGAGTTTAAGTGTCACTTAGCATACAATGTAGACCTATGTGAGATAGCAGCTGGGGGCTAGGAAAGGATGTGATGGTTGTACTGGTGAGATAAATAACAGGAATCCATTGAAAGGTGCTCCAAAATGTTGAAAGCGGCCTTAAACTCCATTCAATCAATAAATCAATTACTTAGTTTACTCATCAAATGGTCACTCAGCTTGACCTCAAATATATTCAAGTTGAAGTTTAGTCACATAAGATGAGATAGGCCTACAGTTTTTTTTTGTCGCACACACCATGGGTTATTTGAGCAGTTACACGTTGATTTGAATTGTCCAACTCAGTCCATGGGGCCAATTTATTTCTGATCCCGGGCGGGTACTGCTTCCCGCTTTTCAAAGTGGATCTCTCAGACAGTGGGCTTCCAGCTTTAGACTGGTCCAAAAATCGAATGTTAGAATAGCATAGAATACGCTATTCTAAAAATTGAAAGTAGGACCAGTCTGTACCCGGGAAGGACTCAGATCAGAAACAAGTTGGCCCATGCTATTCATTTCAGACGAGATGCACTAAACCAAGGTGAGATTGCCGGGATCGTCATTGGCTGCACAGTATTTGTAGGAATCTTACTCGGGGTAGCCATTTTTATATCGCAGAAGTATTTTTCTTCGAGTAAGTATTCTCAGGATGCGTATTTAATAAGTAACGCTTCTTATCTCGGGGCCAACTTATTTCTCGTCCGAACGGGTCCCGATTTTGTTGTTTTTCAGCCGGGTCACAGAAGAAACCAGCTCTGATGTTCCTGCTGACAAGATGTTACACACCGCTTTCAAGTTATACCCGTTTTGCACGCAAGTGCCCGTGCAAAGCGGAGTATTATTTTAAAACGATTTGCAACATCTTGTCAGCCGGAATATAGAGCTGGTTTCTCATTGTGGTCCGGCTAAAAACAACAACAAAACGAGACCCGTTCGGGCCAGAAATAAGTTGGTTCCAGCCAGTATTCAACACTTATCAAGCGAAAAAGTATTATGCATCGCAATTTCACTGAAACGAACTTCAAAACGGCTAAATTGCATTTGCCACATTGTAACACTCTGTAGTCATTGAATGAAATATCTTTCATTTCTATTTTAATCAGGCGTCTTCTTAAAGAATGGATTAGAATATTTGTCCGTAGTGTCTAATGCAAACGATCTCATGTAAACGATCAAACACAAGAATCCTCATTTACAAAAGTTAAAGACAATTACGCGATTGTTCATTGTAAATAAGCTTAGTGAAAGAGTGTGATAATTACATGTACAAATACACATTCTTCTAATTCCTACATTTATATTCTACTTTTACTCTGATTTCTTTTCTGTAATTTGTAGTTTTGAATTATATAGCTCAAAGTAAAATATTTGTGACCCGTCACGCGAAAAGGGACCATATGTGAATTCTGTAAAATGAATTACGGAAAAGAGATTAGATCCATCATAGGTCAACCAGAAGTCGCATTCCAAACATTCTTTCACTGGAAGATAGATTAAACATTCTAGATTCAGAAAATAGGCACATTGCAAAAAAGTTTCGACCCCAGTCAGTATGTGCAGTCCGCGCAGTCTTACGAGGGTCGACACTTTACGCACTACCCAGATGGTCCCTTTTCGAGTAACGGGTCACGTTTAAAGAAAAGAAGAAACAAAGTAACAAACGTTATCCGGCACTTATACCCGCTCGTCGAAAAGACGTCATTTTAGGCTAGGTGGGGATTTTCGTGGACAAAGGAAAACCTTAATCACTTATTCCACTTTTCTTTCGATTTTCAAAAAGCAAACAGATTTGGAAATTTAACAGAAAAACCATTTTTTCCTGTTAAATATCATGTCGATTTAGATTATAACAATACCATGATACTAGCTTGAAATTTCAATTTATTTAGAAACGACGATTTTTAACCGACGTGGGAAATTTCTGTGAGCAAAGGAATTTTCAAACAATTCTTTTATTTATGAACACAACTCTTATAATTTTACATATTTCGAAAAAAAAAAAACTGTTTTACTTACAAGATTTCAGGCAAATTCGTCAATCATTGCGAGAGATATCGACTTTACCGATTTAGTCCAGTCAAAATAGCGAAATATGGCCTCAACCCAAAACAAATTGCAACAAAAACGTTCTTGAGTTTTTTGAGTAGCTTGACCCTCCCTAGATCACATTCTAAAAGTAGGACAAAATCGGAAGATACGTATATTGATTTTTCAATACATTTTGGTACCCACTAGTAATGCCTGTAGTACAGCCAATTTGGCGAGAATATTATGTAATATACCTGGAATAAAACTGATTTGTGCAAGCAAAACTTATCAAATAGCATTTGAATTACCTCTAGGAATTTAACCACAATTTTTATTAATGGTTTGGGTAAAATGTATGGCATTTTAAACATAAAAAGACAAATTCAAATTAATCTTACCCCACCCACTTGATTTAACATTAGAATGGATAGAAAAATAGCTCCTGGTATTGAAACATTTTCATGTACACCCTTATCAACAAGTTCATAACAATATTGTTTTATTGGATTGATCTATTTGTATGTCTGCTTGTCCCACAGGCAATTGTTTCAAGACAAAAGACCATGTATCCATCATCTGATCATGTTAGCTCATTCAGTAGTCACTGAGCTCAAATTTTGATGATTCCTTAGTCTAATAATTATTTTGACAACATTGTCATCAGCTTATTTTTTCTTGATAATTTTCCTTTGCATTGTTTCCAGATTGTGTAAAATATGCCGGAAATGGTGAGAGTTGGTGAGGTATGGGACTAGTTTGACACCTTGTCTTATATGATAACACACATTTTGTGTATTTGACAAAAAATTGGATAATGAAATTGCCTGTGTGATCTGTCTTAGAATAATTTTCTGAAATTTTAATTCCAAACAATTCAAAATGAAGGTTTGTATGTCACTAACCTAGTACTACATTTCTTTTTTAATTCAGTATAACGATGACACATAGAAACTTTGAAAATTCTGAGATTACCTTACCTAAAACTTTAAAAGAGGCTTTGCAAAAGTAAGATACGACACTGAAACCGCGGTCATTTGATAACCGTAAAGGGGGCTACCACAGCGACATTACAATCAAATTTCATAGAAATTTTTTTTTCAGATACTTTAAAAATCTTAAGTTTTCGGTTGTACAAACTTGTCTTATCTTCGTAATAATATGTCTTATATTTAACCAATTGAAGCTTTAAAAAGGATACTAAATTATGTGTCCTAGATTGCATTCTAATAAAGTTTAACCCAAATTGTTCTTTAGGTTCTCTAAGTGAAACATTTTGGTTAAATTTTGAAATTTTCATAATGATCTCTCTCGTTTTCTTACATTAATTAAATTCAAAGAATAATATGGTAGAAATTGGAAATGGTTTCTTACAACACCTAATTAACATTATTTCATTCATATCAAGACAAGTTATATTAAGTTTTGTTTGTTTGAATGGGGGTTTACGCCGTTTTCAACAATCTTTCATTTATATCGCGGTGGCAGCAGCACTTTACAATAGATTCCTGGTATTCTCACACCAGTACCACCATTAAAACCCTTCCTGGCCTACAACCCACAATAAAATCAATACAACTTTATTAACAAAGCTGGTAGCTTATCGAGCAATGTTATGGTTAGGGTCCTTGATATTTTTTTCAAAAATTAAAAAAAAACTTTTTTTCTTTTTTATCTTGTAGAAATATACTATGCAAATTGGCTAGGGGTCAATTTCAAAAAAACCTGTTCAATTATTTGTTGATTTATGTTTAATTTGTTAGCCGATGACCAGGTCAATTAATTTAAAACTAAAATTGCGGTTTCCTGAACTTTTCTTTTAAAAAAAGCATTTTTACCTATTTCAAATCTTATACCTTATACCTCGTGAAACATGGGGCGTTTGTTATCGATCTGCATGGTGTGCTAGTAAAGATTCGTTAGACAACTTCATTCCAAATTAATATTTATGCCTCACATAGTCTGTCATTTTAATAATTTCGATATAAATTGTTTGTGAACATTCACTTGTTGAAAACCTTTGAAGCACAAGCTTGTTATCATTTGTTCTTCATTCATTTTTAAGAATAGGCTTGCATAACATTCTCGAAAAGTTTTGAACCATGTCTTATTTTTGCTACTAATAAAGCATACTCTCTTTGTTTAAGTGTTTTAATTGATGACGAATACTTATCCACATCAAAATTAGTTTATTGAGTCTTGTTTTAAATAAAAATCAAAACTTCCAATGAATTGGCAATCGGAGCAATTTATTTCCAATTTATTCCTATGCCATTCTTCAATTTAACACATAATGTTTTGAGAAATATGTTCGAAACTCGTCAAATGACAAACAAAACTTAGTCATTGATGTGATGCACTTGTTTAAAAAATTTTCAATTTAAACTTTCTTAACGCCTAATATGAAAATCGCAAAATCTAAAATGCAAACTTTTGACATTCACAGTTGACCTTACTGTTAGTTTGTCAATTAACTTTTAAAGTATGAATTGAATGGGACCAACATCACATTGCATTCGAAAGAACTAGTACTAGACATTTCCACTGTCGTCGCAGCCCAGATGATTGTGCGCTGGGGTTCCAGTTACGGGATTCAAGTTACGGGGGAGCCGCCATCATAGCGCAGTTGGTAGCGCGTCGGACAATCAATCAAGAGGTCCCGGGTTCGATCCCAGACGGCGGCACTAAATCTTTCGTCACTATTTGTCTCTCACCAATAGGTTGATAATTGTAAGGATGTAGTGGTTGTACTGGTGAGAGAAATACCAGGAAACCATTGTTAGGTGCTCCAGCCTCTACAATATAACTAAAAACTGTTGAAAGCGGCGTTAAACTCCATTCAATCAATCAATCAATCAAGTAATGGGTTTCAAGGTTCGATCTCTGACAACAGCACACCCTGTCTTACACTTGGTTCCAACCAACGGGTAGACTGCTAGTAAAACATATATGGTATTAGAAAGATGTAGCCCGGAAAGGAATTTCCTGGTAGAAGCGATGAGAAAAATACCAGGAACCATGGTAAGGTGCTCTGTTTTCGGCGTGATGAAATTGTTAATACAAATGTTAAATTCTTTCCAAACAAAACAGTTGATTTTTTATCGGCTTTGAAATTTTAAAAAAGGTATCAAATTTGTGTGAATCTTATGCTTTCGAAAATATAAATAGTTTTAAGGTTAAAATTTGTGAAAAGAACTAAGATTATTTTAAAAAAAATATTATGGTATATTTTCAAAGTGCAATTAAACTCTTATGTACAACAGACGGACGACTCATGAAATACGTCTTCAAATATTCTAGAGAACATGTCAACCCAAGTCTATATCTAAAAGTTTAGATAAAATCAAATCTAAATTTTGGAAAGATTTCTCTTTTTGATGTGCATAATAAGCCTGGTGATTATATCTACAACTATTTTTAGTTGCACTTGCTCACCTAAAATTTTGTACAGGAAGCGGGGGCTAAAAAAAGGTTCAAATCTACTTTAACTTGGACATTGAAAAGACTTTGGACTATTAAAAATGTTTCAGACCTATTTCTTGAAACCAACGCCACTTTTTTGCAAAAGCGACCATTTTCTACTTCTTTTCAATGAAAAAGTGAGTGGGTGGGGTAAGATGTTTTACAAATTATCTCTAAAACTGACCAAATAACAAAGAATATCCTATTTTCAATCAGGTAATGACTTATTACTATCAACCACATGGCTTTTGATATACCAACAACTTCTAATTTAGAATTAAACATGTTTTCTATCAAAAAGTCTTAACAAGTCTAGTTCGGAAAAATCTATGATAAAAATCACGAAAAAAATCAAAATACGTATCTTCCGATTTTGTCCTACTTTATATATGTTAAATGGATATGTCTATGGATGTCAAAAATAATAACATTGTTTTTTGTTGCAATTTGTTTTGGGTCCTACCATAATTTGACTGGACTAATTCCTTTTTTTTTTTTCGAACGAAATTTCCAAACCTCTACATAATTTCAAATTTGCTAATTCTGAAAAATATCTCTATCTTAATCATGCAAAATCTTTCAAAATTTAAGATTTGTCGGCTTAATTGTATGTACGTAAGCTTTGCAGTAAGAGTAGTCACAGTTTCGTTGATACATGTACGTGCTTTTTCATAATAACTTGCATTCAAATGGATAAACATTAGTGTTGGATCTCTGCTGATGTTTTTCGCTTTTTTTTTGTTATAACGCATGCAACTATGGTGTGGAAAATAAGAAATTTGCAAAACTGCAATAGTTATATAGGTATTTATCTCCTCTTTCAAATAATGTATAGGGGCCTAATATTTACTTTTTTTTGGAGAAATGAAAAGAAATTATTGTTTATTTTGAACACTCGATCGGGCTAAAAACTAAGTTATCTCTAACGTTACGTCACAACTTTTGAGCTTTCGTGTAATATCAAAAATATTCAACGGGTTGTATAGCTCCAAAGACGAAGGTTGTGATTTAATTGACCATTTAAAAAAAATCTCTTTTATTAAAAGACCTCCATTTTTTTCTATTTTTAGATGCTAAAGCCTGATAGGACTTCAACATGAAGTAGACGTCACTTCGCCAGTTTTGTCAATTCTCTACGTACACTTTCTTAATGATATTACTTTGATGGGTTGTCTGGATGAAATTGCAATTTTCAATACCTTTAGAAATGTATAGACAATTTCATGACGATCACGAATTTAATACATTTTCCGCCAGTTTTATCAGTTCTCTACGTACATTTAATGTGTTGTATTTCATTTGTTGGTTATCTGGTTATTATAATACGACCTACGTCGCCGGAATGAAATAACTTCGTTGACTATTTTTGATATTACACTGGTGTTATTACACGAGTGGAATAACTATGCAAATGATGTATGAATGTATACCAACGAAATGCTTTCGTTGAGCTAATGACGTCATAATGCATTTTCTGACGTCATTACGCAAACGACATTATGTGTTTGGTGTAAAAATCATTCACTATCCTCAAAGTATTTGATAAATCGCCAGCCCCGCCCCTAGACCCCCGTTATGACACAACCCTCATACACAGTTAATAACTTCAAGAAATTGACAAGGCAAATACTTTTGGAATGAAAGTGGAATAAAAATAGAGAGAGAGGAGCGAGTTGTGAGTGAATTTAAGGGGAGCTAATATAATATCGCTCGTTTCGTCCACTTACGAAACGGTGATATTTCATTACCCTCTATTAAAAAGTCTACCTGTTTTTCTGTTTATGTGTCTTCAGAGACCAATCGATCGCTTGAGAATCCACTCCAGCCAATGAAATATAATGCTATGGAATTATTTGATAGAATCAAATGAAATGATGCTCCATTTGAACAATTACGAAGCAATTGGAAACGATTTCGTAGTGTTTTTGAGTGGTATGAGTTAGTGTTTTTATGAATGAATGGAGCGCTGAGCAAGTTATTTGGAATGTTTTTTGCTCGAGATAAGTGACAAGTTCAAGAGGTTCTTAACTGTATGTAGTAATTTATCATGCAATGAAGCCTGTATTGACCTGATATCAGGTGTCTGATGACATAATATAATATCAGTTAGTCTATTTCTAGAAACAATTTGCATACACTTTGACCTGAATTTCTTTGATTTTTAGGGGTTATTATAATTAAGCGCTGCAAAATGATTGAATGGTAAATAGAATATCATGTAAGTGTCTTAAAAAAGCAAAGTTATTCGGTTTCGACTTTGAGAAATTATCATGACTCGGCAAAGCCTCGTCCTGATAAATTCTCCCAACCTCGACCAGATAACATTGATATTTGAAGTCACTAACATGTTATTCTCCATGTATGCGAAACAAAATAACAAATCGTTCGAGAACGACCTCACCATCGTACCTTCAGATTCTTCGAGTTGCAGTTACCACGTATAAATCGCTTATCCACGTTATTCAAACAAAATGACGGATAATATCAGAGTTCAGCAGTTATCTGATTTAAAACGACTTTTTTGATTGGTCATTCGATTTTTTGATTGACAACACCGATCTTTCAACTTTTTAGATGCCATTGCACTGTAAAATATGTGGATATATACTTTTTTGTCAAATGCTATTTTCTCATGTTTTGTTCCTCGGTTGGCTAACAAAATATCGCCCACCAACGCTTGAAAAAAGTTGTATTGACATTTTATTTACTCCCTGACCAAACAACACCCCTGTTTTCGGACTCTCGGACTTAACCATTGTTTCGCTGATATTCCAGAAATTTCATCAAGCATCGTTTGTTTGTTTGAATGGGGTTTTACGCAACGTCCGTTATAAGGCATCTGCTGGAGTACCTAACAATAGATTGCATATTTCTCACACCAGTGTTGCCATTAAATCATTTCCTTGCCTTGTTTGTTTATATTCGTTTATTTACTGTCGCTACCGTAGCATATATACCCTTATGCGCGACGACCTCCAGAGGATTGTTAGTTGTTTTGGTGGATAGTGCAAGGATGCATGACGAAACTACTGCTGAGATCCGCCATGGTTCTTTAACGTGCTCGGTGTAAAGCACCGTCTCACGGGATCCCCGGATTAACATCTCATCCGAAAAGACAATTAGTTTATTAGTGTTTCAGCCCGTGAATCGAACGCACTCGGTCAAACTTCAATGGTTTTGAAGTCCGGTGCTCTACCGACTGAGCTAATCGAGCTGATTTTCCTATCCTCCAGTTGCTATCCCACATAGGTCTACGATTATTAACCCATTGGTGGAAGCCAAGTTGTCGGAAAGGAAAAGCGCCGCCGACGGAAATCGAACCCAGGGCCTGTTGAATAATAGACTGACGCGCCATCACTGCGCTATGACGACTTGGACAGGAATATATTTGTGACCCGTCACGCGAAAAGGGACAGTCCGGGAATTCTGTACAATGAAATATTGAAAAAGAGATTTGGTTCAGCATAGGTAAACCAGAAATCGCATTTCAAAAATTCTTTCACTGGAAGGTAGATTGATTATTCTTGAATAAGAAAATAAGTACGATGCAAAAAGTTTCGACCCTTGTCAGTCTGCGCAGTCCGCGCAGTCTGACTAGGGTCGACACTTCACGCACTACCCAGATGGTCCCTTTTCGCGTGACGGATCACATTTATAAAGTGCGATATGTTGCAAGTCTTTTGATAGAACAAGACCCTTGACCCAATAGTCTCAACTCCTTGATCAGGACATGGTCAATATAATGACGGTTCCTTGTAAGATTGCACAGCCTGACTAGGGTCGTCACTTTACGCACTACCCAGATGGACCCTTTTCGCGTGACGGGTCACATTTATAAAGTGCGATATGTTGGAAGTCCTTTGAAAGAACAAGCCCCTTGCTCCCGCAGTCTCAACCTCTGGATCAGCACATGGTCAATATTTATGACGGTTCCTTGTAAGATTGCACTAAGTGTCTATAATGAGACATTGTATAGACGCTCTGAAGTCCTGAATTGATCACTTGAATAATTTATTGACAATAATATTAATGATGGTATATGCCTATTATCGCTTCAATATCCAATCCGATTTCCAGGAACCAAAAATACCTTTTTGAACTTTAAGCTGATTATCTAAATTTTGATAACGATTATCCACCTATTTGCGGGAGACAAACACAATAGCGGAAACGATATTCGCTGCGGTCGGAGATTTCATTACTACTCACACAGCTGGCTGTGATTGATCACAATTGGCGATTCGGCGCTGCGATTTCCTGCACTGACTTTTCCAATGAACGGGTTAATATGTCCTTATACATTAAGTGCACTTTTAAGAAAATTGTGCCATAAATTTAAAAAAGAAGTCACATGACAATGTCACATGAGTGTCCAATTTCACGGATCGTGATTCACATATCGATTACCCACCTTTCAGCTTTCTTTACCCGTATCACGATTTTATCTATTTTTTAGAACATAATGTAGGGTATAATTTTTTATATTACGGTCAATGTAGTCAAATGTTGTAATTTTAAAGAACTTTAATATATACTAGATGATTTGATTTGAATGGACGGACAATGCATTAGTTTATTCAGGTAAGGCTTTCATAAGTAGAGGATATTGAATGAATGGTCATTGCATACCGAAATAATTAGGCCTAAACGAGTCATCTATAAACAGATAAAATCGAGGCTGCGCAGGGGTATGACTAAATTACGAATATGACATATTCGGCGAATATGGGCGAATATGAACGAATATGACTTTCAAAAATCGTATTACCGGTATAAATGAGTTATACAAGTTATTATATATTATTTTTGCATGTTAAATTGAACGTAATTTAAATGGTTTTTCTTTTATTGAAATTCCGAATAAACGATGACTTTCTATTGAAAAAATAGTTGAAACAATATGTCCTTTTAATGTTTCCGTAGTTAGTTAACAAATATTTCCCGTTCGGATATAATTTGTAAAAAATGGCTAAGATCTACGAAATCTTTTCTTTCGTGTTTAGGATTTTGTGAAAAAAAAAGAAGAAAGAAATAAAAGATTGTAAACATGTTGAAAATGCCAAGCAAGCAAGAAAAATCAAGGGAAGTTCTACTATAATTTTAATTAGGTCTATAACTCTGGTCAAGACCGCCGTGAAGCAAAATTGGACTCGGGTTTAATAAATCTTGTGTCCTTACAAAAAACCCAAAATTTTTAAAATTGAATTAAGTATTGAATGAATACTCTTCAAAAAATCACATAAATATATCGTATCTAATTTAAAGTGTTGAACTGTAGATGAAATCACCTAGGAGGAAATATAAAGCCATATTCGTAACACATGTATAGTCATATTCGCCTTCACGAAAAATGGAAATTTCTTATAATACACACAAAGAAAATGAAATATAGAAGAATATAGGAGTTTGATTAATATAAACATATAAAATGTTTTCTTGAATGAAATGGGTGGAATGAATTTAAAAGAAAAGCATTTTCTATATTCAAAAATCATATTCGCTCATATTCGCTCATATTCGCCAAAAATGTCATATTCGTATTTTAGTCGTACCGGCTGCGCAGAGTTTTTATCTGTTTTAGATGACGAGTTTAATGAATTCTGTATTTGATGAGCACAAATTTTGTATTCTATTTGTAATATGACTAGAAAAATCGTCTAAATTCTCTGACGTTACCTGGACTCATCTGTAAAAAGGACGGGGCCCAGTCATTTAGGGTCAAGTTCACATGACCGCGTGCCCATGCTAAACGTATTTGCAAGTGAAATCGGGTTAATGGAATGTGGAATGCATGCCGTCATGACCTCAGGCCGGCATCATGCAACCGGTTTAGAACTGATGGTTTGGGTACTTACTCTCACACCAGTAGCGTTCTGGAAGTCTTTGCATAACGTTGTTGCATTGTCAAATCGATGACGCCGTGCCTGAACCACCAACAAATCGGTCTTGAACCTTATTGGTTGAGTGTTCTCGACCCCCAGCATGCCAATGCCTAACGTTACAGGTCGGTATAAACCTATTCTGGAAACAACGCTCTCGGCCACACCAAAGACATCTTGATGTCGCCTTAAACGCATGTATGCCATATTGAAATGGAAACTGAATGTAAAACCTGCGATTACTTTTTTAAAAGCTCAAAAAATGTACCAATGTGCTTTCAAGAAGATACAAGGTTGAAGGAAGCACGTTTTATGCCTTTTCAAGAGCTCCTCGTGCATAGTTTACATGCCGAATCTACAATTTGGCTACAGGGTAATCAATTCTGAAAATTTCACTTCTTCGTGTAAAAGAATAAAATGGGCTCAATACGTTTACAGTTAAATATCCTTAAGAGAAAAAGTTATCCTTAGCAAATCTTGAGTAGCAAAGTATTTGACCAATAAAATCACGTGGTTTGCAAAACGTTGAAACCTTTGATTTTGCATGTTTTTCATATGCATTACGCTTTAGATGACTACATGTATTTGGTCCGAAATTGCATTCAGTTGAATCATTGTGGCTAAGCTTATCATTAAATCACATCTTTAACTGTGCAATTGTGCATATTGAAATTGCGTGGTTTAACTTATAATTCACGTGGGTGAACGAAAAAGAACATTGTCAGATTCAGAATGTCAGCAAAATTGATCAAGAGTTCATCTTCAAATAGAATCCAACTCTACAAGCAACATAAGCACATAGCTCTTACAAGAGAACAAGCTGTAAAGAGGTCAAATCTTAGCGGTATAAGTTCTATTTGCATGTATGTAGTATGCGGTTGTTTTTCAAACTTTGATTTAACTTTTATTGACAAAAAGGTCTTATCTAAAGTATTACAGCAAATTTACTGCATCAATGTCCTCCAAATTTTAAAACATGAAGAAAAATGCAAAATTGATAGTGCACACTTTCTTATGGAACTCAGTAAACATGGATTCGTTGTAATTTGTTGGGTTTAAAAATAAAGTACCTTTTTAATGAATAACTTGGTTTTTTTTTCAATTATTTTTATGTGACTCGTCAAGCGAAAAAGGACCATTAGGGTAGCGCGTAAAGTGTCAACCCTAGTCAGACTGCGCGGATTGCGCAGACTGACTAGGGTTGAATCTTTTCGCACTTTGATTATTTTCTGAATCTAGAATAATCAATCTACCTTCCTGTGAAAGAAATTTTTAAATATGACGTCTGGTTGACATATGCTGGACCTAATCTATTTTTCAAATATTTATTCATAGATTTCCCAGATAGTCCCTTTTTCGCGCAACGGGTCACATATTTATGATTTTCTATTTTAACCAGGTTAAGATGTTCCGGCATTTGGTTATTATTTGGTTGTTACCAGTCGTTACCTGTACGTTGACGTCACAGGAAATCCAGCCCTGCGTTCAGGATGAAAACGTTAGCGAAACTCTTTCGAAATGATACCTCGCATTGCACGTATGTGCACGTGCAAAGCAGGGTATCATCTCAAAGCGCTCGCGAAACGTTTTTACATCCTAAACACAGGGCAGATCTTTCTAGACAACGGCACCAACGTTGCGGAAACTGACAGCGCTTCTTACGTCACTTCTCACTGCGGACTGCAAAACCACGTCCATGAAGGGGGATTTGATGATAAATTATTATTGCTAAATTCTTTGATTTATTATTTTCAACAGGTTAAGATGTTCAGACCCTTGGGTATTATTTGGTTTTTACCAGTTGTTACTTGTACGCTGACGTCACAGGAGATCCAGATCTTCCTAGACAACGGAATCAACGTGACAGAAACTGACAGCGCTTCTTACATCATTTCTCACTCCGGTCTGCCAGACCACGGCCATGAAGGCGGTTTTGGTGACAACCCTAACGAACCATCGGCACAGAATTATTCATTCGAGATCCCGACACAAGGTGTAAACGCGACCGAAAAGGGTTGTGTTCGGTTAGGCCCAATTGGCATGTCCATCAGCGGGGTACCATTTTACAATCCGTATACTGGTCAGGGTAAAAACGCAGTGGAAGGTGACTGTCAGGAAACATTTGATGATTGTTCTGGACATCCGAGCCCCAATGGAGCTTATCATTATCACAAAGTACCCGCTTGTTTGTACTTGGAACCGTATGAGGATAGGTTTCTAGGGGTAGCCTTTGATGGGTACCCTATCTATGGTCCCATGGATAACACTGGTAAGGTCTGGCGTTCAGCAGAACTCGATCAGTGTCATGGTCACGATTATAATGGTCGATATATTTACCGTATAACTTTGGACTTTCCGTATATACTCGGCTGTTATCATGGCGTCCCGCTGGAAAACAGTGCAACTATCGGAGGTGGACCAGATGGTGGGGGACCCGGTGGTCGACCACGTCCGCCCCCGGGGAGGAGGAGGAGGAGTGATGAAGGCTCGAACCAACAACTCAAGCGTTACAAGCGACAGATTCCTGGATCAGACAATCCGTGCTTGCAAGTAGCTGATAATAATTGGAACTTGAACACGTGCTTCGCTTTTTGTGAAAATCCTGGTAACGGAAGTTTAGATAATTGTATCCCGGCTTCAGATAGAGATTACGTCACGACGCAGAGTTCGACTGCTACTGGGTCCAGTCCAATTGTTACGACAGAAGATGGCACTAGTTCGTCCTGTACAGTAATGGCGACAAACTTATTAGTCCTGTGTTCATTATTTTTAGGGGTTTTCTTCTCGAAATGTTAATCTAGTTGGTTTTATGGGTTTTCTTCTCGAAATGTTAACCTAGTTGTAAAATCTTTTTAAAACTATTCCATTTTCTCTTTCGGGTCTTCCCACGAAAGACATTTGAGCCTGTGTGTTACATTTGCAACAATTTGAAATGTGCATAAAGCAAAGACACTGGCCAGCCTGTGCCTCGGCACAGCCTTACCAGTGTCTTTTCTTTGCACTTTATTGATGGATAAGATCTTAAAGTATCTGTAGATAGCCAGGCAATCCTCTTGTTACAGGATGTAGCTGCCTGGGCTGCTGAATGTTTGCACTTCAAACAATATCAAATTGTTGGAAATGTCACGCACATGCTCATTTATCTTCCTTAGGGAACTCTCTTCGTGTTATTGAAGCGCGCACAACGAATAGTTTTCTATCGAGCAGTCACTCTTAAACATTCCAGGAGCGCAGAGTTGCAGGTTACTAAAACTCAAGTAAGAACTTTACGAACTTTACCCCGCTTATATTTTTAGAAAACTTTATTTTAAACCTAAAATAAAGTATAATGATCAATTATTAAATAAAATTTACAGACCACCACATCTTATAAAGATGATTTAAAAATCAAACTAGGGTTAGAAAACCTAAAATTATTTAGACAATTGCCGCTTTGACGAGTCAGTGTATGTTATTGCGCTTGTGCGTCCGTCTAAACTTGTTTGATACATATTCACCTCCATTTTTAGATGGATTTCGAAATTACTCAGTGCAGTGAATCTCGAACTTGAGAAGTTGTGTAATTAAGAATAAATGTTCAAGCAGCGTTAAGATCAAGGTCACATATCGAATGTTCAGTTGAGTAAGCCCGAAGCATAGCTTCAACATGTATGGATGACATCATAATTGTTAATAATAAGGGAGGTAAAAGATAATCATAATATCGTCAAATAAGACAAAATTAGCGATTTTTTAACCTTTCTTCAATAAAATCTACGTATTTTTATGATTTTGCGTCTCGTTTAAATCATTGGTAAAAGTAGTATTTGTAATATAGTTTATGGACTATAATTAAATGTAACTTTGCTTAAAGTGAAGTGTCCTTAATAATGGACATTTCATTTGATCTAAAATAGAACAACTAAATCCTATATTGTTTGGAGTCAGAATTAGACGACGATTCTGGTGCATTTAAACAATACAGGTATTGTAAAAACAACGATTTTTTTTTATTTGCAATAAATATACTCTGCAAAAAAAGTTCTTTGACATTTGATCTATATGCAGATTTTAATATCGAAATTAATATCTATATGTATGAGCAAAGTCAATCAATGAAGGGGAAGTCAATGCATCTTCACACTGTTTTTAAACAAAATTACTTTTTATCAAAGATTTGTAAGAAAGAAGTTGATTAAGGACGTTACGACACACGTGTCTTACAGTGGCAAAATTGACCTCTCGTATCTAGTTCCACACTATCTTACCCGATATCTTACTTAGACTTCGTTGATATGGCAGTTCGATTGAAAAATTCCAAATATCGTTACGTTATTCGACGTCTTGGATGAACATCGTTATCAAACGGCAGACTGAACTGGCTCTAAACACTACGCCGTGAGTCATGTTATAGCGGTGCAAGAGGTACAAGATAGTCTGCCCGAAAACAACAAAGTCATTTGCAACAGCTTGTCTTATAGAGCCTACTTTGTGGCGACAAATAACTTTATGACGTTGTTCCTCCGTTCGCTTGACGTGTTTTCATTACAGGTGTGTGCCTAGACGCTCAATTTCAAAAGCAACCAGGCAGTGGCATTTTTTCCACAACATAATGGAGAGCTATCAGGACTGTCCGGTTAATCTAGACAGCACGTTCTGAATGAGAATTCAGATTTTACGTTATTTGACGTGGGCGTCTATATCGAGAAACGTGGTCGAGTAATTCATCACAATTACATGTAAAATTTTTAAATCCTAATTACTGTTCACAAATCAATCAAAATTTATCGAAGTCTTTTCATGAACTCAGAAAAATCGTATGTTTAATCAGTGTCAAAGAACTTTTTTTGAAGATTCTTTATTAGTTAACTGCCGTTCTAGATCCCCGCAAAATCAATGGTAACCCGTTATTTCAAAACAACAGTTCATCTGGATTTTTTTATTTACATGGGCTGCTTTCAACATTATTGCATGTAATATCGCGGTCACTGGTGTACCCATGTCATTTATCATACTAGTACAACCCGCGGTTCAACATTTCATCCGAGCCGCAAGCTGGCTGCTCGCACTTAGGCGTACTACTTATCTATCATACGCCGATAAATGACCCGTGTCACATTGACTTTTATCATAATATTATGTTGGATGCAGCGGGTTGGCCGAGCCGGGGTTCGAAACCAAGACCCCAGGATTGACAGCCAAATGCGTCAAACTGCACGAATTTTGCAAACTGACTAGGATCGAAACTTGATGATTTTCACATATCTAGAATGATCAATCTACCTTTCTGTGAAAGAGCTTTTGAAATGCAACCTCAGGATGACCTGTACTTGAACCGTTTTTTTTTTTCAAATATTTATTTAGGAAGTTCCCAGATAGTTCCTTTTCGCAGTGACGGGTCACTTTTATGTCTTGTCAGGTTTAAAGGGACCATCTTGCAAGTGCATTGAATTTTAACACTGGCAGACATCGCCGACTGCGCAGACTGACTAGGGCCTTTTTTTGGATATTAATTATTTACATTTCTTGAACGACCATTCTAGCTTCCTGCGTAACAATTATTGAAATGCGACAAACACATGACTTCGACCGTGAGTAGCCTAATTTCCTTTTCTTGAATGATCTTTCCTGCTTCCCGTGTAACAAATACTCATTTGAAATTAAGTTCCTCGCCTTAGAATTTTGTAACATCCAAAGATTGGATTTTTGCTGGAAGGTATCTTTATATAAATATTGCTCGAATTTGAAAGGGATATCCAAGATATTGACAATAATATTGAAAACAAAATTTTCTGGGTATCAATACGTGAAGGGTGTTAAACAAATAAATACTCTTTCGAAAAATATCGGGAAAAGGGGGGGAACGGGTGGAATCCTTTCATCTTTTGTCACAGTCCACATATTGTCTGAATGATCATATATATTCCGAAAGTTTGGTAGTTACCTTCTAAGTGCGTATACGTAAATTTCAAAATCCTAGTTACGCCTATGATATCTCCGTACAGACGATGAAAGCGAAAAATGGGGACTATGTAAGAAAAAATCATTCTTTTTCACTACATCTGACTTAACAGTTTATGTCTAATCTGATAATAATAATGATAATCGTGCATGAATGCCGATCATTAAATCGAACTCACAGCTTTTCAATGTTGACTCATTGGGCGGCTAAGGCATATCCCTTGACAATCCAAACGGTTTCAATGTCGCTTCATTATTTTTTTTTTTTTTTTTTTTTTTTTTTTTGCGCATGCGTGAACAAAATGGACGCAACTTTAAATTACTTGTAAATAAATGTGTATTTTCTGTCAAATTAGTGAGTGTCAGATCGTTATATAGCTGAAAAATATTACAGAAAAGGCTAAAAGGATGAACTATGTGACTGAAGCAGATCAATTTAAATGGGAAAAAGGAAGAAAGGTAAAAACTCGCCCGGAGACAAAGACAATACAAAACGCCCGGCAAAACAGACTGGGGAAAACGATTACAGAGGTACGCCATTAAATTCAAAATCTACTAACAATTCAAAGGATACAAAGGATAACAATATGCAAAGCCCGTCTGTACCAATAAACCAGGGTCTTCAACATGGTTCTCAACAGAATGCTACCTACAACCCAGGAATGGTCAATAATATTTCCCCCCCGCCATCACAAAGCTTTCAGACTTATCAATATTCCCCATGTGGGCCCCAAGCTTATGGTCAAAATCAGTCATATTTTGGGACGCTACCACCGTTAACACCGGTATCAAATCCCGTTACACAGGTTAATACAGTGACTACCGATCAATTTAATAAAATGATGGAAAAGTTCGAGAATATTGAGAAGAAACTATCACAATTAGACTCTATTCATTTGTCGGTCAAAAATTTAACGGACCGTCTAGACAAACAGGATTCCAGGCTCACGAAAATGGAAAAGACAATAGATGACCTAGAAAGAGGGAGAAATTTTGATAGTTGTAGTCTAGAAAAGATAAGTAAAAAGCAGCAAGAGATAGATGAAATGGTTAATAAGCTGAAAAACATGGAAAAAGAGCAAATTAAAACATCGTCAACACTAAAATCTGATATTGTAGATTTAAAGAGCCGTAGCATGAGGGACAATTTGATATTTTACGGTATAGACGAGGTAGAAGGAGAAAAAGACTCAGATTGTGTACGAAAGGTTCTCGACTTAATCGAAGAAAAATTAGAAATTACTGGTGCAAAAGACAATATTAAACTACACAGGGCTCATCGTATGGGCAAGTTCAATGATACAAAAACTCGACCGATAGTAGCGAAGTTTGCATACTACCCAGACAGGGAGGAGGTACGATTGAACTCTAAGAAATTAGAAAGACCGTATGGTGTAAGCCAGCAATATCCAAGGGAAGTAATGGAAGAAAGAAAGAGACTTATTCCGATCATGCTAAACGCGCGTAAAGAAAAAAAGGATGCGTATATCTCAGTTGACAAACTGTATATAGATGGTGAACTTTATAGGAAAGCAGCAACCGGAAGTGACTAGGGATCCAGCGGAAGTGTCCTTAATTGTGTTAGCTGGAACGTAGAAGGCCTAAGTAGCGACAAGTTAAAGTGCCCCGAGTTAATCTCCTTTTTAAATAATTATGACATTATTTTTTGTAGCGAAACATGGACAAGTGCTTATTCTAATCCAATTCTAAAGGGATACAAAACAATTCATTCTTTCAGACAGCATAAAAACAAACGTGCGAAACGTTGTAGTGGTGGTTTAATCGTATTTATACGAGAGAAATTTTATAAAGGAATTCAATTAGTACAAAACGATGTTGACTTTATTATATGGTTAAAACTCGATAAAAACTATTTTAATATACAGAGTGACTATTATATGTGCTTTACGTATATTGCTCCGGAAAATGCTAAAATACACAGTTTATATGATTTTAATGTTTTTGATAAGTTAGAAACAGATATTCTATCATTTAGCGCTAAAGGGAAAGTCTTCTTTTTTGGCGATCTAAACTCAAGGATCGGGAATAAGCACGATTACATAGACAATGATCGGCAATTACCAGACCATGAAATGTCGGCGACAGACCCCCGTATTCCTCGTGCATTTAATGATAAAGGCACGAATAGATACGGTGACCTGTTGATCGACTTGTGCAAAATGACAAACATGAGGATTGTTAACGGTCGTTATGGAAAGGATTACGGGGTTGGAAAAACAACGTGCTTTACCCATAACGGAGAAAGCACGGTGGATTTCCTACTCACTGAATTTGAGAATTTTACATTATTAACGGATTTTAGTGTACACGATTTCAACATTTTTTCGAACCACGCCCCAGTAGAATTTGCTTTGATTATTAATTCTGTTATTAATGACCAATATACAGAAAACGTATTTCACAGGTGGATTCCAGAACGCAAAAACGAGTATTTATTTGATATAACGCAAGATATAGATTCTTTATGCACCGATTTAAAAAATTGCATTGCAAGAAATGAAGACGTAGATGATCTTGTCAATATTTTCACAACTTATATATCATCAAGAGGAAATAAATATTTTGAAAAACGTGTAAAAAGAAATGGCGGGTCGCTTAAATCAAACAGAAATTCTATTTGGTTTGATGAAAGTTGTAAAAAGAGTAAACAAGACTATCATGAAGCCCTCAAAAATTTCAATCTGTATAAAACTGAATCAGTAAGAAGCATTTTACTTATCAAAAAGAAAGAATATAAAAATTGTTGTAGGAAAGCCAAACGTAAATATCAAAGAAGCTTAGCGGATGATATGCTAGAAATGCGTAACAAGAAACCCAGCGAATTTTGGAAAATGTTCAAAAAACAAAAAAATGTTGAAAGCGGCAGCGAAATCAATTTAAAGGATTTTTTTGAACTTTTTAAAAAATTGTCATCAGAAATAGATATTGAGCCCGATATTTTTTGCGAAGAATTTTTAAATAACTTTGATAATAAATCTTCAAAGGAAAATTTTGCAGGTACTTTCGAAAATCTTGATACACCTTTCACTATTGAAGAAATACGGCGAGCGATTAAATCTCTTAGTAAAAATAAATCATGTTCAATAGATAATATTATGTATGAATATTTCATCGAAGGAATTGATGTTTTAGATAAGCCCATTCTTTTACTTTTCAACTATTTGCTAAATAAACGATGCTTTCCGAAATCATGGTCCACGGGAGTCATCGTACCAATTTACAAAAAAGGAGATTCTTCAAATCCGAATAATTATAGAGGGATTACACTTATAAGTTGCTTTGCTAAACTTTTTACCACGGTAATAAACAACAGATTGAAGGAATGGGTTGAAGAAAATGATTTTATCACCGACGCGCAATTTGGATTCAAACAAAATTTTAGTACTATAGATGCCATTTTCGTTTTGAACTCCTTAATAGAAAGACAACTTAATAAAAAAGCGAGCCTGTATTGCTGTTTCGTGGATCTAGAGAAATGCTTTGACAGCATATATCGAGTTGGCCTTTGGTACAAACTGATAAAGCAGGGTTTGGATGGTAAACTTTTTCAAGTAATACGTTCGATATACGATGACGTCAAACTATGTATCAAACATTTAAATTCCTTGTCGGATCTATACAACTGTAAGGTCGGATTATTGCAAGGTGAGATTTTGTCGCCATTATTGTTTTCTCTTTTTGTCAACGACATCGAATTATTTTTTCAATCTAACGGGGTAACGGGATTAGAAATTGACCAAATCATGATTTCCTTATTATTATTTGCTGATGACTCAGTTCTTCTCGCAGAATCAGCTGAAGAGCTACAAAAAGCAATTGATTTTTTCGAGATGTATTGTAAAAAATGGAACTTGAAAGTTAATGTCGATAAAACGAAAATTGTTATATTTAGTAAAGCTAGAAATATCAAAAATTTTAATTTCACATATCGCTCAGAAAGAATAGAAATTGTAGATTCTTTTAACTACTTAGGGGTAGTTTTTAGTAAAAACGGCTCACATTTAAATGCAACGAAAACTTTATCAGGTAAAGGGTTAAAAGCCCTTGGAGCATTAATCTCTCTAACTAAGGGGAAAGAAATCCCAATAAACATAATGCTCGATCTGTTTGATAGCTTCGTGGGATCTACTTTACGATACGGGTGTGAAATATTGTCATTCACTAAAACGGACAATTTAGAAAAGGTTCATAGAAAGTTTTTAAAGCGACTTTTAAATGTTAAACAAACCACATGTAATTCAGCTCTCTACGGAGAAACCGGTAGATTCCCACTGAAAATTAATATGCAAATTCAAACTATTAAATATTTTCTCAAACTTTATTCTACTAAAGAAAATAATTGCATTTTATCTGTTGTGACAGAAAACATGAGATTTCGATGTGAGTCGTTGGAAGAAAACAACTGGTCAAAAAAGGTAAAAACACTATTACAATACAGCGGTTTTAATGATGTGTGGATCTATCCTAATTCTGTAAACGTTAAAATGTTTATACCAATATTACGTTCGCGTTTAATGGACTTGCACATTAATGAATGGCATAGAGATATTTTAAATAGGTCGTCAATGTCATTTTATCGTGATTTGAAAAGTACATTTGACCGGTCTACCTACCTTGACAAAATGAACATAAAGAAATATCGAAACATATTATCTAAATTAAGATTGTCTTCACATGATTTATTTATAGAGAAGGGGAGACATAAAAATATTCAACGAAATGCGCGTAAATGTTTAGGATGCAGCTTAAGAGAAATAGAAGACGAATACCATTTTATTCTCATTTGTCCGCTTTATAAAAAATTGAGAAAGAAATTTATTAAAGAATACTTTTATATGAAGCCAAGTGTATACAAACTTGTAGAACTTTTTAATAGTGAAAATCCTTTAGTTTTGAACAATCTGGCTATTTTTTGTATCAAAAGCTTTCAAGTTAGAAAAGAATTCCTAGATGAAAACCAACTTAACTACTAAGGCACTTAACTTTTGTGTATAATATAAGTTTTGAAGGCATCTTCCGCTTTTTGACTAATCAACTATGCAAAAAGTAGAAGATCTAATATTTTGATATATTTATTATTGTTTGTATTGTTGTTGTTATTTTGTTCTGTATGTAATATATGTAATGTGAATTGACGAGGAACATTTATGTTCAAGTAAGAGAAATAAACTATTGAATTGAATTGAAAATTATAGCTATAATTTCGATTTAAATGGTATTTCTTGCAATTTTTGTGGCTTAAATTGAAAGCACCCTCCTATAATACATATGTGACCCGTCACGCGAAAAACGGACTAGGCCTAGGCTATATGGGAAGTGCGTAAAGTTTCGACCCTAGACAGACTGCGCGGCCGGACTGCGTAGGCCTACTGGCCTGACTAGGGTCGAAACATTCTAAGGATTAACTAATTTTCTCAATTTAGAATAACAAATCTGCCTTCATATGAAAACATTTTAGACTGCGACCTCTACTTGGCCTGTACAAGAATTAACCTCTTTTAAAAATGTTTCACAGAGTTCCAAGATTGCCTCTTTACGCGTGACGGGTCACATATGTATAACCTACTTGGGATTTTTGAGTCGTAGTCTGTACACTGATGAGACAATTTTCCTTGGAGTTAGTAAAGTTATACTGAAAAGTGTCCAAATTTTTCTTGGAAAAAAAAACGCGAATGTACACTCATGTCGGGTAATCCTGCGCGTCGTCTAAAGCTGCGCAGCTATATGACGTCATGTAAACGGTAAGAAAATGGCCGCTTAACATAAAAGCAGAACAACCTATTTTTCATACTCAAAATTCGATCATTCCACCATTTTAAACAAAAAAGTTCATACGTGTATTTTAAAGTAAAAAGATTCCCGTTTTTGTCTCAGTATTTTTCATTTTCATTCTAACAGATTTACGGACATATTTTACGCTCTTTCCTCGACTGCGCAGGTTTAGCCGACAAAATCTGCGTTCATAATACGCGACGGTGCCTCTGTTCATCACTGAATTGTGTAATTCTAGTGACTTTTTGGTCTAGTTAAAATGTCTTTTACATAGCCAAAATGGTAAATGAGTTCAGCCGTGTATTGATTTTTTTGTACACCCAATATCTTTACAAGAATTTTGTACTTGACTTTCTTAAGTGCGCAGGATAAGCCGACAGCACTGTATTTCAAGTTCGATTGATCATTAATCAACGACAATCCAAAAGAGCATTAATTTCTATTACGCACTTGCGTAATGCGCGTTATTTTGATGGTTACGCTCTTAATTTTCACTATTTTATCCATACATATGCCTATTTGTCACTGTTTTTCCATCGCATATGTATATTTGTATCCGAATTGAGATTCCCTGAAACATCGCCCCGAGAAGTTCTATAATAATTACCTCCCTTTCTTATGGCGAAATATTTTTTAATGTATATATTTTTAAAAGTATTTTACAAAAAAATGAGTACGTATTTCTATAATTTTTATTCTTATCTATACAATTTTTTTTTTAAATTGAGAAAGTGTATACTTTATTTTTTATAAAACCGTTACTTCTAAAATTTTCTTTTTATACTTAATTCAAAATAATCGTGTTGAATGTAGATGCCACGGGTGATCACATTAAATAAATTGTCACAAGATACGATTATCTTTTACCTATCTTTGAATTGCCGTCCAGGCAAGCACTAACAATCAATGAATATGAAAATAATGTATTCTTAGTACATAAAAAAACGCAGAGGCGATGGTGCTTCCGATATCTTCTGAAGGCCTAATCTACAAAACTATCGAAGGAATGGCATATCTGAGTTAGTAATATTCGTCGTCCTAAAACCACACAGGGGTAAAAATAAAAAATCCGTTTAAGACAATAATTATTGGCCAATGCTCTCTTAAGTTCTTGACACTTGCAAGGCAATATGCGCATTTGCTTAAGTGAATTGACACCGTTGCATAGAAAAACACTGATTGTCTCTATCCAACACTTTTATTTATTTTATTCTTATTTTTTTAATCGGCACTCATTTTTGTGGTCTTTCGTAGCAATTGAAAATGATTTTTTTTTTATATTTTTGTCGCTTTTTTAAACGGCAATGTGTCATTTCATTTTTTTTTTTTTTTTGGAATAGGCCTAGCCTTAGATTAAAGAGGCCATAAAAGTGAAAATCGTCCGATTTCGTAGTCTCATATTTTAGGGCTTAATTGTTTTTATTTATTTATTTTTTTTTGGCAATGTCAATTCAATTTGCAACCATGGTTCATTAAATGAGAGCTTTATGGCAATAATTTACCTAACCCTTTCCGTATATCTAGTCACCATGTACCAATTTATCATTGGAATTTTCGCTGTAAATCTTTCCAAGTTTTTGGCGTAATGGATGATTAAGCAGTAATTGCAATGTCGTTCATAAATACAGAAAAAACAAGCCCAACAAGTAAAACGTCAAAGAGCGATCGTGCTTAAGAATGACCCTTTGTGAAATTCCGCGTGCTATAAACCGGGCCCACTTCTCGCTGGAAGAGAAAAAAACTAAAAAAAAAAAAAAAGTTTTTATCCAATTTCAAACAACGCACTTGAGATTTACTATTCATTTAACAATATTTTCAAAACAAAACAAAACAAAACAAAAAAAATAATAATAAATGAAAACAGAGAAAATAACCTGATAATCCCGTAAACATAAGTAAGAACGTGACTGATTCGAAAAAAATGTTTTTGATAAAATATGTTTATCATCGGGGATATTCGGTGCACACGGAATATCAATTTTCTATGAGTACGTTCTCTTCGTTTTGAAATGGACTGGGTATAAATAAATCTTTATTTACGTTGTAATTTGGTAAAAACAGACTCACTTGTGTCGAAGATTTTGGAAATTTGATAGACAAAGTGACCTTCCAAAAGGGAATAACTACCATTACGCAATTTACGCAAGTGCGTAAAAGAAATAAATCCTCTGTTGAAAAGTATCGTTAATGAATCATCTTAACATCGAAACTACGGCTCATTCAAGATGTAGTTACGATGTTTTTATTATTCACTAACCCTAAAATTATGAAAAGGAGAGCATTCATCTTTTGTCACAGTCCAAATATCGCATCTATCTTATATATTCTTTGGTTGTCGCCTTCTGAATGCATATAAATTTCAAAACCCACATTTTAAACAATACATAAAGTATGTATCGAACCATGAATATCTCTTAAGCACCGCTAAAATGGTACAACTCACGATGGAATGATAATCGCACGTTATTTAACAAAAGTTTTAACATCTATAGAAAGGATAAATCGGGCGGGAATAGAAAAAAAACCCCAACGTTATGATTCATTAGCGGATCCAGGGAGGGGGAGGGTTTGAACGTACCATCTGAATCTTAAGTACTTCATTGTAGTGGAAAAATCAAATTGAATGTGTAAAAAAAAAATAGAGAGAGAGAGAGAGAAACGACCCTTTTCTTGTAATGTTCGAATCACAGGAACTTATAATTTTACAAATAAAAGATATCTGGTATACAGAATTTGAGCAGTTGGTCCCATTGTATCCCTATCTTTATCATTTGATCATTTACTCAAATTCTAGGCCGACAACATACCCCTTTAAAGAAACCCTGGATCTGCCGCTGTGATTAAGAACGTTTATAGTAGTGAATTTTTGCATCGTTCGGAGCATGACGTCGAATTATCATTTTTTTAAAATATCACAATTGTGGATACGATTATTTGAGGTGTGGGCATTAACGTAGAATAACGTTTAGTTGACGTCGTGACGTCATTTAGAAGCTAAAAAAATAATAATAACAATAATAAATTAAATAAATATTTGCAAATATTTCCGGATAAAATAGGTCCATTTTTACGAACAATGTTTCATTTAGACAGAGAAAGACCGCCCGAGTTATTCGTTTCAATTGGACACATTCAAAAAGAGTCATGCATGAACTGGTCTTAATCGCTATCAATATCGCGATTTTGACTATGCCTTGATTATCTTACTTTAATTTTGACCTTTCAGTTTGACTTTTAACTTCAAACTTCGACACGGAGATTGAACATGACACATAGCATGGTTGTGGTATACACTTTTGCCAAGTTATTTCAGCATTAACTTATAAAAGACATGGCTATTGATTTTTTTTCTATTTTTTTAAACAGTTATTGTTCTGTTACGCTAAGTCGTTTCTTATATGCTGGTTTATTCGAGCTCGTAACCGTTGCTGTACCTTAAAACTTCTAGGGTCGAATACAAGGGGGGGGGGGGGGGGGGGGGCAAATAAAAATTATCTAACGTTTTCCTACTCGACTGAATATCTACTCAAATTTCAACTTGGGTCGTAATTAAACTTCTGCTGTTTCCATCGATTTTCGTGCATTTTGATTGGATGATATCCACAAAGATTATAATTTTAAGTTCGCAGCTTATTTGTAAACATCCGCACAAATTAGTCCATTAAGAAATACGGTCTTATTTTGGTAAAAAGAAATGTATACAATTCTGTTCAAGATATTAAATTTTAAGATATAAAGAGAGTATTTGTTGTTTCCATGGATATATCTTGTCACATTTATGTATGAATCCGCTTCGCGAATTCATACATTGTAATTAGGTTTTTAGTTTTGTACCTCAATCAACAAATTATTCATTCATCTCGTTATTTATTCGAATTTGAAGTTTGAGTGAATTCTCAGTTAAATCCGGAAAACGTTTTATAATCCACAACCCAGATGCATCCTTTGACAAACCATTTGTCGGAATTTTCCACACAGCGACCCATTTCTTCATAACATCGGACTATACTCACATGAGCATCACAGAATTATATCATAGTCAAAGTCATCTTAAAACTATTTGACTTGAGTCATAGCATTTAGGTAAAAAGCCAGACATTTAGTACTATAGTTACAGAGGACCTGATGCGTAAAGGTAAGGTTTTTAATTTGATTTGTGGCCTCACGGACACGCAATATGAACGGTAACGAAATGTATCGATCATGAACAGGCTGCAAGGACCGCGCGGTTTGTCCATGTGGATATTTTTGGCAGTATTGATTTTATGTAGGAGTAGAACTAAAAACCTAACCACATTGTATAAATACGCGAAGCGGATTCATACACGAACGTGAATATGGTTTAAGTTTCATATATCTATGAAAGAAGAAAATATCTTTTGTTCATTTCTAATGATTTTATACAATTGAGCTAAAATGGCGAATTTTGTGACTTCTTTGTGCCAAAGTTTATAAACCAGACCTAGCTGCATACTAAAAATCAATTTCGTTTGGGAATAAAAACAATATTCATCAAATCAGCCCCTTGAATGCACAAATTTCGATGCACACAACTGAAATTAAATTATAGATTTTTATAAAGAAGAATAATCTTATACTTACTTAAACTAGAAAGATGTGACCCATCACGCGAAAGGGGACCGTTTTGGATCTACGTAAAATAAAATTCGGAAACAATATTGAACCCAGCACAGGTCATCCAGGTGGTGGGTTACTGTTACGAAAATGATTACATTAGAAGATAGATTAATCATTCTGCATTCATGAAATTCGTTTCTGCGGCAAGTTTCTTCCCTGGTCAGACTGCGCAGATTGCGCAGTCTGACCAGGATCGACACTCTACGCAACTCCATCTGGAGAGCCGGTGCGCGCGGTATGGACTATGATCGGTCTGTGCAAACTGGACCGGCTGACCAGGGTCGAGACTTTAGCCTTTTTCCATTTTTTTCTAGTCACGAATGATGATTATAATCGGTTTTTTTTCCCAAAAGAATTCTGATTAAGATTGATGCATCC
The DNA here is from genome assembly GCA_948146395.1 of Fragum whitleyi. NCBI lineage: Eukaryota > Metazoa > Mollusca > Bivalvia > Cardiida > Cardiidae > Fragum > Fragum whitleyi. The sequence continues at coordinate 47,952,723 of OX411557.1, forward strand.
AGTCCCTTTTCAAATACATGTACTTATTTTACGGGAATGCCAGACGTTTTCGTATGATAGATATCAAATACTTACCATGATTGACTTCTGCTGGATACGTCTTAAGATTGCGAAAATCGTCGATTCGCACCAGACCACAGCAACCATGTAGCCTAATATAATCAATCTTTTTTAATGCTTTTCGGTGGTTTATCGAGATATAACAGTAGATTACCACTTGATAATCTCACCGCAAAAGCAGTGAAATTATCAAAAACTTATACCCTGCTTTTGTGCATTTCATCCTATCTGATGTCATTAATGCAGGGCCAATAAGTGACGTCACAATGGACGCTGCATAGCAATCACGCGCAAAATGACGCGCTTTACGAAAAAATGTCGTAGAATTTTAACATTTTGTCTCATTTTTGCGATAAAGAAATAGAATAATCGTTTGTTTTTCGAGTAAAATCGATTAATATTTCATTTCGTGAACAACAAAAGCTATATTTCACCACTCTCGTGAAAATATAGCCTTTGTTGGTCACTCAATGAAATATAATCGATCTTACACTGAAACAAACAATTACCCTCTATATCCTTTTTTGTCTTTCGATTATCTTAATCAAAAACAACGTTAGTCAATCTATCTAACAATATATTTTATATATTTTGTTTACTTTGTCTTATTTGTCTCTGCTAGATTATACTCTTACAAATAGCAGACTGACTAGGGTAGGAACTTTTCGCAACGTGCCTATTTCTGGATCTAGAATGACCATTCTTCCTTCCAGTGAAAGAATTTTTGAAATGCGATCATTAGTTGACCTGTGCTGGGCCTAATGTCTTTTCCAAAAAACGCATTCTAAACATTTCCCATGAAGATCCCTTTTCTCATGACGGGTCATATTTGATAAAATTAAACAGGTTTTTTTGTCTTTTTGATTAAGAAAACATTTTTTCTTTATCCACAATGTTTTCAGAAGTATTTTTGTTCCTTAAAGTGTCATCATATGGATTATATTTAGCCATACACTTTATTATACATAAATGATGTGTAAAATAAATAAATAAAGAATGAATGAATAAATAAATAAATAAGAATAAATAAATAAATAAATAAATAAATAAATAAATAAATAAATAAATAAATAAATAAATAAATAAATAAATAAATAAATAAATAAATAAATAATAATAAATAAATAAATAAATAAATAAATAAATGAATGAAAAAAGATAAATAAATAGACAAACGAATGAATGAATAAATACATAAATAGTTGCATCTGCTATAGCCTTTTGGATTTTTTGACCAATACACCTTGACAAAAAGATATAAGAAGAAAAGAAGGGAGTATGTTAGAAGATCCAGCTACTTTTAGACTAGTACTTGAAAATCTTCTTCAAAAAGGCCGGCCCTATTCTTGACCTTGGTGACAAATCAAAGGGTCAGCGCGAAACAGTTGTAAAGGCACTTATCATGGTTTAAAGGCCATCTCAACTGTTTGCATCTGACCCTTTTGTATTAAATTGATTTAAAAACAACAGCTGCCTGTGACACCCAATGAATAAATTTCGGAATTTTATCGAGTAAATATAGAACCCCCCCCCCCCCCCCCCCCCCAGGTATACGAAACATCTAAATAATAATAGCAACAATATATGGGCCTGACATTTTCAACAGTTTGAGTATGCGAATAGGACCAACATTAACCAGCCTAGACAGCCAAATTATTTAATGAGAAGATTACCTGACTGTCTAGGGATACTTTGAGACCTTACCTATCTACAATGTGCCAAGTGAAGACTATGGCCAGACTGTGCAGATGCACAGGCTGTCCATAGTCTTTGCTAGACGCACACTTGATTTGTTGGAAATGTCATGCACCGGCTCATATCTCATTATTTCATAATCATAAATTTTGGCATTCTGAATGTTGTAAAAGGTATACATCAAAACTGTTAATACGTTGTGAAATTGACAAGGTAAATGCATTCTTGGTTGATTTCCGAATGAACGTATTTAGTTGAGATATCTTTAAATGAGCGCAGCCGCCATCGCGCAGCTGGTAGCGCGTCGGCCTGTCAATCTTGGGGTCCCGAGTTTGATCCCTGATGGCCGCACTCATCCTTTCCTACTATTTGTCTCCAACCAATGAGTTGATAATCGTAGATCTAAGTGGGATAGCAGCTGGTGGCTAGGAAAGGATGTAATGGTAGTTATTGTGTGAGGAATCCAATGATAGGTACTGCAGCTGCCGTGATATAACTGAAAGATTGTTGCAGCAGCGTAAAACCCTATTTGAACTAGCAAACAAATAGTTTTGAATGAAATTAACGGGAGGTAATCCAATATTGCTAATTTCGTCCACATTGGAGGATATCATCGATATTTTGAACTCCCTTTAGTGAATATACATGTACGTAATTGTCTGTTTGAGTGACTACACGGACCACCCAGATCACCATTCGATTATCCTTCAGACAATTTTGCACTTGATAGAAAATCGAAGGAACAAAATACAATAATTTTGGTATATCATTAATAAATTTGTGCTGTGCCTTTGACATTTACATATTTAATGGTGGACTAGGCCATGACACAGAAGGCGAATTTACGTGTTTCGCGAACAGTGGCTCTAGCGTGGTGGACTATATGATCGCTTCCTCCCAAATTTTCGATTATGTCAAGGATTTTTATGTTGATGAAGTCATTTTTTGAGTTCATTTTCCTATTTGTTGTCAATTAGTTTTTTAAATGCACTTTAAGTTCAGGCAATCTAAATCACGCAAATAATGGCGTAAATGATACTACAGATATCTGTCCAGATAAAGTAGTTTGGCAAGACGGAATAAGAGATATATTTTTAAAGAACTTAGATACTGGTTAACATAAACTTTTTTCTGATCTAGAGCAAAAAAATGAGATCCAATTACTACCCGATTTAATGAAAATCATAAAATCTTCTTCGAGTTGTGTGAGTAAAGAAAGTAGACAATTTTCCGGTAATAGCCGAACTCAGCCACAGTGGTGGTACAGAATGTGCAAAATGAGTAAAATGAGGAAGCACAATGTTTTACGCAAGTTTAGGTATACTAACCGCCAGGATGACCTTGAATTATTTAAAAGAACTAGAACTTTATTTAAGAATGAGTGCAAAATAGCAAAAAAAGAATGGCAAAGTAGATCGAACGCAAAACAGTTTTGGAGTTTAATCAAACGATCTAAGATGGGGGTTTAGACTGTATGTTTTTTCACATCTGCTTTTTCATATATGTCAAAACATGCAGTGTAAACCCCTAGATAATGAGCGTTCTGTTTACAGATCTGCAAAACATACGGAATAGAACATGTTCTATTTCCGTCTGCTTTTCAATACCGAAATGGCCATTGATACCTCTGATGACCTGCTGATAAGCTGATAAAATAAACAATTACTGGTCAGCTCTTTCAAGTAGCCTGTCAAATAGACATATTTTGTTAAATATGATTCTTTCAATGACCAGGGAGAAAATTTGACCTATTACCATAATATAGATAAGTTCTTCCAGTGGTACTTAGTATATTGAAAAATAAATATAATAATAAAATTGAAAAGTAATATGTTTAAATACCCATTGCAATTTACTGACCTATAAGGAAATTGCAGAACACATTGACCATAGTCAGTCTATATGTCAGCAATATTTGTGGCCCAACTTAATTTAGAATTGGCATCCTACTGTACTAAATTGTCTAGCCTGATCACTGAAAAAATAATTCTCTACCTTTTAATTAGTTTGTTTATGCCTAATTCAATTTACATGGTTAATATCAATCGAGGTGCAAGTTCTTATAACTCCCTCTCGATTCTAACTCCTGTGAAATCATTAAATACTGGCACCAAATGTTACGGATAAGTAAGAGAATGAAGCTAGATCAATGGCATTTTCGGGAATCAAATTTCTCCTGGCTCCTCTCAATTGAGAGAATAGTGCTTAACGACGCGACGAAAATGTGTTGGTTATATATCAAGTATGAAATTGTGAAGAGTAATTCGTTTTATTGTCACTTTGAGTCTCAAATTAAATTAGAAAAAAAAAATTTTTTAGACAAATGTTCAGAAAAGAGACCAAATGATTAATTACAGAAACAGAAAATTCTGTGACCATTTACCAGCTTTAAGACAACTTAGAGAAGGATTCAAATAAATTTATTGGGCTTTATTTTAAAGTCTTTATTATCATTTATTTGACAAAAGAGACTGTTTGTTGATTTCATTGAGGTGTGAAACTAAAAACATAATCACACTGTACAAATACGCAAAGCGGATTCATGTGTGAGTGTGATTAGGATTTTTTTCATACCTCCATGAAATTTAAAAATATTATCTTCATATCTTAATATCATGAAGCAAAAATCATTAAGATTAGTCAATAATAATATTCATTATTAATTTGATTACTTTTCGCAGAAGCTTAAAAATAGCTGCATACTCAAAATTGCTTTCATTGCACAATGGAACCAATTTTAAGCCAATCAGAACATACCAATATTGATGAACATAAATAAAATTTAATTATTTAAAAATACATTTTGTTTTGGTGAGCGATAAAATATTCCCTCATCATTCCAGTAATACAATACACTATTTAATCTTGAAAATGACTGACAGTCGTGACCGAGGTCAACTGAAGCAGATATGTTAAAGCATACAGTGTAAACGCAAAAAGACAGATACGCTTTTACACATGTGCTTTTACACATCTGCTTAAACATACAGTGTAAACGCTCTCTAACACAACAAACCTAACGGAAGACTCTCAAATATCAAACGAGAGATGGTACTCATATTTCAAATCTATGCTTTACATATCTGAAACTATTAACGTATCGTAAATAATGATGAATATCTGTCAAGAATAACACGAAACAGTGCAAATGATTATTTGAATGAGCCTATCACAAATGAAGAAATCGGTAGGGCAGTCGGGCATATTCGTGTAAGCTCTACTCCGGGACCAGATGGGATTTCAATGCATTTTTATAAATATTCCATAGACCGAATCCTACCATATCTAAGTAGACTCTTTAACGAAATTTTTCAAAGTGGAGAAGTTCCCGCAGATTGGGGAAAGAGTTTGATTATACCAATCCATAAACATGGTTAAAAAAAAACAATGTATAAGTAAAAATTTGATGTGCATACTAAATATTAGGCTTCAGAAGTGGTTTGAAGTGGTGTGAAGAGCATAATATATTGCATAAAGAGCAAGCTGGTTTCAGAAAAAGATATTCTACTATCGATATTTTTTTCAGTCTGTCGTCCATTATTCAAAAAATACATAGGAAAAAGGAGAGGAAGGTTCTACTGCATATTTATCGATTTTTCAAAAGCGTTCGATTCTATAAATCACAACAAATTATGGGAATCTTTAACAAGGAAAAATATACGCGGTAATTTTCTACTCGTTTTACAAAGCATGTATAGCCAATTGAAAGCGTCTGTTCGTTTCGATAATCGTTGCTCAGATTTTTTCTCTTGTAATATCGGTACTAGACAAGGCTGTTGTGGAAGTCCTCTGATACTCGCTATTCATTAATGATTTAGTTTATTATTTGAATTTACACTTTAAGAATGGAGTGAGATAGCAGACATTTTCTCTCTTCTTTATGCAGACGATATTTCAAATTTTAGTGAAACCGTAATTCAGCTACAGCGCCAAATAGACTGCATATCTTAATACTGTGATTCCGTTGAAATGAAAATTAATTTAGATATAAAACAAAAATCGTAATTTTCGTAACGGGGAGGGCTAAGAAACTACGAAAAATTGTCACATAGAGGGAACCCTATCGAAGTGGTCTCTAGCTACAAATATTTAGTACATCCTAACTCGGTCTGATTCACACAAAAGCTCTGCTAAACAAGCTAATAAAGCTATCGCCAATATATTGTGCTATCAAAATACATTTGGACGCTTCAGCGCGAGGGATATATTCAAATTATTTGATAGCGTAGTCAAACCCATTCTCTGCTATGGTGCCGAGATTTGGGGTCATCAGTATATCGATAAGATTGAGAAAATTCATTTAGATTTTTGTAAGAGATATTGTGGTTTACCATCGAATACACCAGCAGCATTCGTGTATGGTAAGTGTGGTAGGCTTCCCATTTGCGTGACATACTTTACACAATTTATAAAGCATTGGCTTAAGCTCATTTCCATGGATAGACAAAGATACCCGTTTAAGTGCTAAGACGATATAGGGCGAAAGAATTGGGTAACACAGCTGAAACATTTATTATTTAGTTTTAGATTCGTTTACGCATGGATTGCACAGGAAGTTGGAAACCAATCTGTTTTCATTAAGCTTTTCCAACGCCGCGTTTTTGACGTATACACACAAAGGTGGTCAGAGTCTTTAAACAATATGTCCAAATCAGACACTTATCTTGGTTTCAAATCCTCTCTTACCCCTGAATTATATTTATCATTGCCGGGATATTCCGTTCAAATATAGAAACGCGATAGCTAGATTTCTAACATCGACCAATAATTTAATGATCGAAAAAGGCAGACATCTTGATCTAGACAGAAATTTAAGATTATGTACCCTCTGCAAAAAAAAAAAAAAAAAAAAAAAAAGAAAAAGAAAAAACGGAATAGAAGTAATTGAAAACAAATTTCATATACTTTTTGAATGCAAACTTTATAAACACCTTAGGCTTAATTGTAATAAGATCATTAATTTCACACTTGTTACAAAAGACAATTTTAATAATATTCTAATGTCTCGGGACAATGTAGTTATTAAGGAACTTGCTTGCTTCTTATTTAAAGCATTTGAATTACGCAAAGTTTATAAGTGTGATCTTGAATAAATTTATATATTGAATCTCATATACATGATATGAAATACAATTTTAACGTGATTTCTAATTAATTTAGAGAGCTTTTGTGTAAATTGGGTGACACATATATTCATCTCTACCGACAATCTGATAAGGTAAGGAAGTAGTTCCTATATTTATTTCTATGCTAGATCAGACTGCGGCTATTAGGAAATTTTGATGTTATTCGAATGTGCTAAAAGCAGTCTACAGAAGTTGGTACCTATAACATGGTATCCCGATAAGAAATGGTCGTATTAATAATACATGATTTTTTCTTTGAATATTTTCTTTTCCAAGGGAGAGAATATAAAACATTTCTTGTATAATTATTGACTTGTATTTTGGGCCGGTGGCCTTGTATTATCTATTGAATAAACTGTTCATAACTGTCCAAAACCCAGGCGTTTTTTATCCAAACCTGTAAAATCTTGAAATTAATTTAACGATCCGAATGAAATTTTGATCGTATTGAGCGAGATTAAAAACATTTTTGTTTATGAGTAATTTGAGTGAGCATTTCGAATGAATAAATGGAGGGCTGAGCGAGCGATTTAGAATGGCTTAGATCGAGATTCATGAGTGTCAATTTCACGATATTACTGATTGTAATTCATAAAAACTTTTTAAATGATACAGATGTCGAGAGTATGGCTGAGAACCCTGGGATCGTGAGTTCGAGTCCCGGTCCGGTCAAATTTCATTCAACGTTCGATAACAGGCATTGCGACAAGCTCCATTTATCTCCAACCAATGGGCGATTGCCTAGTAGTACGCCTCAGTGGGTTAAGCAGCTGGTGGCTCAGATGAGATTTTATAGTTGTACTGGTGTTAGAAACAACAGGAGTCCATAGGTAGATGCTCTTGCCGCCGCGATATAACTGCACTGATGTTGAAAGCGGCTTTGACCCCCGCTCAAAAAAATGAATAAATAAATAATAAAAATAAATAAATAAATAAATAAATAAATAAATAAATAAATAAATAAATAAATAAATAATAAATGTGATCGGTCTCGCAAAAAGGGACCATCTAGGATTACGCGACCAATCACCCTGGTCAGAATGCCCAACCCGCCGAGTCTAATAAGGGTTGAAACATCCCATTTAGGAAATTTGCTTGTTACTACAATAAACCTTATATCTCTCTTACTTTATTATTTTCGAGACGTAACCTCTACTTGATTTAACTAGTGGAGTCGTAATAGATCCGCAACGTTTTTGGTGTAATGATCTTTAACAGTGTTAACCGAGGTTTCCTAATGACTTTCATTAGGAAACCTCGGTCAACGTTGTGATTGATCATGAGTTTCAAAATGTTGCGGAACTATTACGGGTCCACTACCTAAATCCCTTTTTGCAGTTATCAATTTGCCGGATTTCCTAGATCGCTCCCTTTAGAATGAATAAGTTATGTGCAATGTTTCCAAAGTATCTTCCGATTGATAAGAAAATCGACTCATTTTTCAAATTAAACTGGTGATTAACATGACAAAGTTGAATGTCTTCAGTGAAGTGGTACTTGACAGAAATTATTTGGACCTTGAAAGTTACTTAAAGAATTACATCACTGTTCTCATCACGAATTAAAATGTGTCGCGAGCTGGCGACAGAAGCCTCGTAACTTCAGCTTGAATAAGCTGTAGTTACGAAGTTTTGGTCACCCATTTGGGATTTTCTTTGTATTTCAGAAAACCTTGTAACGATAGGAAAAGGACAGCCTAACCCGGAGACTAATGGACAAACAAGGTCCTTTGCCGGTCCCATAATCTTAAGTTAAAGAGAGTGACAGATTGGGAAACACAGACGGAGAAAGGCGAAAACGTATGTACAGTTAATTACACCATAAAATTGCCAATCATTCCGATCAAAAGTATCCATATTAATTCGCTCAGTCCTTCAATCATTCATTCCTAAACTCACCCCAACCATTCAAAAAACGCTCCAAACTCACTGAAAAGGGTAGAATCAACAACGCCATTCAAAGTCAAAATAGACAGGAAAAAACCCTCACAACTTCACCAACATAATTGAAATAGAAAACGCCTGGTTGTATTGGAGGAAAAGTAAGCGATTTATAGAACTTATATTGTATAAAGGGAAGTAAAATATATCGCTAATTTTGTTAATCTTTAACAAAAGTAGCGATATTGGATTACCCTCCTTTAATTTCAATCAAAACTCGCTCTACACACTCATTTAATTTCAATCCCAAATAATTCCAAAATCATACATTTCGTCAATTTCACGATGATCTTCGCTATTGCCTAGATTTCAAGATCACATACCTGACACTGAGGATGAATATCATTTTATACATGGTTGTCCAAAATAAAAATGATAAATATGATAAAAATGATAATACTGATGACGATAATGATGCTTTTTATCTCCATGTAATCAGAGAAAATGGAACGAAGAAAGAAAAAAAAACTTTATATAGATATCAATTGCTAAATGAAAATGATTTAACGGTATAAAGATTAATGTATAGTTGTTAAAACCCTTTTCCAGCTCGGCTGCTTATGAAGGTTTACTCTGGGCCTCGACTTCGTCACCAGTGTTGTCGTCGATGTTATCGTCATCATGCCAAAACTTGGTATATTCAGTATAAAAAAATTATCATACAACGAAGCATGTATTGACCTGATTTCACCTGTCTGATAACATAATATGATATCAGACCGTCTATTTTAAGAAATCATTTGCATATTCCCTCATCTGAATATCTTTGATTTTTAAGGGTTTATTATAATAAAGCGCGAAAAAGATTGCATGATAAAGGGAACAACATGTAAGTGTCTTAAATATCAATGTTGTCTGGTGTCGGCAGTGAGAAATTATCATGACTCGGTTAAGCCAGATAACATTGATATTTTAAGACACTTATGTAGGCCGTGACGTCATTTAAATGACCAATGACATTATTTTGGAGAACTATATAAGCAATCGGTAAATTTCAAGAATTTTATCGATAAATCACAAAAAACTGAGACATAATTTCAATGAAATTTCAAATTCATGTTCAAAAAGACCGAATTTCTTGTGAATCGTCAAAAATATATGAGATCGATGCTTGGTTCTAAAATAGAAAAAACCGACAAGGTTTCGTGTTTGGTGTTAAGTGAAATATTGAATATTGTCTATTTAGTTTTACTTTATCTTCCAGATTGTAAGAAAATGGCAGATTTATTGTTTTGTATGAACTACCTTTACAATAATGCTACTCTGGTACTCGTTTTCCTCACGGCGTTGGCCACCGTCTACTATCTTACAAGACGTCCCCCAAATGTGCCGCCTGGACCACATATATGGCCAATATTCGGTAATTTGTTCTCATTGGCTAATAAAGATTTGCTGAAAAAGCTCTCAAGTTTAAGAAAAAAGCATGGGAACATCTTCAGTTTGTACATTGGATCTGAATTATGGATCTTTTTGAACGGATATGACGTCATCTATGACGCTCTTGTGAAGAAAGGGAGATTATTCTCAGCACGTCCTGCGGATCAGTACACACAGAGGCTCGGACATTCGGCCATTACTACAGAAAACGGTACAAAATGGAAAGAAAGGAGAACGTTTATACTTTCAGCCCTTTACCAACTCTGTGTTGCAGATAACGGACAATTTATTGAAGGAGTTGTTCAAAATGAAGTCGAACAATTTAAAGACGCTGTAAGTAAAATCTCCGACATGACAATAGATCCGGGCTTCCTTATCAGTTCAAGTTTCACGAATATCATACTAAAGATGATGTACGGAAAACGCCTTGATTACTACCACGAAGATATGAAAATGATCATTTCAGCTGTAGAAAAAGGGTTTAAAAACTTTACTGATTTTAAAATCTTATCGAGTCTGATACCTTTTACTTGGTTGCCGTGGGAAACGCTTGGTGTCCTTGACCGTAAAACAACAAACAAAATACGCGATTTTAACTTGCGTATGGCTTCAAGTGCTATGGCTTCTTCGGTTGAGGAAGATGAACAAAACGTCCTTCTCCGTTACTTAAAAGTTCTTAAATCTGGAGAAATCAACGGAAAACCCGTGACAGACGGAAGTTTTAGTCCAGAATCTATGAATGATTTATTTCAAGATATACAAGTAGCTGGAAGTGAAACAAGCGCTACTCTTACAAAATGGATTCTATTACATCTTACATTGAACATGGATCTTCAAAAGAAACTACAAAAGGAAATAGACAACATCGTGCCTAGAGATCGTTTACCTTCATTAGGCGATCGTCCTTTGTTGCCGACCGTCGAGGCAACGATTTTAGAAGGTCTTAGAATTGGTATGATTGTACCTCTATCGACTCCACACGCGGTTACAGAGGAAACTAAATTTCAGGGTTATCATATCACAAAAACTACTACGATCATACCTAACTTGTCATCAGTATTCATGGATCCAGAAATATTCCCGGAACCGGAAGTCTTCAAACCAGAACGATTTTTAGACGACACCGGAAGACAGGTGCTCGTACCAAAACAGATGGTAACGTTTTCTCTTGGACCAAGGTCATGTCCAGGAGAGACGCTCGCGCGATTAGAGGTCTTTCTATTTGTATCAGCAATTTTACAACACTTCGAACTGAGACTGCCTAAAGGAGCAGAGATACCAAGTCTCAAAGGTGTTTTTGCCGTAACCTATCACCCACAGCCTTACAAAATTGCTTTTATATCTCGAGATAATTAATATGCATTTGTAAATCAATTTGGCCCGAAAACTATTGATAATTAAAAGATCACTGCTGACAATAAAAATGTTGATTGGCCAACAATTCTCACTTAGTAGAAGATGACTGTTGAAATTCGGTATTTTCCGACATTTTGTTTCAGTCATTTTTCGTGGAAATGCGACTTTTGGGGCTAAATAAATTGTTGGGTGTAGAAAGGTTGATAAGCATTCTGATAAACTTTAAACATGCAAAATAAATATTTAACGTTCATTGTTACAGTGATTTTTAAAATGCGTTTTCTCTTCGATTGAAGTCATTTTACGCGATAACGGTCAATTCGTTGTACCCAATTCGTTAGAACCCTTAGCTTTCGAAGATGACGTGCCACGTGAATTCAACCATACATGTAGTAGTTTTTCTCTCATGAAGTTGGAATAGGGTCGGATTTATGAACGGACTTTGGATTGACAACTGGCGAAGATATGCGCCCTTCGTCGGATGCGTGTAAATTAAATCCGTAGAAAATAAATAATATAAGATATCTGCTCTCAAAAAAAAAAAAACGACCGACCAATAAAACCACTCATTTATAATGAAATAATTGTATTTTAGTTGTTCTAACTAAAATTTGTGAATTTTCTAGCTGGAAAATTGGTTTCATAACTCAATGAAAACAATTTTGAGTACTCTGCATTTTAGCAAGCTTCCACGAAAAGTAGTCCAACAAACAATCCACATGTTTTGGGGTATTTTTTTAAAATTTTGCTTCAAGAAATTATATCATAAGAAATGAAGAGTCTTTTGTTGATTTAATTGAGGTGTGAAACTAAAAACCTAATCACATTCATGTATGAATCCGCATCGCGTATTCATACATTGTGATTAGATTTTTATTTTCATACCTCCATGAAAATCAACAAATACTCTCTTCATCTCTGAAATGGTCGTTGAACTCCGACATTTTGTGCCACTTTGATTTGATCATTTTCATAAATGCAAAATCTAAATGTTGAAACTACAGCATGGATAAGCTTTATACCGCTCTCCAAATCGTTTAAAGTGATCGATATTTCATACGAATCGACCAAGTATTTCTGTGATTTAATTAGTATGTTTCGGTTTTAAAGTGTCTAATTTGCCTGTGAGGACAATCAAACACAAAACAATACCTAGATTTTGATAAAGGGAGGTAAAAACATTGCTACATACCACCCAACCAAATGACATCAAAGATATTATGTTCCCTCTATTAAGTTTTATGCAAACTTGCTCCTCCCATTCGTTTCATTTCATACTGAAATCATTCTGAAATCATTCACCTTGTCAATTTCACAATGCTTTTAACTATAGCAATCTAAAAAGAAACAAAAAATTATCATAGGAGATACAAGCTTTTCATTAGGCGTGGACTCCTTATTAAATGGAGCCGTTTGTCTCCTATTACGCGGCGATCCGAATGACGTGACAGCGATTCACCGGTTCATTTCATTCTTTACATAGAGCGGTTTAACAGTTAATCACATCGATAAATTGACACTCATCTCGATCAAAACAATTAGTCTGCTCGCTTAGCTCAGTTGGTAGATCACCGGACTTCAAAAGTTCGACGGCGTGGGTTCAAACACGGGCTGGCACACTAACAAACTTATTGTCTTTCGGATGAGACGTTAAACCGAGGTCCGGTAAGACTGTAAGACTTTACACCGAGCACGGTTCAAAATCACTAGATTCTATTTAGTACAAATACTCACTCCAATCAGTCAAAAACACCTTAACCCTTTCCTGTTTTACAAAATTTTGGACCTGCCCAAATTCAAAGGTTTTGCAGACGAAAATTTAAAGTGGAGTTCATTTGAAAAAAAACCCCATTCAGTAGGGTAGAAAATAGTGTGGAAAAAGAAGAAATTGCTTGTCAGAAGCAATTTCTTCTTTTTTCACAATGTTTTCTCAATCATAAAATCATAGGCACGTAAAAAGCAGGGATTAAACAGGAAAGGGTTAAAGTAGTTAGAAACCGCTTCAAAATGAATTGAAATGGTCAATCGATCAAATGATTTGCATAATTTCAGTTATTGGCTGGTATTTATCTTTGAGCTCTGATTTGGTCGTAAAGACACAATATCAACTAAAACTACGTAGATTTTTTAACCGAGCATAAAACAAGAGGCTTAAGAGGTCCCGTATCGCTCCATTGGCTTTTACACCTCCAGATTTGAAAAATAGATATTCCATATAGAAATAAATTTCGGAACATGGTCAATTACGGAACATTCTTGCCAAGTTTTATTGAAAATTGTCGAATCGTTTGCGAGGAGATTTCAAAGTGAAACTAAGCCCTTCCTTGCCACGACCATATTTAACGAATAATTAGAATTTCTTGAACAATTAAGATACATGGTCCTCAGAGGAACCTTCCTTCTTAGTTCGTTGAAATTTGACAAAATGGTTGGTTGGATAGAAAAAAAAAAAAAAAAAAGATTTTTGGGTGATAATGAGCTTTGCTTTGCCATACCAATATTTGGGGGTCAATTAAAATTTCTTAAACAACTTCGAAACATGGTCAACCAAGGAATATTCTTGCCAAGTTTCATTGAAATTGGACCAATGGTGTTGGAAGAGAATTCTTATGGTTTTGAAGTGAAAAACATGCGACGCCCAAATTTGGGGGTCAATCAAAAGTCAAACAGTATAAATAAAGGGTCAACCAAGGAATATTCGTGTAAGATTTCATAGAAATGGACCCAATAGTTTGGGCGGGGGATATTTTTTTTTAAAGATTTTATAGTGAAAATAAAGCCCAGCCCTGCCACGCCCATATTTTGGGCTCAATCTAAATTTCTTGAACAATCAAAGTAAAGAGTCACTGAAGGAACATTTATGCCACGTTTCATTGAAATCGGCCTATTGCTTTGGGAGGAGAAGATTTACAAAGATTTTTTGAGTGAAAATAACCCCGCCTTCCACGCCCATTTATGGAGGCCCATCAAAATTTCTAGAAAAAATATAAGCACAGAGGCACGCAGGAACATTCATGCCAATTTTCATTGAAATCGACAAAATGGTTTGGGAGGAGAAGGTGTTTAAAGAAAAGTATACTGTACGCAGGGACGGACGGACGCACGACGGACACAACGTCATGACAAAAATTCGCTGGCCTTCGGCTAGTGGAGCTTTAAAATCATCACCAAATTCGTTCTTTTGGACGAAAGTATTATTAATATTTTACCTCCGTTGGAAATCATTCAAAATTAGCTCCACAAACCAATTCAAATTATTACATCGTCATTCAACGTGTCCATTTCACGATGTTCACAACTGTAAAATGGTCACTTCCTTTAATTAATTTGAGTTTTTACGAACGGCATGAAAAAGTTATTTGAATATGAACAATTGACATATTTTATCAATTAGCAAATTATACATTCAACCATAAAAACTACTGATAATGTATGTGTCCCTGATAACCTTAAAAGTAATTAAAGAGCCCCTTTTCCCATATCGCGGTTAAAAAAAGGCCTAAAAGCTAACGATTTTTATAGCAAAATAGCAGAACGACTAAATCCATGTAACTGCCGCTCAAAAGATATTTAGCTACGACATGTTTTATTGTCTGCCTCATTCATGCGTATTGATTTCAGTGTCTCCGTGGTTGACCTACATAAAGGTAAGATTTTTTTAAATTGTATTTTTGTTAATTTTCAATTTTGCGACTCTTTACAGTAAATATCGGTGGATCAAGGCAACACTGTTGTAAGTGTCTTTAGGAGAAGACACTTACAACAGTGTAGCGTTGGGCCATCGACTCAAGTTTTTCTTTATCAAGCATGTACAAAAATTGATTGATAAAAATCATCAATTATGTATCGTTTAAAATCCTCTCAACCCAGGTGTAAAGCACTTCATTTCTCCCCATTCATAAATGTAGTCTATTGAATGTTTCGCTGGGTTACCGATGATGACTTTTCAAGAGTGTGACATTTTCGCTACTCTTTGCATACGTATAAGGGGCGCTCCTAAATTTCGTGGACTGATGTGAAAATGGGAACGGAGAGAAAATAAATAAAATCATACTTTTTCGCACGATATTGTCATACATGTGGTTTTAACCGGATTCTCTACAAATTGTTGGTAGATTGATAAAAAATATTACTTTCGAATATGGACCAAATGTGTTCAGTTTCACGAGAAAAAGATGCATTATAAACAAGAAATAATTAAAAAAAAACATCCTCGTTTTGCTACCTCTTCGAATGACATCGTCCACAGTTTTAACGTTTTAACCGGATAATAAGAATCACTTTCGAATATGGGCCAAATGCGTTAATTATCCTTAGGAAAGAGACCTCATGAAATATTGATTTGAAAAATTATCCTCGTTTTGGTACTGTAGTCCAAGGTCTTACCAGAGTCTGTTCAAACTTTTCCAAGCAGAGCAAGATTACAAGATCATTTAATTGACATATATCAAGGCCACTTGAACAACATATACCAAACCCTATAATAACTAACTATATATGTATGAAATACGCCAGGTGGGGATATTTTCACAGTTCATGAGCGTATCATTACTGTTATGATTTATAGCGTAGCCCATACATATGTGGCCAACCAAACAGAGGTTATGCATAAGCAGATACTCATTATGTATAAATTTCAAGTCAATACATGCAATAGTGTAGGATAATGCTCTGCACAACAATAATTTAGTGAAAATTATATGTTCAAAGGGAGATAATTCAGCAACCAATGAGAGTGGGGGCTTCAAATGGTAAGTAGTACGCCTTAAATTAGTGGGATGAATAGCCGGTTGCTCTGATGAAATGCTAAAAAAAGAACAAAAAAAAAAAAAAAAAAAAAAAAAAAAAAAAAAAAACGAACACCGGACACCGCAAACAACAACAAAACACTATCAATGGAGAACACGTTTTTTTCATGAAATTCTTCAAATTTGCACAGAATGATGAAAATGTAACCTACAACCTCAATTTTTATGTTAATTTATATTTATAGACTATGTGCAGTTAATGCATTGAGATTCACCCAATGTTCCAATGTTCAAAAATCCATTATATTGTTTCTTTTTTAAGGGAATAAATGAATTATTAGATAAATTGAGATACATTTATAAAAATTTATTATATTGTTTCTTTTTTTAAGGAAATAAATGAATTACTAGATAAATTGAGATAAATTTATGAACTGGTAATAATGTTAATTTAAACTTTTTTCCAGACTAAAGGCATGGCGGTTGATCGTACATCTGCAGTGACCCTCATTTACGACCACACTACCCTAATACTCGTTTTTCTCTCAACGTTGACTATAACCTTCCTTTTAACCAGACGGCCTCCAAATGTGCCACCTGGACCTTCACTATGGCCAATTGTCGGTAATTTATTCTCAATCGCAGATAAGGATTTGTTGAAAAAGCTAGCAATTTTAAGACAAAAGCACGGAAATGTCTTTGGTTTGTACATTGGCACTGAATTATGGGTATTTTTGAACGGATATGACGTCATCCATGATGCATTGGTGAAGAAAGGGAGACTATTCTCAGCAAGACCCACTGATATATACTCGGATTGGGTTCAATATTCGGCTATTGGTATGGAAAACGGAACAGTGTGGAAAGAAAGAAGAGCATTTCTCCTTTCTACACTTCACAAGGTTTTATCTGCGAACAATGGTAAGCATATCGAGGATATTTTACATAAAGAGGTGGAGCATTTCATTCAAGATGTCGGAAATACACCAAACACGACAATCGACCCACACTACCTTGTAAGCGCAAGTTTCAAAAATATCATTATCGCGATAATGTTTGGAGAACGCCTTGGTAATTATCACGAAGATAATAAGATGCTCATTGATGCAGGTGTAGCCGGACTAAAAACGTATACTCGCTTTAAAGTTTTATGGAGTCTGATACCGATTGAATGGTTGCCTTGGAATCTTTTTGGTCTCGTTGACTACGAAGGACTAAAAAGTATTCGTGATTTTATTTCTCGCAAGGCATCGAAAGCTTTTGTAGCTGAAGGGGAAAATGAACAAAGCCTTATTCATTATTACATGTCAATATTGAAATCTGAAGAAATCAACGGTAAACCGGTGTCTACAGACTCTTTCAATCGGTCTTTATTGAATGATTTCTTTACAGATATACTAATGGCTGGGAGTGAAACAAACGCTACTACCACGAAATGGATATTATAACATTTGGCATTGAATACTGATATACAAACGAAACTACAAAAGGAAATCGACGACATTGTTCCTAGAGAACGCTTTCCCTCGCTAAATGACCGCAAAAGTTTACCATTCGTTGAGGCAACAATCATGGAAGGTTAGAGAATTGGAATGGCTGTTCCATTATCAGTACCTCATGCCGTCACTGAGGACTCTCATTTCCATGGATATTTAATCCCAAAAAATACCATAGTATTACCTAACTTATCATCCATTTTTATGGACCCAGAAATATTTCCGGAACCGGAAGTCTTCAAACCTGAACGATTTCTAGATGAAACCGGAAAAGAGGTGCTCGTCCCGAAACAGATGATCCCGTTTTCTTTGGGGCTCCGGTCTTGTCCCGGGGAAACTCTCGCGCGAACCGAACTTTTTATTTTCTTATCAGCGATTTTACAAAATTACGAGTTGAAAATACCAGACGGAGTGGCAAAGCCGAGCCTTAGAGGAGTTTTAGCAGAGACATACCATCCCAAGCCGTTCGAAATTCAATTTATTTCTCGTTAGGAGTACTGTAAATCGATTTTAGCAAGTTTTATTTTCGCTAATAATCGCGACTGTTCGAAGACGTGGAATCCAGAATATGTATAGGTAGATTTTGTGCGGTGAGCCGTGAAATCTACTTCTTACGGTTAAATTCCCGTGCTATTCTTTCAAAATAGATAAAGTAGGTATAAACAATACCTTTTGAAGATACGGGAATACCTTCCAAATGAAAGTTATTGTTTGACTTAGATAGTAAGGATTACTCATTGAAGTTCTCTCAAAGTTGAAGTGAAGGGAGAACGCTCAATTCCTAGCATAATTATGCTTTTTAAATATTCCCGATAAACCTATGGTAATTGACTCAACGCCTACGTCAGAGCTCAGTTTTGAAAATACACCTGGGGCCCGTTTTACTAAACGTCTTACGAAAAAAATTATCATAAGTCAAAATCACAAATCGTACCTAGTGTTTTTATCCATCGATAGATTCTGCTTTGCAATATCTGATTGGAATCGTCTTCAGAAGACGATTCCAATGAGAAAATGCATGGCAGAATTCCGTATTTAGTTACTTATCTAGAATTAACTTCAATTTTCGACTTACGCAAAATATGATCGTAAGATGTTTAGTAAAACGGGCCCCTGTACTTTTTCTCACATAGTCAACTTCGTCTTTTATAACAAACAACCATCAGAGAAATCAAAGTCCATGTCTTAAACATTCAAAATGGCGTCGTCTAACGTACGTTTTCGCGGTATTCCTGTCATCAGACCACGTGAGCTGCGCTAAGAGACGACGAACTATGGTAAATTTTGTAAAACTTAGACACTGATCAGCTGCGTAGTAACTCTGAAACTGTTTGTTTTGCACCTTCCTATTATATCCTGTTGTTTCTCACGAAAGAGAAACCCGGCAGAACATTTCAATTTAGCCATCATTTAGCTGCTCATCCGTTTAGGCGTACTTCTGATTATACGTTTGCATTTTAATACCCAGCTTTGCACGCAATTGAGCGTGCAAAGCGGGGTATAATTTGCTAAAAGTTTTCACTGTTTTGTCATCCTAAACGCAGGACCGATGTTCCCTTTTCGAGTGACAGGTCACGGATGTTTTCCAGCTGACACACGTGGATGGAAAGTCGCGTGATTTGATTTTCATTGGAACCAATTGTTATATGTGACCCATCACACCATGTTGGATGTGCGAAAAGTATCAACCCCTGTCGGACTGTACGGGCCGACTTGGATCGAAACTCTTCTCCCTTGATTTTTGAAATACGGCATTAAGGTAGTAGAACCTTAATAGTTCCGCAAAATTTCGGGGCACATGATCTTTCACAATGTTAACCGAGGTTGCCCAAAGAAAATCATTAGGAAACCTGTGTTAACACTGTTAAAGTTCATTACTTCCAAGACATCGCTAAACTATTACGGGTCCACTACCTTAAAAAACACATTAAATCGTTCAAAAGCTCCAAAATCGTTCTAAATACGTAACAGCTTCATTCAAAGCCAGCAATTAATTAGACACGATTTAATTGCTGGCGTGAGTTTGGAAGCGTCAAGGGATAATAGAGTAAACACAGATATCAATATCAAGATAATTCTATTAAGAAAATATATGTGACCCGTTACGCGAAAAGGGACCATCTAGGAACTCCGTTTAATTAAAATAATAAAAAAAGAGATTTATTTCAGTAGAGGTCAACCAGTGGTTGCCTGCCAAAAATTCTTTCACGGGAAGGTTGAATGATCATTCTAGATTCAAAAAATGGTCCAAGTGCGAAAAGTTACGACCATAGTCAGTCTGCGAAATTTGCGGTTCGACACTTTATGCATTACCTAGATGGTCCCTTTTCGCATGACTGGTCACAAATATAAACAAGAAATAATTTTTCGGAAACTTAATTTTATAATGATACTCCTTTAACTATTATGCTACTGTTACCCTGAACTGTATATAGTGGCAGAAAAATGCCAACATCATGAATAAAGGTACTGGTTAGAGACCAATTCTCGCCAAATACCAGTTCTCGCCAACTGACCTCTTTCACAGTATAGACGCAATATTTATTCACAACAAATTATTCTCTGATTGAAAGAAGTTCTTGTCAACATAACTTGTGATTTAGGAAGGATTCCTTTCCAGTTTTACCGTGAACCAGTGTGGTTGGCAAGAACTAGTACTTGGCGAGAATTGGTCTCTTACCAGTATATCGCTATTTTCCTTCATATTGTCGGTGTGAGATTTTAACGTCGAATGTGTGACCGACGTGTGCTTTTATGCTTGCAGACGATTACTTTTTCTAGGTCCTGGATAAGTAAATAACAGAGCAAATCCTTTAATGGTTCTAAACTATCCAAATGTTTTGTGTTTTTTTTTAATCAGAGGGTAGAAAACATTGTTTACAACGAAGAACATGCTTGGTTCAAGCATTTTCTTCATTGAAAAATGTTTTCTAATTTCAGTTAGTAACATCGTGGAAATTGATATTCGTCTCAATCAAAACCATTCTCAATCGCTCACTCAGCACTCCATTCATTCATTCCAAACACTCACTCAAACCATTCAAAAACCCTCTTAATCACTGAAAAAATCAGATCATGAACAACGTTTAAAATAAATATAACTGGAAATAAAAATCGTGTTTTCACTTATATGATTGAAATTATAAGCGTCTGATTAGTTAGTGAAGAATTGTAAAGCTTTTTATAGACCTTGTATGCAAATAATATTAAAGGGAGGTAATAAATATCGCTTGATTGGTTCATCCTGAACAAAATTAGCGATATTTGATTCCTCCAATTAATTTCACCCATTAAACTCACTCATCCTACCCATTCAATTTCATTCCAAAATCATTCCAAAATCATTCACCATGTCAATTTCACGATGTCATTAACTGTATACATGTATATCTATTCGCTATTTTCGCGGACAAGTTCATTTTCATGGCAGTAAATGTCTTTTACTTGTCCAAGGACAAGTGGAGAAAAATATACAGTAAAACCTGTATTAAGCGACCACTTACGGGACCCAAAAAACGGTCGTTATAGAAAATGGTCGCTTAGTAGATGTTTGTTTACAAATAAGGAACATAATTTTTTATTTAGATATGCACATCATTGCGAAATTTTCAGTAATCCCATGTAGTTAAAACTCAATAGAACCGTCTCATTGAGACGATTCTGATGAGTTTTAACAAACATAGGATCCATTTTAAAAAAAAATCTTAGACCAACAATACATACTTTTAAAGTTTTTGTGATTTAAAGAAGGGGATTTTGAAAAAGGTCACTTAATAAAAATGGTCGTTTACTAGACGTGGTCGCTTGAGTAATATTGACTGTAGTTCTACCTCCAGTACGACTTAACCAGATGATTAAGGGCGCAGTATACGGTTCCAGTCTAAAAATATTCGATAAACAGCATTTCAAAGGTATTATGAAGGATAAAAAATGTTTTTGTTCACTTAAATCAAATAATAATGCCAGAATGAGCGATTTGAGAATCCAGGTCTCAACGGTTTCTTCTTTGTTTCATTGATGCAGACTGAAAATTCGAGTACATGGCTGGTAGAGCTAGGCGTCAAAATTTAGCGCAGAATCGTGGGTGTGGCTGATAATCGGAATGGATGGGGCATGCCTCTTACAACACTAGTTCAATGCATTTTAAATTTGCTTTCTATTCATCATGGTTTGCTTTGTAAAGAATACTGCATTATGTCTGTGGGGTATCTTTGAAATAGCGCCAAATTGCTAAAATTAGGCCCAATTTGTTGTTGACGTTAGGACAAGAAATACTTTAATGCCATGTATTTGAGGATGTGTCTATGTACTGCTCGAGAGCTTTGGACCTAATTAAAGCATAATTGCATTTATTTTGTTTCATTCCAGACTGTAATTCGAACAGCCTTGGAATAGACTTGTGAAGCCTTGTGTGTCGGCTGCAAGAAATTCTGCTTAGAACTGTATGTTGCCACCTAACTCCTTTATCTCCGGTACTACACACTCTTTTCTTATCGGTCCAGTGGGTTACACTCCTGTCTGATTTAATAGAATATAGGTACTTTTCTGTTTGTACGTTTTCGTGGACCAATCAGACACTTGAAAGGCCACATTAGCTAATAAAATTGTGATATTAATGGATCGATTTGAATTTATTGTTGGAAGTCTTGAACGATTTTTAAAAGTTTTGTAATGATTTCGGGGCGTTTTTGATCGATTTGAATGAGTGTGAATGAGTAGAGCGCTGAGTAAATGCTTAAGAATGATTTTGATCAGAATGAGTGTCAATATCACGATGTTTTAACTGTAAGAGTGTGTATGTGTATTTCCGTTTATTTATCGTCGCTTACGTAGCACATGCCCATATGAGCGACGCCCCCAGAAGACGGTTAGTTGTTTCGGGAAATAGTGCAAGGATACATGACGAAACTACTGCTGAGATCCGACATGGTTCTTTAACGTGCTCGGTGTAAAGCACCGTCTCACGGGGCCTCGGCTTAACGTCTCATCCGAAAGACAATTAGTTTATTAGTGTAACTGCCCAGGAATCGAACCCACGCGGTCAAACTTCAATGGTTTTGAAGTCCGGTGCTCTACCAACTGAGCTAATCGGGCTGGTGAATTTTTAAGCTTTAAACAC
The DNA here is from genome assembly GCA_948146395.1 of Fragum whitleyi. Lineage (NCBI taxonomy): Eukaryota > Metazoa > Mollusca > Bivalvia > Cardiida > Cardiidae > Fragum > Fragum whitleyi. Next base: position 47,975,640 of record OX411557.1, read on the forward strand.
AACTTGGGTTCAATCGATTTCCTTTTTCAACACTTGACCGCTGTCCATTGAAAAAAAAAAGATAAAAAAATATCACTTACCACATAAAGTTTTTTTCAGAGCTGTCAAAATTCGGGATGGTTACAGGGGTTATGGGATTAGGATAGGTGGTTTGACATTGGTGATTTAATGTGTAATGAATCCAATATTAAAGAATAAATCTTAGGATCACGGCTTAAATTTCGGTTTTTGCTAATCACTAAACTTAATCGATTGAATCCAAGCTGTGTAGTTGGCATCAGGAGAGAACAATGGAAAAACCAGATTTATGTTGGTTACATTTCCGTAAACTGCAACTGACCTCGGATGTATGTAAGGCGGATGGGTATGTAACAAAATCGTGAATTTTGTTAGGCGGAAACAGAGTAAGAATCAAAGTGTTGCCAGCACTGTACATCGGACATCATTGAGAGGCTGGGATAGTGCAATAGTTCGCCAGTCAAAAGGGCTCAAATTTGGACAATAAAAGTTGGTAAAATCTTTGCCCAATTTGTGAGTTTTTTGTCTTAACACTCCATCTTTTCGAGGACATCGCCAGCTCATCCAACCTCGTGGGCCCGATTTTGAAAGTTTGCTGATTCGATAGCCCTCTGCTAGTCTAAATTATTTCTTAGCAGATTTTTTACGTTGTTATAATGAGCACGCGCCAAGCTAAAAGCTTGTCTATTAATATTATTCCTCTCTCTATAGAGTTTAAAAGCCTGTTTAGCAACAAACATTTTTCATTAAACTATTTACAATTTTGATTACCAACATGTTTGTATTTCAAGCATTGGGTTTTCCCAAATACTGTAAATGCATTTTCCCTCAAGAAACACGTGAAATCGCGAACTATGCTATTTATATTTTTGGTTTCTGACCAATCGATTAAATCTAGCAGCACTCTATGATTATTCATGAGTTGTTCTAAAAATAGATCGCTCTTACTGCTATCCTATATCAGTTTATCGGATGTTTTTGTCGGTTTATTTGTTGTTGAATAATCTTTCTTCATACTCAAATTTGAATTTATTGAAAATAGGATTGGAGCGTGATCAGAGTGCTCATTGAAATCAAATATTTCAAAATTACAAAATTATTTCTATTTGTTAACACATGCGAACAAAAAGTAAACTTCCCACGCTCCCACAAACAAGTTAATTGACACATTTCGAACAGACGATGTCCATTTGCATCTACCACGTGGTCTGAATTTACGCGTTGGTTTTGACCGAGTGATAATCATAACAGAATTTGATTGGTTGTCAGCCCTACAACTGGTAAATGACCGTTCGAGAAAGTTCAGAGCAGTAATATTGTAAGTGCTACAAATTAATTATACAGTTAACCTATTGTACGTTTCAACTCCTTTACTCAACCGAAAATCTTGTTCTAAACACTGAAAATACTAACTGGTAATTACTAAAAGCGAAAATTACATCAAATTTTGTATAAGCCTCTTCCCTATTTGTCGAAAAGTAAATAAGATAAAAACTAAGTTTGTAGATTGTTACTGAAAAGGCCGTTTCTTCGGTGTTTGAAAACACATAATTTGGTTTGAACACATTGCTCAGAAGATAATGGTAAAAATGTAGTTGGTCAAACAGACTGGATTTCTGGAAAACGGTAGATATAAATCGACTGCTTCGCAGTCCGATTTAAAAACTAGCACTGTAGATTTATATTTTTTACAGTAGATAACGGCTGAAAAATCTTATTGTTTCATAGGCATAATAAGACTAAGGGGCCAAGTGCAGACTACTAGGTAATTTCGGACTTGAGTTGGTGGGGTGCAGGACAACGAAACTTGTAGGGTCTGCCCTTGGTCCCCGCCTAACTTTGCTGAACTAAGTCAAGACCATAATAATGTTACATATTTTTATTCTACTCATTTACACATAATGCTAAAGTTTGGCATAATGGTGGGCGTGAACCTACGATAAATTTCACAAATAAAAGCCAATAAAATCAATAAATGTTTTACCATTATATATACATTTTGTGCTCAGTTAGATCGAAACAAATAGCTCAGATGGAGCTGAAGCAAAAAATGCCCAGATGGGGCCGAACAAATAATTCTCAGATGGAGCGGAACGAATAATGCACAGTGGAGCGGAACGAATAATGCTCAGATAGAACCAAACAAATAATGATAAGATTGAGCAGAATAAATAACGCTCAGATGGAGCGGAACAAATAATGCTCAGGTGGAGCGGAGCTAAATTAAGCTCAAATAGAGCGACAATCAACTTCGACTCAATTGGAGCCCAAAGAATTATACTCCTAAGCACTGTTATCATTAATTCTAAGACTCGTATGGCACCGACAAATCGTCGTAGGGCGCCGAATTGAACACACACAAAAATACTGGCCCCGAAAAACGTGGTGACCCCTAACGTGGTTGAATATATACATGAGATATATAAAAATGATAGATTATTTCAGAGAATTTTGGCTGCTGGTTGACCTGTTCATGAGGAATGCTGCCGGTTACCGGCCCCGAACGGCTTGGTGACGCTTCCGACATTTGAGTATATACACAAATTTACGAGAAGAATGAAGAATTGCAATATTTTCACAGTGATTGTCTACTTGGATAGCCTCTTAGACAGGCTTAATGAAACACTTTTGATACATCAAGATCGAAATTGAGAACACTTCATCAACTAGCACTGAATGTGAATTGTTCATTGATCGTTTCCATCACTTGGCTGTAGGTTCACACCGGTCTTCTATGAATGGATCGCGAAGAGGCGGCCTTTTCTACAGGTTTTCTCTGATCCCTCATAGTTCTGAAAAGAGATGAAAAGAGCAAAGCAACACATACCACACAAAAAGAGGCAAATAGGGAGGGGAAAGGGAGGGTTCTTTAAAAACTTATTATTAGCTGAAATGTGGTAACAAAAACATTTACCTTTGTTCTATAGCAAAAATGGAGGTGAGTGACGTCACACTTAGACTTGGAGGTTTACTAAACGATCTTATAGACTGGAAGATGCCATGGAAACAACGAGGACTATTAACTAGTAATAGTCCCTATTGTTTCATAGGCATAATAAGACTAAGGGGCCAAGTGCAGACTACTAGGTAATTTCGGACTTGAGTTGGTGGGGTGCAGGACAACGAAACTTGTAGGGTCTGCCCTTGGTCCCCGCCTAACTTTGCTGAACTAAGTCAAGACCATAATAATGTTACATATTTTTATTCTACTCATTTACACATAATGCTAAAGTTTGGCATAATGGTGGGCGTGAACCTACGATAAATTTCACAAATAAAAGCCAATAAAATCAATAAATGTTTTACCATTATATATACATTTTGTGCTCAGTTAGATCGAAACAAATAGCTCAGATGGAGCTGAAGCAAAAAATGCCCAGATGGGGCCGAACAAATAATTCTCAGATGGAGCGGAACGAATAATGCACAGTGGAGCGGAACGAATAATGCTCAGATAGAACCAAACAAATAATGATAAGATTGAGCAGAATAAATAACGCTCAGATGGAGCGGAACAAATAATGCTCAGGTGGAGCGGAGCTAAATTAAGCTCAAATAGAGCGACAATCAACTTCGACTCAATTGGAGCCCAAAGAATTATACTCCTAAGCACTGTTATCATTAATTCTAAGACTCGTATGGCACCGACAAATCGTCGTAGGGCGCCGAATTGAACACACACAAAAATACTGGCCCCGAAAAACGTGGTGACCCCTAACGTGGTTGAATATATACATGAGATATATAAAAATGATAGATTATTTCAGAGAATTTTGGCTGCTGGTTGGCCACATGAAAGGAAACCGATGGCCTCCATGGGGACAGGGGTTTCGTTTCACCGCCAAAATAGAATTTTGCGCCAGCAAGCCAAAATCTGGTTCACGCCCACACTTAATTATCCATAATATAAGGGCCTGGTTGCCTGTAAAAAAATTACTTAGGCTAAATTGACAATTGGCAAGTGGCCTTGGACACTGTCCTTGTCATATGTATGTAGATTGAAAGACACTAGTCTGAGGTGCTTACTATAAAAGCTGCGCTTAAGCTCTGGTAACCTTATTGCAATTGTGTGAATCTGCTTTCTGGCAAATTTGAGACCCTTGCTAATTAGCACATAAGTTTCAATATGGGATTAAAGCAATTTAAAAAATTCGTCGGTGATCGGTAGGAATTATTTGGGACAATGACCTCTTAGGTAGCAAATTGAGTATTACGATTTGAAAGCCCATGTGATAATATTGTCACTTTCAACACCGTTTGGCTTTGTTTAGTTTTATTTGATTGAAGCACTGTGGTATGAAAATGCATAAATGGATCAATCAGAGCAAGACGAAAAACACGCTAAATAAAATTTAAGAGACGCCATAGTAAATGATTTCCGAAAAAAAAATAAGTGAAAGTGTTTACATTGTGATGACTGCTGCTTTTAAGCCAATGCAAACGGTGTTCATTTCGTCATGTGATTAAATATCTTAAGATCCTTATTAAGCCACTTAACAATGTCGCTCTATAAAACACCATCCCAGAAAGCTAATTAGAATCCTGAGAAACTTGCTCCAACGAAGGCACCAAAATTAACATGCACCCATACATATATATCTTCATATATGGATACATGCTTTATTTTCTATCTTGAAACGAAGCCAAACTTAATCATTGACTAGCCATCTTGGTCTTTCATAGTGGTATCCTTACAATGAACAAATTAATGTTCACTCCATGCCAATGAACACTACGTGAAATTGGTTCTACATAATAGAAATGTAAATATTTGTATATATGATAAAATAATGCACTGAAGTTAGAGGAGGAGAAATGTAAAAATCCCTTTAGCATTAAATATATATATATATATTTTTTTGTTTGCGTTTTTATTATTTCTTTTTTATTTTTTTTTTTTTTTAGAAATTTGTAAAACTTTTTTCTATAAATCCAGATGAAAAAACTGAACGTTTCTATTTTGTGTCTGACTGGTGCCCACTATATTTCAAGTGCACCATTACCTCAAACTTTATTACCAAGGATGTGGTCGCGAAAACACATTCCATTTCAAGAAGATTATTTTCCTCTAGTAATTTTGACTTTACGTAAATTGTAAAAGTGTTTTCTGTAGAAATGTGCAAGATAAAATTCAAGGTCCGTGTCATTATTTCTTTTTAAGGACAAGACAGCTCCAAATAAAGGCAAATAAACATGTAATTAGAACTTGTCAATTAGCAACAGCCAGTTCTAGGCCGTCATCTATTTCTAATGTTCTTAATAGGCAGATGTTAATTAACGTTTTACTTAATATGGTTGAGTAAATCTCTGTGATTCAAGATTAGTAAGCATTGTCTTTGATAATTGTAAGTGATGTTTTGTCAGTCTGAGATTACAATAGATTTTTGATTACGCCTTTTTGTACCAGCTCGACATAGGACATCGAATAGGATAAGGGTGCATACTATCAGTGGATTAGAAGGTAGCTATAGCATCTTGCACGCCTTTTCCAGTTACTGATACTTTGAGGTTTTCAATTCATTGCGGTTTTGAGCCCATGCATTGTTTGGCCCGACTCTTGGGAATTAGTGTTTGGGCAGAAATTGGTGAGTTGATTGGGACTGCCATGGAGACATAAATTAATTTTTGTAAGAACAGGCAAGATTTTAGCAAAAGCCATAGAATTAATCTTAGCATTTTCTTTCCGTCCTTTCTGGCTGGAAGGAGGAGGCACCCATACATAAAAGCCACAACATTTGATCTATCTCCCTGGAGGACCTGCTAGGTGAATTGCTCTACCTCAGAGCTCAGATTTCAGCTCACATACTCGCATATAGATTGTGCCAACTACAAATTGCAAATTGTGCCAACTACAAATTGAAAATCCGCAGTAAAGATAATAGTTTATACTGTAGCAAAGTTTTTCGTGACTAAATCTTGCATTTTTCAATTCTTAGACACCTTGATAAATGCACAGGAATTCTTTTGTAGCTTCTCTTTTTGTGTACATGTTTTGAGTGATTGACAAGGGCTTGTCAGCATTTTAGAAAACATGGTTATGGAGAAAAAGGATCATTTTTTGACAGGCTTATTTAACAAAGAGGCTTATTTATCAAAGAAAATTATTCATTATCTAGAAATTCGGAATATAGCTTAGAATAACTGCAAATTTGTTCGAACAAGACTAGGGAAAGCTCCTGTCAAAAGCCTAACTGTACCAGTTACAGGACAAGCATGAAAATAGGATACATAATTGCTATATAGCTAGACACCAAAATTTCGATTTAACTGGAGGGAAGAATGTTACTTTGGGTAAAAAGGCTCAAGAGTTTGCCAGCATAAATACTTATATATATATTTAGTTTCATTTTAATAATAATAATATTATTATTATTATTTATTTTATTTTTTTTTAAAATATATTTTATTTATTTTATTTTTATTATTATTATTATTATTTTTTATCTACTGCCAAAAAATACACTAGTTTACTTACTGTTTAATTGATATATTTCTATAAATTATTTATTATAGAATTTAAGATGATGTTAACAGTTATAAAGCTGAAGCAAATAACGCCCAGATGGGGCTGAACAAATAATTCTCAGATGGAGCAGAATGATTAATGCTCAGATGGAGCGGAACGAATAATGCTCAGATAGAAACAAATAAATAATGCTCAGATGGAGTAGAATAAATAACACTCAGATGGAGCAGAACAATAGCCTAACACAATGATTTCAAACAAATAGATGTTTTATGTTTGTTAAAATTGAAATGTCAATGGAACATAAGCCATGTCAAACAAAGATTCTCAAATATTGTAAAATACAAAGTATAAGAATATCTCTTTAATTCTTTTAATATTGGATGTAAACTTTGAGTAAGTCTGCCATTTCGGAGATATTTGAGACCTGAACCTCAACCGAACCTGGATATCATAGGTTCTCGAGCATGAAACAAGGAAGCGTTTGGCTACTGGTCTAATGATTTATTTGAGTTGAACTTGATTTAGTCAGGATGTGCAATCAAGTTAATGTTTACCAAAATAAGAGAGACATTGGCCATTCGTTTCTTGAGGTGATCTATTTGTGTAGTTAGTGCACAACATTATCTTCCAAGTCGAACCCTAAAGGGTTCTTCCCTTTATCTGTTTATCATCCCTTTTTTCGGATGGTAAAAGTGAAGTGAGATGACTGAGATCCATATGGGGCCCTGGATGTATTTTGACCTGTGTTGCTTTACTTATGTACTCCGGAGGGCACAATGGATTCTTTGAATTTGGGATAAATCATGTATTTTGACCTTGATGCACCCAGGGATAATTCTAGCTAAGAATATCATGAAGAAAAAACAAAAATATATATCTCTTTTAGCCAACCATAATGAGACATTCAGGGATTTGTGGCTAGAAATTCCAGTTACCTTTTAAATGAATTATAGATTCCCTTATTTTGTATTTATTTACTTATTTATTTATTTTTTCTATTTATCCCTCATCATCTTGCCCCAAATTGATCCCTGAGCAACATACACATCACCTGATTCACTTGAGGATGGTATTTGGATCAGCCACTTTCCTTGTTATAGTCCAAATAATCTGCTCTGCCAGGCATAATATACAAACTAGATCATCTTGTGCCTCATTTGCTAGATTAGACTTGTCGCTTGTGAATGGGTACGGTGCTGGTACTCAGCATGGATATGGGGCACAGCATTCTTTTCACAGTCTCTTTTGGATGTCTTGTGCTCTCAGGTTCCAGTGGACATGGTGGATAATGAAAAGAAATTAAATGAGATTTCCATAAACAAGTATTCTTAAAATAAGATGAAAAACAACAAAGCCAAATGTAAAATAGAATTCATTGAACTGGGGTTATAGGTTGCAAAAATGTTCTGTAATAAGTACAAGAGAAGAAATGCTTTATGCAGCCTGTCAAGATATGGATTCACGGTTTCCAAAAAGTAAACTAAATACGAAGAATGAGATGGGATTTACGTAGTTTATACGAAAGATAAGCATCAATTTTGCGGGGTGCTGTACAGTACAGTAGACGTAGCGAGACGCATTGCCTCAGCAATATCTGCCTATTTGTCATTGAATGCGAGGCCATCCGAGATAATCGTTACGGTAAATCTTCGAAACGAACATCTATTCAACTGTGTGGAACAATATTTAACTAGAAAACTTCTTTAAAAACTTATTATTAGCTGAAATGTGGTAACAAAAACATTTACCTTTGTTCTATAGCAAAAATGGAGGTGAGTGACGTCACACTTAGACTTGGAGGTTTACTAAACGATCTTATAGACTGGAAGATGCCATGGAAACAACTAGGACTATTAACTAGTAATAGTCCCTATTGTTTGAGAATGACGGATCATTCTCAATAATTAAGAATTTTAAGCCGTTATTTAGGAATCTTAAGATATTTGTATTAGGATACGATGGTTTCACGTCAGTTACTTAAACGAGTAGCGTTGACGACGTCGAATGTTATCACTCACAGGTTCGAGGGCTAACGCCATTTTAACTGACGGTATCAAGTTTTTCCAAGGTTTTCCCGTAATTTTTAAAAATAGTCCGTCTATGTCCATCCGAGGTTGATCGTGAGATTGGCCGAATGGTGGTTCGAATGGGATCGGCGCTTTACACACTTCCTAAATGGTCCTTTTTCGCGTGACGGGTCTTTTTACATAAGACCATAAACTTCTATACACATCTTTATGAATTGAGCCTTCTCTAAACTGAGGTGGCTGGAACACCTAGCAGTGGATTCCTAGGAAGTAAATGGGGAGATTGCTTCTGCTATAAATTTCTTCTCTTTCCACGTTGTTTACAAACAAACAAACAAACAAACAAGCAAACAAACAAACAAACAAACAAACAATTCTATAGATATCTGTTCATAAGTATAAATATTTTCAACGCAGCGTATGTTTGTCCAGGCAGCTTAATGCTTGAAAGGAATTGCAACGTGTAGGCTTAAATATCGCCACCACTTTAATCTCGAGGAACAAATTCGATAGTGAATGGTTTAGGCTGGTGGGTTATACCTAAAATCCCCTTTGTGTCTGGCGCTGCCATTCCCTCTGGCAATTTTAATTCCAACCGTTGTAATATGGTCGTCACAAAAAGAAATATTTCCATTCTAGCAAGCGTTTCCCCGGGACAAGATCTTAGCCCCAAGGAAAAGGGAACCATTTCTTTCGGTACGAGCACCTGTCTTCCGGTTTGGTCAAGAAATCGTTCTGGTTTAAAGACTTCCGGTTCCAGGAATATTTCTGGGTCCATTAAAACTGACGACAAATTCGGTATAACAGTGGTATTTTGAGCTATGTGGTATCCGTGAAACTTTATGTCTTCTTTAACAGTCCTTGGTACGGATAATGGGAGAATGAAACCGATTCTTAGAGCTTCAAGAATTGTTGCCTCTACGGTTGGTAAATTAGACCGATCATTTAATGACGGTAAATGGTCCCTTGGGATACAATCATCTATTTCTCTTTGGAGTTTCTTTTGTAATTTGATATCCATCATAAGATACAAAAGAACCCATTTTGTAACTGTAGCGCTTGTTTCGCTCCCAGCCACCATTAGATCATGAATGAAAAGTTTTAACACATCCATATCGAAACTACCTTGAGAAATCGGTTTTCCACTGATTTCGCCTGACTTCAGAACTTTCATGTAATAATGGACAATGCACCTTTCTTGACCGGCTTCATAGTTTTTGATTGCCTCCTCAGCCATTCTTACATGAAAGGCAAATTTACGCACATTGCCTGGGTGGTCAATAATACCAAAATATTTCCATGGAAACCACTCCATGAATGGAAAAAGATTTGACAGAATTTGTCCACGCGTATATAACTTTAAATCATTTTCAATCTTTTCAACTAAAAATGCTATGTCTTCGTCCTTATTTCCCAAACGTTTTCCATGAATAAGAGTCAACATTATATTCACGAAGCTATGACTTATTAAAATTCTAGGATTTGTGATCAAAGACGTTTCTTTAAGATCTCTGATAAAATGTTCTATCTCATTCTGCACAACTTTTTCGATACATTTTCCATTTTCCGTGAAGCAAAATTCGCGAAGGGCAATTAGTAGAAAGGATCTCCTATCTTTCCAGACTGTTCCGTTTTCCATAATAAGGGGAGACAAATTCTCGCCGAACTGTTTGGAAAAGTTGGATATTGGTCTTCTTGAGAATAGTCTCCCTTTCTTTACCAAAGCGTCATGTATGACGTCATATCCGTTTAAAAATATCCACAATTCAGATCCTATGTACAAACCAAATACGTCTCCATATCTTTGTCTAAACTTTGCCAGCTTTTTAAACAAGTCTTTGTCGATCATTGAGAACAAATTACCGAAAATTGGCCATAATGACGGTCCAGGCGGCACATGTTTGGCACGTCGTGTTAAATAGAAGGCTAGGATGAACGTTGTGAGGAAAACGATCACTGCAGTTACACTGTTGGAAGAATAGCTCAGCGAAAAGAAGTAAGCTGTCATTTCGTGTAGCTACAAGTAAACAAAAGAGGGTTTTGCACTGGTTTTACAGTGACATATTATATGAATTACGTCGAGTGTTGAATGTACCCATGGTGTATCATTTTATTACGTGTTTGTTTTCACACAAGTGCAATATAGATCTATGAATATGAGTAGAATATTGAATGAGTGATCATTGAATACCGAATTTATCAAACTAGTTACCTATAAAAAGATAAAAACGAGACTCAGCCGAGTTTTCATCTGTTTTAGATGACGAGTTTGATAAATTCAGTATTTTTAAAATTAGCTCAAATATACCATTTATAATATGACCTGATTTTTTTCTACAAAACGAGGAAATTCCAGATATTTATTTATTCAAGTTATTTTACTTAAAATAACGACTTGGACACATTAAATCATGGTTCATCGTCGAAATAAAAAACATAATACATGACATATATGGCTATGAACATAATTAACTACATGTATATTATATGTATAAAAGTGGAAACATACCGTTCAAAAAAATATCATACAGATGAATTTTAAAATTTCTATCTACTATCTATCTAGTAGGGCAAATCATGAATCGTATATCAAATCTATGTTCATTAAAAACAAAAACAATCAAAAACAAACAACAACAACAACAACAACAACAACAACAACAAAAAAAAAAATGAGCTAGTTTAATACTTTTTTTTTAAATTTTCCAAATTGAATGTACTCTGCGGTTGCATTGAAAGGGTCCTTTGCTAAAGGATTGGGTTTAAAATCAACGAAACTTGTTAAACTTGTAACATGTGTAAATTCTTCGAATCATCATCTTTAAAATCTTGAAATTATGCAGAAAACGGTAGTCAGTACTTCAACATCTTTATTCTTTCTCGGCCAATTGATTGATTGATTGAATGGAGTTTTACGCCGCCTTCAACATATTTTCAGTTGTATCGCGGCGGTTTGAGCACCTAACCATGGTTTCCTGGTATTTCTCTCACCAGTACAACCACCACATCCTTTCCTAGCCTCCAGCTGCTATCTCACATAGGTCTACTACTATCAACCCAATGGGGAGAGATAAATAGTCTGAAAGAAATAGTGCCGCCGTCGGGGATCGAGCCCGGGACTTCTAGATGGACAGTCCGACGCGCTAACAACTGCGCTATGACGGCGGTCTTCTTTCCCGGCCAAACTTTTGAAAATATATCGTAAACTTGTGGTTCGGCTCATTTTTAAAATTATTTTTCCTACGAAGACTCGAAAATAAATACGTGTTTTAACCCCTTGTTAACAACCGTTATGCATCGATCGAAAGATATAGTCTTTCGTAATATTACATGTTTGGACCCGTATCTTTCTTCTTGTTTTAAAATCTTATTCTGACAAACAATACACGATAATGACTCTCGAGAACATGTTCCTTTGCTAATTTTAGTGATCTCAAAGAAAAGTAAATAGTACCTAATGAATACATATATGTAAAACGATTTTCTACTCACGTTAATATTATTTCATTACACAAATATAGGTCACGTTCATTACTATTGAGCGTGTTTAATGACACGGTTCACTCCAATACATGCGATCTAGCGGCGCTTTAAAGAGCGACATCAATAAATGATATACCCATACAAATCTTTTGAAACGAAACACAAATATTTTTCTAGTTTTACACCTGGGTAAAAATTCATACAGGTAATCTGAAACTTTTGATTTAGATTTACTACTCAAAATTTGATAGGCATCAATATTTTTACTCAACAACAACTTTCAATTTGTCGACAAATATTACACACAAAACAAGGGAACGGCAATGGGAACCAAGTTTGCCCTGAAATATGCAACATTAAATTTGGGATATCTAGAAGAAAACTTATATTCATAGGCGTATCTAGGACTTTGAAATTTTTACGCACTCGGAAGGCGACAACCAAAGAATATATAGGATAAATGCGATATGTGGATTGTGACAAAAGATGCATGCCCTCCGTACGCTCCCTTTTTATTATTTGAGCGGTAGTGAATAATCAAAACATCGTAACTACAGCTTGATTAAGCTGTAGTTTCGATGTTATGATCATTCATCAACTATATTTTTCATCAGATGATTATTTCTGTTACGCACTTGCGTAAATTGCGTAATGGGTGTTACGCCCTTGATATTTAAAATGTATGGAAGACTACGGACATGAATTTTTAGAATATATACCGAGCGACTTTAAAAACGCAACAAAATAAATTTATTTGAATTTAGATCACGGAAAAGTTTTTTTTTTTTTTATTTTTTTTTTTTTTTAATAGATCTAAACCCTCTGTTGAATCGACTTTATCTTAATTTGATCCGACGCTTCGGTTAGTTCCGGTGTAACGTTGTAAAATGACCCCCCCCCCGGTCAGTATTTTATATAGAATAATTGCCCCTCATTATAAAATACTGACCCCCTTATAAAATATGACCCCTGCTGATTTATTCATAAAATCATGACTCCCTTCTAACTTATTGTTGATTTAATATACTTAGTAAATTTCTTGTGAACGCAACCCCTCTTTCATTTTTAAACTGATTGAGAGGAATTTTCGCAAAATGTTCTTAGCCAACTGACCTTGCAAATGATATCGTGATTTGCTGAAATTCAGTAACGCCATGGAAAAAAACTGCTTGTATGTCAAATTTCTTTTGAACGCAACTTCTCCTTCATTTATTGGTCGATTTGGTTCAACATTTCACTAAATGTTCCTAGACACCTAGCCTTGGAGCATTTTGTCGTGGTTTTGTGAAGCTCTGCTGTGACAAAGAAAAAGGAGCATTTATGTCAATATTTTGTATGTCTGTATGTTCCTTCTTACCTCATCTATCGTTGCACATATCGTCGGGATTTTGTGATATTATCCCGTGTCACAGAAAAGGGACCGTTATATAAAATTTCTTGTAAATAGAGGATATTGAATGAGTGGTTTTTGAATACCGAATTTATTAAACGAGTCATCTATAAACAGATAAAAACGAGGCTGCGCCGAGTTTTTATCTGTTTTAGATGACGAGTTTAATAAATTCGGTATTTTATGAGCACGAATTTATATTCTATTTATAATATGACAAGAATTTTTGCAAAAAAATCGTCAAAATTCTTAAAATCAAGATTTCAATTTTCCGCGAAACGTCTAACGCCGTTTAAAACTGACATCACAATATATACATTATGACGTCTTTTTCGCAGTTACAAAATAGCCTTGCTATTCGCCCTGAGCTCATTTGCATAGTTATTCCACTAGTGTAATAACATCTGTGTAATAACAAAAATATTCAACGGTGTTATTTTACTCCCGCGACGTAGGCCATATTATAAAAGAAATTCCTCCTTTAACTATGGATAGATTTCCATGAAACTTCCAGATACTGTTCATTTTCATGTGTATTTTGTCCTGATTTAATTATCTATACCGCTCAAATTGGCATACCTGGCCAAACAGGTCGACCTTGACCTTGACAGAACGACTAGAAACTCGGAGCTTTGTAGGTTCAGGTTGTTCCCTGGTCACTCGCGCGATTCCAGGTCAGACCGCACAGCCGAAGGGAATGCGGTTCACTGTTGAAAAAAACAAAACAAGCCCAAAGGCCTTCACTACTGGCAACTTGGTATGAAGTTTTCTACCCCTTTGGCTTGATCGATTTTCTGTAAACTCGGAGAGTTGCAGGTTCAGGCGGTCCCCTGGACACAGGCGCGAGTCCAGGTCAGAGCGCACAGCCGAAGGGTGAACAGTTCACCGTTGAAAAACTCTTACATACCCTACCCCTTCGGCTGGACCGATTGACCCGTAACTCGGAGCGTTGCAGGTTCGGGCGGTGTCCTGGACACTGGCGTGAGCCCAGGTCAGAGCGCACAGCCGAAGGATATACGGTTCACCGTAAAAAAACTAACATACCCAAAGGCCTTCACTGTTGGAAACTTGGTGGGCAGTTTTCTACCCCCTTGGCCTGACTCATCGACTCGAAACTCGGAGAATTGCAGGTTCATATGGTCCCCTGGTCACTCACGCGAGCCCAGGTCATACTGCACAGCAGAAAGGTATGCGGTTCCCTGCTGAAAAGACATAAACAAGCCCAAATGCCTTCACTTATGGCAACTTGGTACTTTTTCTACCCCTTTGGATTGACGGATCGACCTGGAACTCTGAGCGTTGCACGTTTCGCACGAGGCCAGTTCAGACAGCACAGCCGAAGCCATTGCTCTTTGCCGCGCATATTGGCATACCTTGCCAAATGGGTCGACCTTGACCTTGATCGATCGACTCGAAACTCGGAGCGTTGAAAGTTCAGATGGTCGCGAGGTCACTTGCGTGAGCCCAGGTCAGAGCGCACAGCCGAAGGGTATGCGGTTCACTGTTGAAAAATTCAAAACAAGCCCAAAGGCCTTCAATATTGGCAACTTGGTATGAAGTTTTCTACCCCTTTGGCTCGACCGATTGGCTCGAAACTCAGAGCGTTGCAGGTTCGGTGGTCCCCTTGGACACTGGCGCGAGCCCAGGTCAGAGCGCACAGCCGAAGGGTTTTCGGTTCACCGTTGAAAAACCGTAACATACCCAAAGGCCTTCACTATTGGCAACTTGGTAAGCAGTTTTATACCTCTTTGGCCTGACCCCTCGACCAGAAACTCGGAGCGTTGCAGGTACATGTGGTCCCATGGTCACTTGCGCGAGCCCAGATCAGACCGCACAGCAGAAAGGAATGCAGTTCCCTTTTGATAAGACCAAAACAAGACAAAAGGCCTTCACTAATGGCAATTTGGTACGAAGTTTTTCTACCCCTTTAGCATGACTGATCAACCCGGAATTCTGAGCGTTGCAGGATTGAGGTGATCCGCTAGTCTCTCGAGCGAGCCCAGTTCAGACCGCACAGCTGAAGCCATTGCTCTATGCAGCTCAAATTGGCATACCTGGCCAAAGGCCTTCACTATTTTGCTTGAAATTTCATAGAAATAACTCTTCGCTGCTGATAAAAAAAATATGCAGTTTTTTAGCTCCACGTAGTCCAGCGGAGCTTATGTCGTGACCAGGTTTTCATCGTGAATTCGTTCGTCCGTTCGTTCATTCGTCCGTCCGTCCATAAAAAATTACTTAAGGCATCGCCTCTGAATGATCCTTGGGACACACTTTTCCGACCCCTATTTGGAATAAAACATGGGCGCTGCAAGCTGTCGGGTCATCTGAAAAGGGCACTTTGTTAAAATATGAGCCAATTTTATCCAACCGCCATGCAGTTGCTTGTTCTGTACAAAATGACCCTTTTTCACAATGTTTTGACTATACCGATATAGCTATGGCGGTCTTATGTTGCGTAACTGCTTGTGCTCATGAATACCTTCATTTTGATATATAATATGCCTGGACATACTGCTTTTTCTCGGCTAATGAAGTGCCCTTAAAATCGGGTCTCAAACACTTTACATGAACCTTAAGAGTATATACGTAAATAGTAAATTAACTTTGTTTACTTTAAGAAGGTGTGGGTTCATTTCAATAAGTTAAATCTAATATAGAGGAAGCCATTGTGATAAAAGGAGAAATCACTTATAGAAAGAGCCATCATCTTTCCTCAAACATCTTCCATGAATATTCCTCGTATCAAATAGTCAGGTGTCCCTAGCTATGCTATGGAAAACATTATTGAAAATGGTGAAACTGCTTGAAACATGCATTTTCCCAAATTATCCAAAGCAGTGATGAACTTATGGAACGTCTGCAGATTTTTCAATAGATTTTCAAATGAATAGTAAGCAGTTTCACTTTTGTTGTACATGTATATATAGTTTAAGGTCATCAAGGGTCATCAAGAGAATACAACTCGAAAATTAGGGTCGATCGTCAGAAAATTCGGGGAAACTGGGCTTGATTGATTTTCACTCTAAATATTGTTTTTGATATAAACTCAAGAAAAATATATTGGTATTGTCCATGATTAATGCCCTGGCAGGTCGGAGCCTAAGTAACGGGTCGTTGCACTTAAGGTTAAGGGAAATCAGCTTTTATCTAAAATAACCTTCTTCCAAGGAGAGTCGACATAAATAACTCGAGACCTGAAATCGTGGATTAGTAGCCAAATCCTCGTAGCTTCAGCTTGATCAAGCTGAAGTTACGAGGCATTGGTAACCAAACGATGAAATTTGTTCACTCTCTCAAAGCACGTGAATCCTTTAGGTTTTAGGATACAGTTATTTGAACGCGTTAACGATGATTACCTACTTAAATTTAAAAGAACCCAAACTATTGAAAAGTAAACTCGCCAAATTACGTCACAGTTAAGCCCCGCCCTGCCAGTTCATTAATTACGCAGAATATTTCACTTGTATGCGAATTTGTATGTCCACTTTCACAAGAACATCGAGATAGATAACATTTAAAGTAGTTGTATGTTTGAAGCACTTTTATACTATACAGCACTTGTAACCTACTTTGGGTTCAACGTGTTTTGTTGTTGCTGATTAAAAGCCCGCGTGTGTCTTCTGTAAGGTTCTGTAGACTGGTAGTTTGGCCTGTCCCATCTCAACTACCCACGGGTATGAACGCGCCCAATTCGGATTTTCTCCTCCACGGCGCAAAATCTCCAACACCGGATTTTTTTGTAAATCTCTAAGGTTGGGTAGGAGTTTTCCGTCGTACATATCGAGGGTTTAGTGCAAGACTTACTAAGTGTTTATACAATGTATATACACTTAGTACAGTCTTGCACCGAACCCTCGATATGCACATTTCTAATTCGCCTTTAGAAATATGCATACCAATACGAAAAAAAATCCAAAAGAAAAATACTTGCGTATATTCTGCTGTAAATTTATTTTTGGTAGCAGAAAATTGAAGAAAAATTGTTTACGTATATAAACACATGTGTATTTTTTCCCACGCCAAATATACGTTTTTGTGTATCCGCTAACGCTAAAAGACCTTTGTGTGTATTTTGGTGTATACACTAATAGGATTAACGCAGATTTTACGCAGAATTTTCGGGATGGAGCTTTAACGCCGGGGTGCAGAAAGCCTAAAATTTTAAATATTAACAAAATATGAAATATGTATGTATTGTAGGCTATATTTTGTCTGAAATCCGATGAATTATTTCAAGAAAACGGGATAAATCGAATTTAAGAAATCAGAAAGAGAATTACACATATTAATGCAATGATTAGATATAATGTTGCCAAAAAGACAAAATGATATCTCTAAAATAATGAAAATTAATATACTAAAGTATAACTGCATCATTTGTATAAAACTTATATATGTTTCATAAGTATAATTTACCTTACTAAAGACTTTATATTGGGGCCGAGTTGACTGGTAACCTTATCAACCCTTCCAAAATTTTAAGAACATCAGACAAAATGACTCCCGACTATAAAAAGAACGGATTTCGGTGTACTACAGGATAGTGGACCTTTGAACTGTCACCGTTTAATTATGGGCCAACTTATTTCTCGCCCGCTTTCGGGTCGGGTGTAGACTGGTCTCACTGTCGAATATCAGAATAGCCTGTTTTAGGCTATTCTGATAGTCGATATGTAGACCAGTCTCGAGCTGGTAGCCCGCTTTTTGAGAGATACTCTGATATTGCGGGCAACAGTACCCGCCCGGGGTGAGAAATAAGTTGGCCCAAACATTGTGGTCCTTTTTGGTCAATTTGCATTGTGGGCCTTTTTGACCTGGACCTTTTTACCCTGGCCTCTTTGACACTGGGCCTTTTTTTTTCACTTATCCCTTTTTGGCACTTGGTAAATTTGGAAAGGTTCGGCAGACAACTGTCCGGGTTGTTGAGTGGTGTTACACCTTCACCGGAAGCTGTTGTGTTTACGGTTGTTGTTGTTTCAGATAAACAATTTCAAGGTAAAGGGCCCTATTTTTGGCTAAGATTGCAAATTTAATCACTTGGCGTTAATAATTTTAACTTTTTATTTAGGATCTAGGAACCACTTTCATTCTACGGACCATAGTGTGGAAAGAAATGGGAATTCGCTTTATTCGGAAGATCGGAAATGAAGGATTTGCTGTGAGAATATGTTAGGCGGGCTGCTGCAGCGGATCCTGGATTTATACTGGTTGCCTCCTTTATCGCGGACCTAGCGCATCATCGTGCAGTTGCGAACAATCGGAAGAGATTACCATTGATCTATCATTTCTACCAGTTAAATTAACCACTTTAATATTAAAATACTTTATAAAATGCTTCTTACGCTGCTTTCTTAATTCCACATCGACAGTTTTTCCACATCCATATCTAAAGTAGGTCAATTCTTGGAAGTTCCCATATTACCGCGGAGTTCGATTGAAACCATAGTAGTCACCTAAAACGCTGGGTAGTAACAGAATAGAACAGAATTTTTTTAACTTGGATTTTTTTCCACCAGAAAGAAAACTTAAAATGCTTTTGCCAATTTAAATTTTAAAAGAATACAACAGTAAACATATTTACATTTATGATTGTAAAAATTGATTTTTATGAAGAATGAGAGGGGCAATGAGGGCACCTGAATTCATCACCCCTTCTAATTACCCTAACATTTGTACAGAACTGCAAGTGTGTCCAATGACTACAGAAGTCGCATTTTGCCCACTTTACAAAAATAACTGATTGGCATTGCTTAATTTCTTCGGGCTGGAACTTGTTGCAAACACAACACTTTTCATCTTCACTCTCACTGTTACTGTCCAAGCTGTCTTCAGGAGAGAAGAGTTCAATTGGTCCACCTCTCTTGGATACTCCAGAAGTGCTTGGAACAGGCTGACTGGATACTTTCTTAAGTTGACTGGTCACCTTTTCTGATACTTTTTTTTTACTTTGTTTAATTTCATTACAAGATTTCTTAGAAGCTTGCTCTTCTAAGATATCCGACACTGAATCCTTAAGTAAATTGCCTGATATAAAGGGTGGAACAAACTTGCGCTTTTTCTTGCATATCACCACACTTTTAATTGTTCTTTTACTAAAGAATGTGTCTTCAACATGATCATTGCTTCTATTTTCAGTTGCCAGAATGTCTGTACGTTCATTAGTAGGAGTTTGGACTTCACTTATAGCTGTAGTATTATTTGGATCAAAATCAACACTGGTTTCTTCTTCCTGTATGGGATATATCACAGCAGGTGCTAACTGAGTATCCGAAAATGCTGTATCATTAAATGGGAATATCCCTGTCTTTCGAAAAGCAGCAGTCAAATTCTCAGGTGTAACAGATTTCAAATAAGGCTTGTTTGTTAGTTTGGCTATATCATATTTGCTTATTGAGATTCCAGGATGATCTTTCATGTACACTTGGCATTCCTTATAGTACATAGTCTTAAAAGGTCCAAATACTCCAACATCCAAAGGCTGAGTTAAATGGCTTGTATGTGGTGGCAACACAAAGAGTATTACATTATGATCCTTTGCCCAGTTTGTTAGTGTTAATGATATATTCGATCTGTGGCCATCATACAATATAAGTGTTGGCTCCTGGTTCCCCCTCTTAATGCCAGCATAAAGCGAGAAATGTTTTGTTAAATATTCTTGAAAAATGTCAGAGGAAGACCAGCCACTCTTAGACATAGTGCCATTCGATCCTATTAGAGCACCACTTAAAAAGGCTTCATTCCACCTCACACCAGAGAAAACATAATATGGTGGTATGCTATTACCAATGGCATTCCCTCCTGCTATAATAGTAGTTGTAGATCCACGTGGGGATGTTACACTTTGGGCACTAGATTTTCTGTCACAAACAATCTTAGGGGGAGAATGCTCAGTTGTGACCCCTGTCTCGTCAATATTGAAAATCCTATCTGGTCTGTTAGTTAAATTGTACTTTGTAAGAATGGTTCCTAGTTCTTTGAAATAGTTACTCAGCACTGCTTGTGAGGCTGACTTTGCTCTGGATAAAGCTAGCTTCTGGGGTTTGACTGTTTTGAGATCTGGCCATCTTCTCATGAAGCCATAAAACCAGTTGTTACTGAGTTTATCTGATGATCCGACTGTTTTCCCAAGGGAACTAAGATAATCTTTAGCCATAAACTGGACTGATGACTTAGTGTAACCATACCCAATACTGGCCATATATTTAATATGCTCTGTCAACTTTGCCTCCTCCTCATGTGACAACAATGTTCCATGGCCGTTTTGTGCATCAAGAGAAACATTCCCCCTTGTGCGGTCCCTCAGAGTTGATTCTGGAACGTTATAAAGTTTGGCTGCTTTACAAACAGACATCCCATCTAGTGTTGCTGTATAAGCTCTTGGCAAATTTGATCTGTCATATTGTAGCCGTCTTTTCTTCACAGGTGCATTCTGAAAAAAACGAAAAAAAGGATAAGGAAAATATATATATATGAAAATTTATGAAGGGTTAACACAGCAGTAAGAGATCCTTATGTTCTTTATCAATGTTTTAGTTTGAAGTAACCTTTATTCAATAAGATAGATATTATCAAAGCATAAGCTATGTTATTCTTTAATCATCTTTTATAAATAATTTAAAAAAAACATTTTCATGTTCATATGTGTTATTTTTACATTTTACACTCTTTAAACATTTAACAGAAACATACTTGATATAATAGTAAGGAGTCTAAAGCCCATCGAACTCAACCATGACTGCACCACATTTTTGGTCCAATCAGATTAACCCTTTCTGAACCCGTGATATCAACATACATATTTGGTAATCATGTGACATGCCGATGTGCGTGAAAGTTGTTTCCCTTGCCATGGATAAACAGACGACAACCTATGGTCCCTTTGGAATGTAAATAATGGATTTAGAATGGGTTTTAGGGCCCGGAAATGCACATTGGGAAGTGGATTGAATTGGGAGTGATATTTATTGATATTTCTTACAAAATTACAATTTTACTCACCAGTATTCTAGACATTTCGGCTGTTTTTCAGCTGAGATTAAGCGTTGACGTTTGCCTTGAAAATTTGACAGCGTAAACAAAACCTAGGTGGCGCAGCATGACGGATGTGACGCAAAATGCAAAATCCGCGATAAAGTGGTATCCGCGATAACATGAGAATCGAGTATACATAAAGGTGGTTTGAACATTCAAAAAGGGGCTTAACATACAAAGAATAATCAAGAAGTGAATCTTGGTGAAAATATTTAATTAATTAAAATGACAACGCTTGAGAGAAATTTGTAGAGGTAAAATTGATATATTGTCAGATTTTTGGGGTCAAAACCCTGGTTTTAGGTCTAGGGGAACTAATTCATTTTCCGTTAGCGGCCATTATAACCTTTACGGTCATAGCTCAGTCCAAGAGTATGCGAGAGTGATCAAACCTGTCTTAAATTGAGGTCCGTTCATTTGGGCATGAAATGAATTGAAAATTAGTATGGCATGTTCCCTTTTCTCTACCATTTTAAAGGGCATTTTTGAGATGACCCTTACCACGAAGCTGTTTTTACCGGTACCTCTAACAAATATACCCATGTCTAAAAAAAGCTATTGGACTGGTAAAATAGTTAAAATTCTTTAATTTTTCTATTATATTTCAACAACAGATTATAATCGCTGAAAAATATTCAAACAATTGTGAATTTCAATAATATTGACCAATCAGAGATCACCTTCAACATTTGAGTATATGGACCAGAGTTTCCCTAAAGTTTCTTGACAGATTGCCGGAAATTGAATTAGTTCCCCTAGACCTAAAGGGTTGAAGATGAGTCCTAATGCATGTTTGATGATAATGCAATACCACCGTTTTGCCACCAGAACATCATAACTGCAGCTTGAATTCAGCTATATTTGTTGTTCGATTCTTTTCTTGCGTCTATTTGGAAAAAAAATACTACATTCACATCTATTTAAAAAGAAAGATACTTCATTCAGTTATTCCCTGAAAAAAACCCAAAAAACTAAATCTACATTCGATGTTATTGTATATATATATATACTTTATTATTCCTCCTTTAAAGAAGATAAGCATATACAATTACATTTAAAGAAACAAACATTACAAGAAACATAAAACTCACATGACATAAATACATGGAACAGTGCTACAAAACATATTTGAATAAACTTAAATATGAAATATACAAAACAAGTACACACTTATTTACACTAAGATGAAAACATCGACATGAAAACCTCAAATTTACACTTGCGCATGATATTGCCGAAACGAAATGCAATACCATACAGTGTACGAATAGAAATTGATATGTATGTAAGTGGATGGATGGATGGATGGATGGATGGATGGATGGATGGGTGGGTGGGTGGATGGATGGATGGATGGGATGGGATGGGATGGGATGGGATGGGATGGGATGGGATGGGATGGGATGGGATGGGATGGGATGGGATGGGATGGGATGGGATGGGATGGGATGGGATGGGATGGGATGGGATGGGATGGGATGGGATGGGATGGGATGGGATGGGATGGGATGGGATGGGATGGGATGGGATGGGATGGGATGGGATGGGATGGGATGGGATGGGATGGGATGGGATGGGATGGGATGGGATGGGATGGGATGGGATGGGATGGGATGGGATGGGATGGGATGGGATGGGATGGGATGGGATGGGATGGGATGGGATGGGATGGGATGGGATGGGATGGGATGGGATGGGATGGGATGGGATGGGATGGGATGGGATGGGATGGGATGGGATGGGATGGATGGATGGATGGGAAAGTGGGTGGGTGGATAGATGGATGGATGGATGGATGAACTGACAGTTTGATGGACTGACTAAATGACCGCAAATGAAAAATCAATTAATTTATTGATTGATCGGACAATCGATGAGATAGCCTGATAATACCTGTGCTGGTACAATCTACATGAATAGATTTTTGACATATTTTCGTTGTTTATATAATTACAACATTTTCTGTAATAGTTTTAAGACAGCAGGGTATATTGCACTACTTGCTGTATTGAGTGTATTCGTAAAATCTGAAAGACACTCGAGGATCTGTAGAGCAGGGTGCTTTTTTATAAATAACCTATAGGTATCAATATTGGTCAGATCAAAAATTGTTAACCACAATTGTTGTCTGATATGAGTATTTTTAACACAAAAATAAAGTTTATGTGTTATTATATTGTCAACAGTATAATAGCATTTATTGCAGGTTTCAATATAGGATCTTGAGCATAATTTAGCAAGAATATATATTCCTGAATAACACAAAATTTTATGAGAGGGGTGACTGTTTAGCATGCTCCAGATAACACATTTGTTACCTGCACTTAATAGCTTATCAAAATAAGGATTTGGTAATTTTACAGATAGTTCAGATTTGTGACATAAAAGGTCACTTTCTCGTAGTTTTTGACGGAAAGTGCATTTCCACGTATACTTGGAGGGGAAAAAAGCTGATTTCTGAAAAGTTAAAAGAATATTGTAAAGCTCATATTTACGCAATATTTTACAAATATTGGGGACAAATCCATGTGCAAACACGGAATTTTCCGAGATGTAGCCAGTCAGCCTATGAACAAAAAATTGCTTTGCGAGGTATTTTGGTGAAAGTCTCCATAGTTGCCCGAGAAATATCAGTTTTCTGTATTCTATTTCAGTAGTGACTGACCACATTCCGGCAGAACATAAAGTAAAACTGTTACTGGTATTTAAAGGCAACTTTTGTACATATTTCAGGCCAAATAGTTGAGCTCTCTGCAATTGTAATATATTTGACTTTGACAAGTTATCCCATAGTTCGCAACCGTACAGCGATGACGGTAATACTACAGTTTTAAACAATGATATTAGAGTATTTGCATTGAATTGCCCACTGTTACAAATGCTCAATACTGAACTCTTAAATTTGTTGCATGATTCACGCACATTTTCATTTAGGCTCATAAATTTATCTACATTTATGCCAGGATGTTTGTAATTAGATGATTCACTTATCTCATCATCACCCATGAACCATTTTCTTGTTTGGTTACGGTAATCAAGTTTTAATAATACTGCATTTGCTTGCATGATATTCAAATCTCCATTTTCGTGTGTAATTATAACATATATTAAGCATTTTATCGAGACCGTGTTTTGATAGACTTACTAGGACCATGTCATCAGCCACTGTTGGGCTAGCTATAGATCTATTAAAAATACAAAAACCTAAGTTCGAGTTTTCTAACTCCTGTAAAACTGAAATCCAGGTATGAGTGTAATCATGTGCATGAATGGGTCAGAATGTAGAGTATTATCTGTAATGACCTCTCTCTTGAATAAACTTTTTTAATATACTCTGAGCTGGTAAATTATCACAAGCTTATGTCTCATGAGTGCACTTAATAACAGGTTGGTGCACTCTTTCTGATCAGAGACCGTATGCAGTCCAGAAGCTTTAGTTGCATGAGTAAAATAGCAAAACCATTGTCAAAGAATATATGTGCCGTCAGTGGCAAATAGATTCAGTGCAATATTAGAAATTGCAGTAACACTCTATTTGTTTCAGTATTTCCAGTAATTATAAGTTATCTGCTAATGTATGAATACAATTATGCTCATCATTGTACAATTCAGGGTTTTCGTCTGACCCGGGACCCCGGGTTTTGACGCGCAGAAATCCAAAATGATGCAACTTTGACTCTTGGAAATTTGAGCTGGTGCGTCATTTTGACTCTTCAAAATTAGGGGCTGTGCGTCAAGGGTTGTTAGAAGTGTGTAATATTATTGGAAAATAGTTTACTTATGGTCTAATAACACCTAGCTTGATTGGCAATTGAGCTGCTATGGATCGGCGATCGTAATTGACAGTCTTTTGACACCTGTGAAATTCAGCTAAAACCCCTTTACTTTAACTCTGATTTGACTAAAATAAATATGTTTTTTAATAATTTCACTATAATTTAAACAGTATGTACACAGTAAGCCAATAAACATCAAGAGGAGGATCGGTTGTGAATTGTCATTGGTTTTCGTGGTTGAACGCCACTCCTTTTTGTGAAAAATAAAAATCATTAGAAGCTTAAACTGGAATTTGAAACTTCAAAACTCTTTCCACCTTATTGAACTTACGAAAAAACAAGTCTTTTGCCTGAAATTTAGCTCTTTAGTAATTATTTAATGACTGAACCTTGTGGTGAACTGTGACTGGGTGAAAATTTATAAAAAAAATTATTGAATTTATTTTGAGACATCTTTTGAAAAATGATCTGGACCTAATTTTAACTATTCAAATAAATTTAAAATGATTTTTTTCTTATTTATAAACTGGATACTTTTTTGGGGGGGGTTGGGGGGGGGGGCAAGATTCTGTCATGGTTTGACTCTTGAGATTTTCATTTTGACTCTTGGAAATTTTGACTCAAGGGTCATTGACTCTTGGCTTTTGGGTGCTTATGAAAACCCTGTACATACATAACTGTATTCCAAATCATAATTGTTCAAGTTGAATAATGTTATTTATTGTTAACTAAAGATGCTGCAGTTCTGTTCTGTTATATGGCTGTTTATTGAAATTAACAGTCAACAGAAATAAAATGCAGATTTTAACCCTTTCCTGTTTTACAAAATTTTGGACCTGTCCAAATTCAAAGGTTTTGCAGACGAAAATTTAATGTGGATTTAATTTGAAAAAATAAACCATTCAGTAGGGTAGAAAATAGTGTGGAAAAAGAAGAAATTGCTAGTCAGAAGCAATTTCTTCTTTTTTCACACTGTTTTCTTGATCATAAAATCACAGGCATGTAAAAATCAGGGATTAAACAGTAAAGGGTTAATTGTGGGAATGAACATAGCTTGACCCAAAATTACTAACATTACTTAGTAATGTGCTCAGTACATCGTAACTATCACTAGAACAAGCCTGTGTTTGGCAGTTTTACTGTCTGCTACTGACGGAATTGGTTAAATAATTGATAGTTGAAAGATACACACCCTAATGTCGTCACTAAATGTACCAATTTACACAATTGACACAAGAAGCAACATACACTTGTCCTACCTTTCAAGAAAGCTGTTGGCTATGAGCGAGTCCTTTTTACATTTAGTTTACCTCTAACTAATATTTAAATACATTCCATTTAAATGAAAATTCAAATGTTTTTGTAACAGATATATCTTCTCTATGAGCTGTATAGATGTCTTTATTCCAATGCAATATACCTTTCTCAGTCTCAAATTTTTAAAAAACTCAAAAGCTAAGATTTAAATGATGTAAAATATATTTATTAAAGATTGGAAATCAACAAGAAAAAAATAAAAAAATAATAAACTCTCAAGTACGGATACTGATTTACCATCAATAAATGATAATCACACTATAATTACTTATATACTCAAGTCTTCATTTTTTCACTATACGTAATCAATTTACCAAAGTTGTAATTTACCAAAAACTGCTTGAGAGATACTCAGACAAATTGCGTAATAATACCTGCTGGGGGTAAAAAATGACATGGTCCTTAAACTTTAAGTTAAAGTTATGTTATCACAAGGTCTACAAAGTTTTTTTTCAGAGCAAGGTTAAACCAGGTAGGTAAGTATAACAACAAGCCAATATCTTGCTTTTGAGAATTTCAGGTAATTTAATCATATGATTTTGATGCCTCCTTATTGATAGATTTGGGGCATAGTGTTTACCAATGTCAATCTGTCTGTTTTTATGCAGAAAACTTATTCAGCAAACTTAACATTTGCAATTATTTCAATGCTATTGAATTTATTTTCAATGCTATTGAATTTATGCAGAAAACTTATTCAGCTAACTTAACATTTGCAATAATTTCAATGCTATTGAAGTTATAATGCTTGTATTTGGCATAAAAGTTCCTAATGTCAAGGTCATCTGATAAGGTCAAGTTAAATTATCAAGGTCAACTGTTATAAAACTGGCCTTTTTAGCTCACCTGAGCACGAAGTGCTCAAAATGAGCTATTGTGGTTAGGTGGATGTTCGTCGTGCAACGTTCGTCGTCCGTCGTCAACATTTGCCTTGTATGCACTCTAGAGGCCACATTTTTGCCCGATCAACCTGAATTTTGATCAGAATGATTGTCTCGATGAAATCTCGGATGAGTTCGAAATTGGGTCAACTGGGGTCAAAAACTAGGTCACAGGGTCAAATAATAGAAAAACCTTGTATGCACTCTAGAGGCCACATTTTTTACCCATTCAACCTGAATTTTGGTCAGAATGATTGTCTCGATGAAATCTCAGACAAGTTCGAAATTGGGTCAACTGGGGTAAAAAAATAGGTCAAGGGGTCAAATCTAAGAAAAACTTTGTATGCACTGTAGAGGCCACATTTTTTGCCTGATCAACCTGAAATTTGGTCAGAATGATTGTCTTGATGAAATCTCGAATGAGTTCGAAATTGGGTCAACCGGGGTCAAAAACTAGGTCACATAATTAATTCTAAGAAAAACCTTGTATGCACTCTAGAGGCAACATTTTTTACCCGTTCCACCTGAATTATAGTCAGAATGATTGTCTCGATGAAGTCTTGGACAAGTTCGAAATTGGGTCAACTGGGGTAAAAACATAGGTCACGGGGTCAAATCTAAGAAAAACCTTGTATGCACTTTAGAGGCCACATTTTTTGCCCAATCAACCTGAAATTTATTCAGAATGATTGTCTTGATGAAATCTCGGACAAGATTGAAATTGGGTCAACTGGGGTCAAAAACTAGGTCACAGGGTCAAATCTAAGAAAATCCCTTGAATGCACTCTAGAGGCCACATTTTTTGCCCATTCAACCTGAAATTTAGTCAGAATGATTGTCTTGATGAAATCTCGGGCAGGTTTAAAATTGGGTCAACTGGGGTCAAAAACTAGGTCACAGGGTCAAATCTTAGAAAAACCTTGCCAAATTTGGTCAACTGGGGTCAAAAACTAGGTCACAGGGTCAAATCTAAGAAAAACCTTGTATGCACTCTAGAGGCCACATTTTTTGCCCAATCAACCTGAAATTTAGTCAGAATGATTGTCTTGATAAAATCTCTGACGAGTTCCAAATTTGGTCAACCAGGGTCAAAAACTAGGTCACAGAGTCAAATCTAAGAAAAACCTTGTATGCACTCTGGAGGCCACATTTTTGGCTCGATCAACCTGAAATTTGGTCAGAATGATTGTCTTGATGAAATCTCAGACAAGTTTGAAATTGGGTTAATTGGGGTCAAAAACTAGGTCACAGGGTCAAATCTAAGAAAAACCTTGTTTGCACTGTAGAGGCCACAATTTTTGGCCAATCAACCTGAAATTTGGTCAAAATGATTGTCTAGATGAAATCTTGGATGACATCGAAATTTGGTCATCTGGGGTCAAAAACTAGGTCACGCAATCAATTATAAAAATCCTTGTTAGTCAACCTTAGAATTGTAAAAAAAGGATTCTCAAGTTGTATAGAAGTAACAGCTTTGTTTAGCTCAGTCATTCATCCTTCTATTTCTCATACTTCTTTTGAAATTTTTAGACCATTCATTCAGGTGAGCGATTTAGGGCCACTATGGCCCTCTTGTATACATTATCCTACATATTTTATTTCTTTTAAGAATGATGATGACAGATGTTATAAGTGATTGAAGATGCTGCCATTTGTCACAAGAAATCGTAGAGTTATGATCACTCTCGATCAAAACCAGACCACAGGAAACCAATCAAATGATGCCTTTTCGACTGTAAAGTCAGCAGCATTCAAGCTTAGACGTCTTCGAATTCCAGGGAAATTGAAACTCTTTTTATTTGTGATATGTTTATTAGGCATTTATCTATATGGTAGAGCCTACTTAGGATGGGGGCAAAACAGTTTGACAAAAGAAGAGTTTTTAGAAGTACAGAAATGTCCGGCGTGTTACGGATCTAGTTTATGTTTTGAATTTTTTGACAATCAAATCCAGTTCTCAGGGATGTCGCAATATCGTGTATTTGATTCTTTAAACGTGAGAAATGTTCATTTTGCATTCCATAAATATAGAGAACATGATGTTGTTATTAAAAAACTTGGATTTAATAAGGAGATCAAAGTAATTGACGACTGGGTGTGTAAAGACTCGTATCGTGACCCGGGTTGTAATATTGCTCAAAGGTTTGCTGTCACACAAATTGCTCAGGACATAAAGAAAAATGGACTCTCTCCTAAACATTTGAAGGGTACTACATTCATGTTCATGTGTCCGTCTTACCGACTTGTTGATCGAGTGGTTGAGAAGTATGTCGAGAAGAATCGGGGAGAGTTTTTATCCTTGGACAGCCAGCTGCAGATTTTGTATACAGCTAAAGTGAATCCAGAAACTTTACTTTTACAGGTTTGTTTAATTATTGTAGTGTGTTATTGATAAACATTTGCAAAATGGTTTAGCAAAATTTAATGGTACCCTGTTTTTCATGTGTACTACTTAGTGCAAAGCTGGTTACCACTTTGGGATGTTAGCAAACATTTTGTTATCTTGAACACAAGGCTTTTTCAGGATTGCAAGCTTTTATACTGAGCTCGTGTTTGACCCATAAACAATGGTTTTGACTCCCAAAAATCCCATTTTGACGCTAAAAAATTTCCTGCAGGGGGCATTTTGACCAACTGAATTTCCACTGGTGCACCCTATGCAATATAAAAGATTATATAGATTAATTGTTTTCTTTGTGCTAATACAAAAGATCTGTATAAATGAAACAACATTAACAATAAGTTATGATGTTTTGCTATTTTTTGAACCCTTCAAAACCCGCTTTGACCCCCAGAATTTTATGGTCAAGGGGTCAAAGACTCCCAAATTTAAAAAGCTAGCACAAGCTCTGGACTTATAGCTTGGGTTAGCGTTTTGGGAAAAGAAGAAATTGATTAATATGAAGGGTCATATTATGTGAAAAGATGATATTTGATTCTAGTCCTGCTCAATTTAAATTTTGTTTCAAACAAATTAGAAAATCTTTTGAAATTTTAACCAGTCTGACTCAGTGCTATCTACCTATAATACAGTTGACAGGGCTTGTGCTAGCTTTAAAAATTTGGGAGTCATTCAGTCTTTGACCATAAAATTCTTAGGGTCAAAAACTGGTTTTGTAGGTGTCAAAAAAGAGCATAACACCCATACTTATCAGTCTTTAAAGTAATCTATATAACTGAAACAACGTAAACAATAAAGTGTAGGCACACTTTATTGTTTATGATGTTTAATTTATATAGATCTTTTGTAAAAGTATGAAGAAAAAAAATTATCTATAATTACAATTTTTCATATTGCATAAGTTGCACCACTGTAAATTCAGTGTGTCAAAATGACCCCTGCAGGAAATTTTTGAGGGTCAAAATGAGGGTCAAAGTGGGATTTTTGGAAGTAGAAACCCAGGTTTAAGGGTCAAACATGAGCCCTGGTGGAGAGCAGAGAGTCTAGGCTAAGATAAAGTTGATGGTCTTTTTGAAATTTATATTGTCTGAGAAAGCTTTGAGTACATCATCAATATATCGTGGACAGAAGGAGAATTTGAAAAGGGGGAAAAACCTTAATTTATATGTCTTCAAAATCCTATGTTAGGGAAAGCAAAGGAATTACCTTGTCAAGATTTTGAATAGCAATAGCCTTGATTAGATCGTAAGCCTACTGTTTGTATCAAAGGGTAGAAAACATTGCTTTGGCCCAGCATTTCTTTCGTGAAAATCAATGTTTTCTCAAAATTAATATTTTCTATTTTTTATGGACAAGTTAATTTTTATCCTGGACAAGGAGACATTATTAGTTATACGGTTTCTTGCCGGGGTATGTGACGATTTATTCCCGGCTGGAAAAATGATGTTACCCGAGCCATAGGCGAGGGTTGACATCATTTTTCTGCCGGGAATAAATCGTCATATACCCAGGCAAGAAACCGTATTACGAATTTATTATACTTCAAAGTTTTAGGGCTAAATATCTGTCTTTTTCCTATTTTAGGCGTTCGTATAAACCGATTTCTTTTAAACCACCAATATCCCTTAATGCGCCCCTATGAAAAGTAAACATGTACAAAGTGACGTCATATATAGTTGTGACGTCACACTACTACACTCTGCGCTATTGTGATATGGAAGTGTTTGTTGGCTGAAACTACGAGAAACTTGGCACTTTAAATGGACAGATTTATACAAATTTAAGGTATTTATTGACATCTATATCATTTTTTATTTGCACATTATTAACTGACATCTCTTCAACTGTATCCTAGTGTGTATATTCCGGTTGTGTTATCAGCGAAGCGAGAGAAACATGGCTGCCATTACCGTTTCGATTTTTTTTTCTATGTTCACGTCGAGGCGCCTTAAGGAGACATAAGAGGTAATACCGGAGCGGCCGTAGCTATCAATGTTTGTCAGGTCAGCATTAACCAATGAAAATGCTAGAATTTTCTTTGCAGTATAATAAAATAATCTTTTACTTGTCCATGGACAAGTGGAGCTTACTAATATGGTTTAAAACCTTTTCATTATACATCGATACATCTTACAACTTAGACTAGTCCCTCTTAATTCCATATTATTTTTGTTGTAGACATTTCCAAGTGAAGAAGGTTGGCCATTTCCTCGTTATTACGGTGCCTGCGGTAGATATGTGGTTGTTGAACACGGTGGTAGGCCATTGGCTGATTTTTATAATGCTCCTTTTACAAAGAGGGTAATTACGAATTGATTAGAAGAAATATTCTTCTTATTATTTTAACTGATTTCAAAGACACCTTACTATCATTGACCTCCAAGATAAGCAGAAAACACTGAACAATTTCAAAAATTTG
This sequence comes from Fragum whitleyi, assembly GCA_948146395.1. Taxonomy (NCBI): domain Eukaryota; kingdom Metazoa; phylum Mollusca; class Bivalvia; order Cardiida; family Cardiidae; genus Fragum; species Fragum whitleyi. The sequence continues at coordinate 48,007,852 of OX411557.1, forward strand.
CTTTAAGAATTAATTCCTTCACTGTCTTTATGCTCAATATACAGGGCTCATGTTTGACCTTTAAACCAGGGTTTTGACCCCCCCCCCCCCAATCTGAAAATATCTTATTTTGACCCTTAGAAATTCCTCCCAAGGGGGTCGTTTTGACCCCCTTGGGAGGAATTACCTAAAGTCAAAACACGATTTTCATTCTTAAGATTTTCACAATTTACTATCTAAAATTCTACAAATTAATTACTTGTTTCATAACATTACAAGAAACAGTTAAAATGACTCTTAAATATGCAAAATTCTTCTTATGATTTGCTTTTTCTGTAGTTTTGACCCCTTTAAATTCAGATTTGACCCCCAGAATTTCTTAGGTGAGGAGTCAATGACTCCCCAAAATCAAGCACTAACATGAGCCCTGAAATATATTCTCTCAAAAGATGGAAAATTTCATATACTGCATTGCGTTTGAAAATATTTGTATCATATCTGTATAAACATCCATAAATCCATTTCTTGTCAATACAACTATTCCATCAATTATGGATGGATTTTTAGCTCCACTGGCTGAAAGCCACTGGGGCTATTGTCATGGCATTGTGTCCGTCGTGCGTGCGTCCGTCCGTGCGTGGGTGCGTGCGGTCAAAAACTTTTCTTTAAGAATCTTCTCCTCAGAAACTACTGGATGAAATTCAACCAAACTTCACAGGAATGATCCTTGGATGACCCTCTTTCAAAGTTGTTCAAGAAATTTTGATCCAATGAGAAACATGGATTTAATGGGCGTGGCTAATTTCCAAATATGGTAAAAAGTGAGTTTTCTCAGATTCTAATCAATGGATACCAATTAAATTTTACATGAATGATCCTTGGGTTACCCTTTATCAGTCTACAAAAAATCATTGTGATTGGATGGAAAATATGGATTTTATGGGCGGAGGTCAATTCTCTATATGTTATCGATAAAGTGGAAACTTTGAAAATCATTTTCTCAGAATGTAACAGATGGATATCTACCATATTTCACTGGAAAGATACTTGAGTGACCCTTTATCAGTCTACAAAAAATCACTGTGACCTGATGGAAAATATGCATTTTATGGGCGGAGGTCATTTCTCTATATGTTATATAGTGGAAACTTTCAAAATTATTTCCTCAGAATTTAACTGATGGATATCAACCGAATTTCACTGGAATGATCATTGAGTGACCCTTTATCAGTGTACCAAAAATTATTTTGATTGGATGAAAAATATGTATTTTATGGGTGGAGGTCATTTCTCTATATGTTAAATAGTGGAAACTATGAAAATCATTTTCTCAGAATGTAACGGATGGATATCAATCAAACATTTTTGGTATGATCTTTGGGTGACCCATTATCATGCAGCCAAAAATCATTTTGATTTTGATGAAAAATATGTCTTTTATGGGCGGAGGTCATTTCTGTATTTGTTATATAGTTGAAACTTTGAAAATCATTTTCAACATCAGTAGAATCCTAAATATCTAAAATCCTAGTCAAAACGTTTATTTGCTTTTACAAGAATTTCAAGCCTGTGGAGCGACTCAAGCCATTCATGGCTTTCTAGTTATTAAACCTTCATAGAATTTCCTCACAATGTGATGTGATGATTTTTAATACTATGTTTCACAGTTGCGACACTAAAACGGACCTTAATTGAAAGATTACTTGTGGCAGCAGCATGCAAAATCTTCCAATTTAAACCATTACGAAATCTTTCGCCTTCAAATTGGTTTTAACAGGACTAAGATTTAAATGTAAATGTACAGAACATTGTTGAATTGACTATGTTTCCAAGCGATCCGATCATTTACATTCAATCAGTTTTTAGCATTCAATCTATCAAATCACAATTATTATGCCTTTGCTTTTGGCATTAAGAGTAAACTTTGTCGGTGTGAGTGTGGGTTGGTGTGTGAGTGTGTATCTCCAATTTTTGTCCCAAGCATGACTTCTACACTTGTGGATAAATTTCAAAAAAACACATTTGTTGCCATAGGTAGTACTAGTGTCTTGTAAAGAGATAGAGGATAATCGTTTGTTTCAGTGTAAGATCGATTTATATTTCATTGAGTGAACAACAAAAGCATTAATTTCACGAGTGAAAATATAGTTTTTGTTGTTCACGAAATGAAATATTAATCGATCTTACTCGAAAAACAAATGATTATTCTATTTCTTTAATGCAAAAAGGAGACAAAATGTGAAATTTCTATGACATATTTTCGTAAAGTGCGTCATTTTGCACGTGATTGCTACGCAACGTTCATTGTGACGTCACTTATTTCGCCCCACAGAGATGACGTCAGATAGGGTGAAAGGCACAAAAGCAGGGTATAAGTTTTTGATAATTTCACTGCTTTTGATAAGTTATTCTGCAATTTAAAACGAAACTATAGTGATTGGGCTTAGTTGAGAGGGTTGCTTGGTGATCTTACTCGACTTGCTGTAAACATCGACTCAGAATCTGAACTGCATGCCTTTAATCATAAATTCTTTCGATGATACTTTAATTTCTAATATATAGAATAGCAATATTACTATATGGCAGGGGAACAACAGTTTTTCGAGTTCCTACAACACAGGACGTGCAGATCAAAGGTCGGGGACTTCCCGAAAGACTTATTGCATTTTATACAGAAATAAAGAGCAATGGTTTTCCCCATGTGATGTGATTTAAACCAATCAAAATTCTTTATTTTATTGGATTGCAATTATATCAATTGGGAAACAAGTTCTCAAACTTTGATTAATCCCTGTTGATTCTGCTTCCTTGATAATTCACCTGTACTTGTGCCAAATGTGTAGGCAATTGAAAGAACCAACATTGAAAGAACTCAAGGCCTTAGGGTCAAGCGGCTGACGTTCTACCTCTAGACTACGGACACCACATTTCTATTCTTACAACTGTTCAATGGATACTTAATCTCAAGCTTTAGCACTTTCCTGTTTTACTAAATTTTGGACCTGTCCATATTCAAAGGTTTTGCAGATGGAAATTTAAAGTGGATTTAATTTGAAAAATAACCATTCTGTAGGGTAGAAAATTATGTAGAAAAAGAAGAAATTGTTTGTCACAAACAATTCCCTCTTTTTCTACAATATTTTTTCAATTACAAAATCTTAGGGACGTAAAAACTAGGGATCGGACAGGAAAGAGTTAAATCAAAGGCATCAATTGGTCTCCAAACAAGTTGAAAGAAATTAAACATTTTTCATAATTTAATTTGAAAAAAATATCATAAAGAAAAGGGAAGTACCCAATCATAATCATTCATTCAGCATGGAATAACATTTTTATTAAGGTAGTGGTAGTTCCACAGCTTCCACAACTTTTAAAACTCATGATCTTTTACAATGTTAACCAAGGTTTCCTAATGAAATGATTCGGGAACCTTAATTAACACCGTTAAATGTTATGACTTCCAAAAAATTGTGGTATTATTATTGGTCTTCTACCTTAAATTGTCAATTATAAAAAGTATCAGAACTATTATGGGTCAACTAATAGATAGCCAATAATAAAAATTGTCAAACTATTACGGGTCCACTACCTTAGATTGTCAATTATAAAAAGTAGTAAAACTATTATGGGTATTATTATAAATTGTCAGTTTTATAAAAGTTTTGGAACTATTACAATGTCACTGCCTTAAATTATCAATTTTATAATTTGGGAACTATCACAGGTTCACTGCCTTAAATTAGCATTTGAAATATGTTGCAGGCAGATTTAGCCTACCAGATGTTGATAATTGCTGAGAAATTGACCAATGATGAAGATTGGGCGTTGTACTGGACTGATTTAGACTATTATAACTTTGCTGTTGATCCATCAGGGAAATTGTTGTACATAGATTTGGAGAACATCATTGTTGTTGATAGGAAGGCTGTTAAACTAGGTAAGAAGTCAGTACAGAAGAATACTGTTAATTGCTATACCCTTTGCCAACATTTGGTTGCAATTAACCAGAAATTGCGATTAAAAGATCATTTGAGCCCGTGTGTTACATTTTCAACTTTTTCAAAAGTGCGCCAAGCAAAGAATTTAGCCAGCCTGTGCACCTGCACTGACTATTAGTTAGGTCAAAAACTAGATAACAGGGTCAAATTTTTGAAAAAACCTTGTGTGTAATCTAAAGGCCATACTATTTATCTCAAATGTCTTGAAACTTGGTTTGAATGCTTGTATACATGATATTTTGGAAGAGTTCAAAATAGGTTCAGTTTGGGTCATGAACAAGGTCAAGGGGTCAAATCTTAAGAAAATCTCTGCATGCACTATAGAGGCCATATGTTTGGCCAAAATGTCTTGAAACTTGGTCAGAATATTTGTCTCTATCAGCCTTCAGGTAAGTTTAAGATTGGTTCAAGTTGGGTAAAAAACAAGGTTGCCGGGTCAAATTTAGAAAATTCTTGTTTGCAGACTAGAGACCATTTTCTTTCCCAAATGTTTTGAAACTTGGTCAGAATGTTTGCCTAAAGTAATATCTCTGATGAGTTAAAAAGTGGGCCAAGTGGGGTCAAACACTAGGTCATGAGGTCAAATCCTAGAAAACATTGTTTGCACTCTAGAGTTCATAATTTGGCTTGAAACTTGATCAAAATATTTATCAACATGATATTTAGGATTTTGATGTAGGTTAATCAGAAACAAATCTGTGTCAAATTGGGTCAATAACTTGGCCATGGTCAAATCTTTATAAAACATTTTAGTAGTTATTGTATTTTTCAAACTATATAAACAATACCTCATTTGGGCATTTTAGGGCTAATGGCCCTTTTTTTTTACGCCCAAAGGTTGTATTATGTTATGGCCTCGGTTGTCCGTCTGTCCTTCTGTCTGTCTGTCCGTCTGTTAGCTATTTTTTGTGTGCGCAACTCCCCCTAAACTATCAATGGGAATGAGCTGAAACTAGTCTAGTTGTGCATAATGATCTTTGAAATTCAAATTGCTCCAATAATTCCTGAGAAATCTTGAATTATCTGCCCTTGAATATAACCAAAATTACTGTTTTTGTGTGCGCAACTCCTCCTAAACTATCAATGGGAATGAGCTGAAACTACACACACATACTCTCTATGATGTCTAGTTGTGCATAAGACCTTTGGAATTTTAATCGCTCTAGTCATTCCTGTGAAATCTTGAATTATCTGCCCTTGAATTTAACGAAAATCACTATTTTTTATGTTTGCAACTCCTCCTAAACCGTCAATGGGAATGAGCTGAAACTAGACACAATTACTCCCTATGATGTCTAGTTGTACATAAGACCTTTGAAATTCAAATCGCTTTAGTCTTTCCTGAGAAATCTTGAATTATCTGCCCTTGAATTAAATGAAAATCACTGTATTTTGTGTGCAACTCCTCCTTAACTATCAATTGAAATGAGCTGATACTAGACACAATAATCTCTATGATGTCTAGTTTTGCATAAGACTTTTCAATTCAAAATGCTCCAGTCATTCTTGAGTTATCTTGGATTATCTTGGATTATCTGCCCTTGAGTTGATGAAAAACAAAATTTCTTGTCAGCTCATTTTCTCCTACATTTTGAAAGGAAACTTGCCGTAATGACTCTGAAGGTTGTCTATTTGTGCTTAGGACTTAATATATTTTCAAATTTAAAGTACAGTCAAACTTGGTCTCTCGAACAGGGGTAATCTCGAACACTAGGGAAAATTCGAACAAGGATCTCAGTCCCCGCAGATTTCGCTCATAATTCATAGTGTTCGACCTCGGAAAACTCGTACAACAGGACGGTCGAACTCTCTAACACATTCTTCAGTCCGGAAGTTGAAAATGCTTTACATTTCACCTGGGGAAATTCGAACAAAGGGTCTATCGCTAATAACAAGCTGTCATATTTAGGTGATTTTCACACTATTCAACTCGTAATCCTTTTTAGACATCTTACTGTCAATTTCGCACCGTGCGTTATAATTACCAATTCCGTGAAAAATACACTGTTTTATTTAATTGAATTAACTTGTTGTTTGGCCATCTGCTGTTTACATTCATTACTATATATTGTTTCTTATTAATTTTTTGGCGTCTAGTTAACTTAGCGATGTCAAAAAACATACAGACCCGTAACATCCGCTTGAAAGTATGACGAGAAGGGTCCGAACGATGAACTCGTTTAGAATTTTGGGTTTTAAATTTAGATGGATCTTCATTTTCTCATAGACTGGCGTAAATCTATATTCTCGAAAACGTTTAACGTTCAGCATTTAGACGGTGTTTTGAATTTGACTTTAATTATTTTTTCACTTGCAATTGAGGCCGCGTACGTACCAGAAATAATAATATGGTAGCCTTTTTTTGTAAAGAAAGGGAATGCACCAATAAGACTCTTAAGTCTCAAATTATTTCATCATTTTTTTTTTACTTTATTCATTTTCAAACACAAATTCCGTGGACCAATCGTAAGGAACCTAAAAACAGTGAATTAAAAAGTGAAATTGAAGAACCAAATAAGTATACGTATATTCGGAGGGTACCCATATTCAGATACAATGTATAAACGGATGTGGCGCATTCCCGTCTTCTGGTACCTTTACAGTTTTTAGCTCCACTGGCTGAAAGCCACTGGGGCTATTGTCATGGCGTTGTGTCCGTCGTGCGTCTGTCCGTCCGTGCGTCCGTCCGTCCGTCCGGTCGTAAACTTTTCTTTAAAAATCTTCTCCTCAGAAACTACTGGATGGATTTTAACCAAACTTCACAGAAATGATCCTTGGGTGACCCTCTTTCAAAGTTGTTCAAGAAATTTTGATCCAATGAAAAACATGGATTTAATGGGCGTGGCTAATTTCCAAATATGGTAAAAAGTGAGTTTTCTCAGATTCTAATCAATAGATACCAATTAAATTTTACATGAATGATCCTTGGGTGACCCTTTACAAGTCTACAAAAAAATCATTGTGATCGGATGGAAAATATGCATTTTATGGGCGGAGGTCATTTCTCTATATGTTATATAGTGGAAACTTTGAAAATCATTTTCTCAGAATGTAACTGATGGGTATCAACCAAATTTCACTGGAATGATCCTTGAGTGACCCATTATCAGTGTACCAAGAATTATTTTGATTGGATGAAAAATATGCTTTTTATGGGCGGAGGTCATTTCTCTATATGTTATATAGTGGAAACTTTGAAAATCATTTTCTCAGAATGTAACTGATGGATATCAACCAAATTTCACTGGAATGATCCTTGAGTGACCCATAATCAGTGTACCAAGAATTATTTTGATTGGATGAAAAATATGCATTTTATGGGCGGAGGTCATTTCTCTATATGTTATTTAGTGGATACTTTGAAAATCATTTTCTCAGAATGTAATTGATGGATATCAACCAAATTTCACTGGAATGATCCTTGAGTGACCCGTTATCAGTGTACCAAGAATTATTTTGATTGGATGAAAAATATGCATTTTATGAGCAGAGGTCATTTCTCTATATGTTATATAGCGGAAAATTTGAAAATCATTTTCTCAGAATCTGATTTTTGGATATCAGCTAAATTTCACTGGAATGATCCTTGAGTAACCCTTTATCAATGTTCCAAAAATTATTTTGATTGGATGAAAAATATACATTTTATGGGTGGAGGTCAATTCTCTATATGTTAAATTGTGGAAACTATGAAAAATATTTTCTCAGAATGTAACTGATGGATATCAATCAAACATTTTTGGTATGATCTTATGGTGACCCATTATCATGCAGCCAAAAATTATTTTGATTTGATGAAAAACATGTCTTTTAATAGCAGAGGTCTTTTCTCTATCTGTTATATAGAAGAAACTCTGAAAATCTTTTTCAACATCAGTAGAACCCCAAATATCTAAAAATCTAGTCAAAACATTTATTTGCTTTTACAAGAAGTTCAAGCCTGTGGAGCGACTCAAGCCATTCATGGCTTTCTAGTTTTGATTGGTCGAACAACCGATCTCTCGAACACATTGTCAAGTCCCTAAGGTGTTGGAGCTACCGAAGTTTAACTGTAGTTCCTGATTTATCTGCCCTTTACTTCACAAAATAGTTTAAATTTACAGATTTTTTTTGTGCGTATGTGTGCACAACTCCTACAAATTTAATTGGATTGAAATGAATCTTGTCATAATGTAACCCTGATATTTGGTTAATCTTCAAGACTTCAGAAATTCAAAAAGCTAGGGTCTTTCTTGTATTATCTGCCCTTGAATTGATTGAAATTCACTATATTTCTTTTGTGAGCAACTCGTCACACTTTCAATTGGAATGAACTGAATCTTGCAAAATAACTGTTTGGCATATAGTTGTGCATAAAATCATTTTCAATTTACACTCAAAAGGTCATACTATGTTATGGCACCAGTTGTTTGTCTGTCTGTTTGAAATATTTTTAGCTATCATTCAAGCTCACGTTACTGACAAGCCAAGGATACTGACAAGCCCCATCGGGCGTATATGCGCCGCTCTGCGAAGCTCTTTTTCTTAAAAATGTTGTTTTCCACACTATTTGATACTCTAATGAATGAATACATTTCTTCTCAAAATAATGGTAACTACAGTTAAACTTCAAAAGCTCGAACACCTTGGGGACTTGATAATTTATTTGAGAGATCGGTTGTTGGACCAATCCAAAAAACTATAAAGGCACCAGAAGATTGGAATGCGCCACATCAGGTAGTATATTGTATTCGAATATACATATACCTATTTGGTGCTTCAATTTCACTTTATAATGCACTGGTTTTTGGGTTTTTAACGATTGATCCACAAGATTTGTGTTTGGAAATAAATAAAGAAAAAAAATGATGAAATAACTTTCGACTAAAGAGTCTTATTGTTGCATTCCCTTTGTTTACAAAAAAGTCTACCGTATATTATTATTCCTGTTACGTACGCGGCCTCAATTGCAAGTGAAAAATTAATAAATGTCAAATATAATCACCGTTCAAACATTTGTCGAGTAAATAAATTTTCGTCAGTCTTTGAGAAAATGTAGATCCATCTGAATTTAAAACCCCAATTTCTACACGAGTCACTCGTTTGGACCATTCTTGTCATACTTTCAAGCAGATGTTACGTATCTGTATGTTTTGACATCGCTAAGTTAACTAGTCGCCGAAATATCAATCAGAGACAATATGTAGTAATGGATGAAACCAGCAGATAGCCAAACAACAACTTAATTCAATTAAATAAACCAGTATATTTTTCATGGAATGGGTAATTATGACACATGGTGTGTAATTGACAATAAGGTGTCAAAAAAGGATAACGAGTTATAAAGTGGGAAAATCACCGAAATATGACATCTTGTTATTATCGCTAGACCCTTTGTTCGAAATTTTACAGGTGAAATATAAAGCATTTTTAACTTCGGGACTGAAGAATGTGTTCGAGAATTCGACTGTCCTGGTGTACGAGATTTCCGAGGTCGAACACAATGACTTATGAGCGAGATCTGTTGGGACTGAGATCATTGTTTGAATTTTCCCTAGTGTTCGAGATTACCCCTGTTCGAGAGACCGAAGTTTGACTGTAGTATATTTATCAATCTTACTTGATAAGAAAAAATGAGCGAGTGCATCACATTTTCAACAATTTCAAATGTGAGCCAAGAAAATACTCTGGCCAGCTTGTGGAAATGCACAGTTTCTCCAGAGTCTTCACTTTGAACTCTATAAATAGATAAGATTTGTGTATTTACAGAAACAGACAATCTTTTAATTGCACTATGTGACTGTCTATACTTCTCAATATTTGAAACTCATGCACATATCAAATTTTTGGAAATGCCACACACAGGCCCAAATATTGTTCTATTCTTAAATGCAAAAATGAGATAAAGTGTGATTTTCTCGGATAAAAGGCGTCATTTTGCACATGAATACAAGGCAACGCCAAATATTTTAAATGGGTCCTGCTTAAATAACAACAAATTGGTTGAAATGAGTACAGCAGGGCTCTTGTTAGTGTTTGATATTGGGGAGTCATTAACTCCTCACCTATGAAATTTTTGGGGTCAAATCTGAATTGAAAGGGGTCAAAACAGCAGAAAAAGAAAATCATATAACAGGGAAATTGACTAACAATTTTAACTTAGGGGCCTAGGCTTCAGAAATTCAATGTTTAATATTAGAAGCATAGAGGTTTTCCCAAAAAATCTAGGGGCCCAGCCTAAAATCTAGGGACCATGGGCGACTGGGCCCCTGCTAGTCATTTTCCCTACATATAAGTTGAATTTTGAATAGTTAAGGGTCACTCTAACTGTTTCTTGTAATGTTTTGTAGGACTTTGGTTAGTAATTTGTGAAAATCTTAGGTATAAAACCATGTTTGTCACTCTTAGTAATTCCTCTCTACGGGGTCAAAATGACCCAGATGGGAGAAATTTTTAGGGGTCAAATTGAAATGATGTCAGATTTTTGGGGTCAAAACCCTGGTGTAAGGGTCAAACATGAGCCCTGTGGTTCGAAAATTTTGCTGATTGAATTTGATATAACCAACTGATGGCCGCAGGGTTCGTGTTTGACCCTTAAACCAGAGTTTTGACTCAAAATATCCCATTTTGACCCTCAAAAATTCGCCTTTTTGACCCACTGAATTTTCAGTGGTGAAAGCTATGCAATATAAAAGATTACATAGATCAATGGTTTTCTTCTTACTGTTACAAAAGATCTATGTAAATGAAACAGCATAAACAATAAAGTGTGTCTACACTTTATTGTTTATGTTGATTCAATTATAAAGATAACTTTTTAAGACTGATAAGTCTTGATAATTTGCTCTTTTTTGACCCTTACCAAACCAGCTTTGACCTTCAGAATTTCATGGTCATGGGGTCAATGACTCCCAAATTTAAAAAAAAGCTAGCACAAGCCCTGGACCTACAAATTTCTCTCAATAATCCCCTGAAAAGTATTAAAGAAAGATTTCATATTGTAATCATTATAAAAGAATTATTTGGGATTTTTTCAGTGAATAAGAAGACTTGGAGTGACCTTGCAGAATCCATTTTTGACGAATGTAAGAAAGATGATGAGGAATTTGGCAATTGTTTATCCTTCGACCATAAAGAGTTGTGTACCCACCACATGTCAGATTTGAATTTTTACGCAATGTGTCGGAACATGTTATCAAAGTATGCAAATGAAAGAGACATGCCTGATGGACTCTTACATGACATGCCAGTCATTGCCAAGGTAAGGAGAAACTTCACATTTTAGCTCCAGTGACAAAAGGCCACTGGGGCTGTTGTCATGGTGCTGTGTCAATCATGTGTGCTTCTGTGTATCAGTGTGTCTGGTCGTAAACTTTTTGTTTAAAGATCTTCTTGGTGACCCTCCTACAAAGTTCTTCAAAGATTTTTTATCCAATGAAAAACAACTGATGTATATTAATCAAACTTCACTGAATTGTTCCTTTGGTCAGCCCTAATCAAAATTGTTGTAATTGGAAGAAAAATATTTGTCTTACAAGCTGAGGTCAATTTTCTATTTTCTATTTATTGTGATTTTTTTTTTCAGAAATATTTCAGCTTTTAACTTATCATTCTTTTAGAAAAAAGAAACTAGGAAAGACCCCCAAAAATTCTCATCTTATCATATCAGTGATTCAGGCCTGTGGAGCCAATCAGCCACTCAAGCAGCCATAGTTAATACCCTTCACTCAAATAAGGACTTTTTGGGAACCCTGTTAGATAAAAATTCAAAAAAAAGAGATTTGACCTATGAGAGGCTAGACAGGGGCCCCAATTGGAGAATGATTATATAGAAACATAGAATTGTTATTCTAAATTCAGTGAATTTCTTTAATGATTTTTGGTGGTTTATCGAGAAATAACGGTAGATTATCACTTGATAATCTCACTGCAAAAGCAGTGACATTATCAAAAACTTATACCCTGCTTTTGTGCATTTCATCCTGTCTGACATCATCTATGCGGGGCCAAATAAGTGACATGCAAAATGACACGCTTTACGAAAATATGTCCTAGAAATTTCACATTTTGTCTCATTTTTGCATTAAAGAAATAGAATAATCGTTTCTTTTCGAGTTAGATCGAATAATATTTCATTTTGTGAACAACAAAAGCAATATTTCAGACACTCATTAAAATATAGCTTTTGTTGTTCACTCAATGAAATATAAATAGATCTAACACGAAAACAAACGATTGTTATATTTCTTTAGTTTGATTACCCTCAATTTGTTGCAAGTCCAAAAAATTTGATCCTAGTGGACACTTTTCAGTCTTCAAAAATCGTCCCTTTTGACTTATACTAAATTATTGAAGTTCAATTGCAACAAAACAGCTTGTGGAGTGCCTCTATAAGTCTAATGCTCAATCCTGATGTTTTCAACTCCCAGGTAAAGAGAGTGAGAGAAAGCAGTGTTTTAAACTGACTGCTACCCAATTCTACAGCTGGTTAGACTGAGACTGGGTAGACTGAGATCGTTGTGTCCGGGTGTCCAGTGTTTGGGCTTATGGGGAGGGACCAATTCTTTGTCCAGAGCATAACTCTGTAACCTTATGTTCGATTGACTTTAAACTTGGCAGTTATATTCTTTTCATCTTATTGAGAGCAGTGAATAAGAACCAGAACTCTACCTGGCTTATTTTCATACACAGATGAGGTGGATGTATATTGGTATCATATTCTCCATCCTTTCATCCATCCATCCATCCATCCGATGTCAGAATGTCCATCCGCCGATTATAATCTTGCCAATGCACTTCCTCCATCATTTATGGACTGATTTGGATAGACTTTCACAAAATATTCCTGCATTATGGAAAAAAGGACCTTCTTGTAAAAATTCTTGTAAACATAACTCCTCCTCCATTTATGGACCCATTTGGATGAATCTTTCATTAAATTTTCCTAGTCACCCAACCCTGCACATATTTTTGTAAAAATTCTTCTGAATGCAACTCCTCCATTTATGGACCAATTTGGTTGAAAGTTTCACAAAATGTTCCTTGTCACCTGACCCTGTGCATATTGTCACAGTTTGATGAATATCAGAAGCATCATGAAAAAAGTAGCCTTCATGTCAAATTTCTTGTGAACATAACTCATCCTTTATTAAGGTTCCATCAACATAATGTTCCTTGTTAAGTGCCCTTGTGCATATTGCCAAGTTTGGTAAAATTCTACCACATCATGGAAAAAAGGGCAATGTGCGTATAGTCCTGATTTAGGGCACCATGCCATGTCATGAAAAAAGTGGCCTTATTTTTAAGATTTTTTATTACACAAATTGTACATTTCAGATAAAAGGAAACAACTAGTCTTTTAGGGATTGATTTGCTTGATACTTTCAAGGGTTATTCCTCATCTTTAATCAGGAGCTTAATTCAATGTTTCATTTTTATGATGCACCATCACAGTAAAAGGGGCTTTTATTTTAATGATAAAGCATTTGGCGGCGTATCTAGTGTCAATGGCACTCTTGCTTTAGTTATTGCCCTTTGGGTTTTTTTTTATCATACTTGGATCTGTTCATGAAGCATATCTGTAAAAGTATACAAGCTAGGATCATGGAACTTCATGAGTAGATAGATAGATAGAAAGATTAAGCTATATGTCAGGTATATCTTGTGACATTTTGGCATCTTTTTTAAAATCAGGCCATTAAATTTGATCAAATTGTCAACATTGAAAAGAAAAATATCTCAAAAAATGGTGAACAAGCATATCACATGACATGAAAAGTATTGTTAACTGTGCAGTGTAAGTCACTGAAATAGCACAAGTTTAGATTTGGCAATTTAAAAGACGTGGAATTTTAGTTTATACTAATTTATTTTAGTTCGATTGCAATGAAAGCTTAGGCTTAAATAACTGTTCTTGAACACCAAATCCTGATGATTTAACGTCCTTGAGAGAGAGGCAGTGGTTTAAACACACTGCATGATTGTGTTATGCCCATAAACACACCCCAGCGACAGCGGGGCTCGAACCATGGACCTCCAGGTCACGGGTTGATTGCATTTACCACAAGGCCGCCAAGGCAGTCAAAATTTTACAGCTTTACAAGCAATTGCTTCCTTTCTTGCAATGTTTCATAGCTAGTATTTTTTTAATGACATGTTTAGACTTTTTATACTCCCATTGAAAGACAGGAGGTATTGTGGGCTCACCCATGGCAGTGTGTTTTCATAAAGTGTTATTATTTTTTTTAGTTTCATATGTCAATGAAATCAAGAAATATCTGATTCATCCCTCAATGGAGCTGAACTAAATTCATCTTAACAGTGAGAACTTTATTATGAAAATTTTAGTGGTTGGTTGGTATAATTATCAAGAATTAATGTATTAAGAAAACTCTGTTATTCTTTGTAAGGCATTTAAGAATAGACTTCTATTTCTTTTTCAGGATGATTGGGATTTAGACAATCTACTGAACGAGTGTTCCCGACCTACACAACCTGAAGGTCGCATTAAGGTCATCCCAAAACTGAAAGAAGCTCTAAAAAATTTGAGAAATCTAAAGGACACTAATATCAAAAATATAGACTCAAGGATTACGTGATGTTCATTGTAGTGTTTTTAGAACTGTCTTAATTTGGACAATACATGGTCAATATTATTGCAAAGAATATTGATGTGAGAAATTTAATATAAAGAGGATATTGAATGAGTGTTCATTGAATACTGAATTTAGAAAACAAGTCATCTATAAACAGATAAAAACAAGGCCGAGTTTTTATCTGTTTTGGATGACTAGTTAAATAACTTTTATATTTGATTTTTATTATGACCTGAACTTTTGCGTAATTAAGCAAAACAAAATTCTTGAAATTCAACGTTTCAATTTTCCGCATAACACCGTTTGAAACTTATGTCAGAAAAAATACATAATGACCTCATTTTTGGGGATACAAAATAGCATAGCTATTCCATCTGAGCCCATTTGCATAGCTATTTCAATTGTGTAATTACACATGTGTAATATCAAAATACCAATGGGGCTATTCAGTCTGAACCCATTTGCATAGTTATTTCACTAGTGTAATAACACCCATGTAATATCAAATTATTAAACAGGGTTTTTTCACTCCCACGACATTGGTCATATTCCATTGACCATTCAGGATCAATAAAAAATATTGATAATATAATTGATCTTGTAAAAGGTGATATTGAAGATTATTTCTATTATGCCCCACTTTGAAGAAGAGGGGGTATATTAGTTTGCACTTGTTGGTTGGTCAGTAGGTTGGTCTGTCCTTTTTTTTTTGTCCGCAGCATATCTCAAAAAGTATGCAAGCTTGAATCATGCAACTTCACAGGTGGATAGATCTAATTGAAGAGAAGTGAAGTGTACAAGAACCATAGCTCTACTCATCATTTTTTGTGAGTTATTTGCCCTTTGTTGATTGACAAAGAATAGGCTATTGGCTGTTTTTATAGGGGTGCACAAAGGTGTAGCTGGGTTTTGAATTTTTTACGCAATTTGAAGGCAACCACCAAGGATTATATTGGATAAAGGCGATATGTCGACTGTGACTAAAGACTAATGCCCTCCACACGCTCCCTGTTTATATGATTTTGAGTGTTTGCGAATAATCAAACATCCTAACTAAATGTTTTATAACATCTTTTGTTGATTGTCAATTTTATTGATCATGTACGTTTAGCTTAAGAATGAAGGTGATATTTTGAATTGATATTGTTAATTGCCATATCATGTTAAAAAGATACATATCAATAATAGTTGAATTATTTTTGTTAGCTTAGTTTATACTAATTTATTTTAGTTCAACTGAGACAAAAGCTAAATCCTAGAGATACGTGTCTCTTGAACACTGTATACATGTGTTTTCAGATCCCTGAGAGACATACAATGATTTAAACCCACCGGTATTCAATTGTTCAGCTGGATTGATTGTTAGCTCATCTAAGCACAAAGTGCTCAAGTTTAGCTTTTGTGGTCACATGAAGTCCATCGTCTGTCGTTTTTTGTCAACATTTACTTTGTAGACACACAAGATGCTATGTTTTTTGCTTAATCAACCTGAAAATTGGTCAGAATGATAACCTTGATAAAACCTAAATCAAGTTTAAAATTGGGTCAAGTGGAGTCAAGTGTGAGTTCAAGGGGTCAAATCTGAAAAAAGAACTTGTAGACATTCTCGAAGCCATAGTTTTTGCGCAATCAACCTTTAAATTAGTCAGAATCATTGTCTTAATGAAATCTATGTCAAGTTCAAAATTGTGTGAAATGGGGTCAAAAATGAGGTCACAGGGTTAAATCTTAGAAAAGCCTTGTAGTCACCCTAGAATCCATATTTTTTGCTAATCAGCCTGAAAATTTGATCCCAATGAAATCAGGAAACATTGGTCAACTTTGTTAAAGATCAAGAATTCCAAAATGTTGCAGAACTATTACTGGTCCACTACCTTAAGCTATTACTATCAAACTTTAGGAATGCTTCGTTGACCAAAATAACAGCATCTAGGCAAAGATTCATTACTATGATATACCTTTAAGGTAGTTGACCCATGGTAGTTCAGCAGTATTTTGGAAGGATTTTTGATCTTTATGTAAATTGTCTGCCAAAGATCTGTGTGCAATAGACAGCTTGAGAAGGATTTATACATTTCTTTGTTACTCTTTGTGTACAAAACGAGCGAGATGTATTTTATTTAGGTAGTGGACCTGTAATTGATCCATAACGTTTCGGCAGTAATGAAATTTCACAGTGTTAACCGAGGTTTCCTAATGGTTTTCATTAGGAAACCTCGGTCAACATTGTGAAGATAATATGTTCCGAAATAACAAAAAGCATGCAAACCCTGTAAGAATAGGCTTATTATAACAGCAAGGTTTATTATAATAGCGTTTTCAAATATTTTATAAAGGTTTTTATGTGTGACATTTAATTCATGACAAAACCCATGGTGCAAAATGATCTATGCCGACTGCCGTCATGAGTATATTTGTAATTTAATTCTTAAACCTCATAACTACATCGCGATAAAAACACATAGAGATTTAGTTGTGCGAACAAGGGAAGAAAGTAGAGGAAATGTGATTCAAAATTAAATGCTTTACCTCCCTTTGCAGCACATTTACTTTGCCATTCCTAAATAAACCATACTAGTAAATTACAAAGATGGTTATCGTTTGTTTCAGTGTAAGGAAGATTTATATTCCATTTAGTGAACAACAGATTTTCAGGCTATATTTCCAATAGAGGGTAGCTTTATAGAGAATAGATGGTTGGTGACTTGAGATCGAAAAGTTTATCGGGCAAGGCGTAGGAATTTATCTGGTGAGCCGGAGGCGAACCGGAATAAATTTCGCAGCCGAGCCCGATTAACTTTTCCATCTCAAGTCACCTATCATCTATTCTATTTATCATGCTACAATCTTTTTTAAAGTCGATTCGTTATTTAATTAAGAAAATTTAATCCGATCACGATTTACAACTCCGATACTCGGCGAGTCCTCATCATATGAGTAGAAGAGGTGGGGAGATCGCTTACGGCCAAAGAACGCGATAATTGAAAGGATTTCTAATGCTGTAGCAAGATCACATTTAACAAAAGAAAACTTGAGTTATACGTACATACCTTAATGATGAAGAAGATATAAAGCGGGTAATTTTCGCAATCTCGGACGTCCTTTTTTCTCTCCGAAGTTTTGTTGTTATGCAGCTAAAAGCAAATCTCAATGACTTCCTTGCTCTTAATCAGAGGATGGACATAGATTGAGATCAGATGCAAAGCTACTATCTCTAAAAATCTCCTCGGTCAAATAAATCAGCGTTGAATCCATTTAGATAAATGCTTTGAAACCTGACAGTTTTCGAGGTTGAATGTAAACACCGAGATAAGCTTCGTGACAATTTTTTAGATTACGTCATCAGTCATGTACTACGTCATCGATATAGTCGCGATTTGATTTTAAAAACATATGAGAATCGAGCGAATTTTTTTCTAATCAGAAATAGACACCCAAATTCAAAAGAAAAAAAGTTACAGAGGACTGTTTTCAGACCTTATTGCCTCAAAAAGAAGATCCGACAGGCCACGTGACCAAGTGACATGATAAAGCTGTCACGTGATCAAGTGACCTGATATCAACAAGTTTATCTTACCCCCTTTTATTAGGCAATATTTATAGCTAGTGACAGTATAAAGGTATAGCTTTTGTTGACTACAACAGAAATGATTTATCGATTTTAACACGAGAAACAAACGATTATTCTTTTTTACCCAATTATTATAAATTATAATATAACCTACGTCGCGGTAGTGAAATAAACCCGTTTAATATTTCTGATATTACACGAGTGTTATTTCACTAGTGGAATAATTATGCAAATGAGGTCAGAGCGGATATCACCGCTATTTTGTAACCGCGAAAATGACGTCATAATGCATACATCGTGACGTCAGTTTTAAACGGCGTTATAAAAACCGCGGAAAAATGAAATTTTGATTTGCGAGATTTTCTGCGATTTTTCGCAAAAATTCAGGTAAAATTATAAAAATTATATAAAATTTGTGGTCATTAAATACCGAATTTATTAAACGAGTCATCTATAAACAGATAAAAACTCGGCGCAGCCTCGTTGTTATCTGTTCATAGATGACTCGTTTAATAAATTCGGTATTCCATGACCACTCATTCAATATCCTCTATTTATTTGGGCTATTTCAACATTTAAGTACTGCTACAACATTGACTTAAAAAGGAAATTTAGATAAACCGAAGTCAAGCCGATTTCAAAATTTCTTAGAAGGGGAGCTCTGCCTTAAAGAAATGGAATTTGGGGATAAAGGCCCTTAAAACGCCGTAAAGGCATCGGGCGGTGCCGGTCGGCTAGCGAAAATCCTTTTTAAAAATCAAAATGAGGTTTAATCATTCTTCAGTTCATATCAGGACCGCCGACACAGCGCAGTCCATACCGCGTCTAGAGGTCCCAGGTTCGATCCTCGACGGCGGCACTCATTCTTTCCGACTATTTGTCTCTCACCCATGGGTCGATAATCGTAGACCTATGTGAGATAGCAGCTGGGGGCTAGGAAAGGATGTGGTGGTTGTACTGGTGAGAGAAATACCAGGAAACCATTTGTTAGGCGCTCCAGCCGCCTCGATACAACCGAATAAATGTTGAAATTGGCGTAAAACTCTATCCAACCAATCAACCAATCTCATCGGTCTACTGAAGACAAAACTTTGTTAGACAGTAAAGGTCAAGATCAGTCTTCACTGACGTGCAGTCTAATCTCGATCTTTACTACATGCCTTTTACTGAATTATTATTGGAAAACCCGAGTGTGTTGGGGGGGGGGGGGGGGGGATGTTGTCAAAAAAATGGCAATTGGTGTTGAAAAAAAAAAAAAAAAAAAAAAAAAAAAAAAAAAAGCAACACCAAACAATAAGTTCTGCACATTATGAGTTAGGTAAAGATCTTTATCCAATTAAGATAAACACTAACATCACTATTGTTCTACCAGAAACACCTTTAATTATGTCAGCTTAATTTGCTCAGTCGGTAGGTCGATATGTTGGGTTCGATTCCCGGACTCGTTTCCCGGGCTTGCGCTTTAACAAAGTAATTGTCCATCGGTTGAGGTCCCGTGTGCCGGTGCTTTACATTTAGCGTGTTAAAGAACCACGTCGGGTCTCAGAAGTAGTTTCGTCATGTATCCTTGCACTATCCCACGTAACAACCAATTGTCTTCTAGGTGCGTCACCCATATGGGCATATGCTACGGAAGCGACGATAGATAGACGGAAGTACACGCCACACCATTAATTCTACTTTGTATACGGAAATAGAATGTACGTTTAAGAATAACATACCGCAATTGTAAATCCTATTTTACATAATTTTATGTTAAACATGTTTGTTTTTTTAAAATATTGAAATATTCAATATTATTATAGTCGATTAGATTTGCCCATTTGACCATTATAAGGTCAGAAACTAATCTTTAACCGTTTGCTGTTTAATCCCTGCTTTTTACGTGCCTGTGATTTTATGATTGAGAAAACATTATGAAAAAAGAAGTAATTGCTTCTGACAAGCAATTTCTTCTTTTTCCACACTATTTTCTACCCTAATGAATGGTGTTTTTTTTTTCAAATTAAATCCACTTTTGATTTTTGCCAGCAAAACCTTTGAACTTGGACAGGTCCAAAATTTTGTAAAACAGGAAAGGGTTAAAGAATAGTCGTAAGAGTTGGGGCTCTCTGCTGTACTTTGCAATCACATTTAAATATCGGCGACGCCTACATTTCTGCGATTCCTAAATTTCATCCGCCGATTAGAGAAAAATAGTGTCGGACCGTTGGCGCGATTGCATGGGGAAAATTAATGTTGCTGCCATATTAAATCACAGACAAGTCCATGTCTTAAATTTCTGGTCAGCGGATTGGCAGTACATATATTATTGATTGGTTGTGACTACACTGAAGATCGATTAATATAACGCTCTATTAATATAAATATTGTCAATGATGTTTAGAGGATATTGAATGAGTGGTCATTGCATACCGAATTTATTAAACGAGTCGTCTATATACAGATAAAAACGAGACTGCGCCGAATTTTTATTTATCTGTTTAAGATGTCGAGTTTAATAAATTCGGTATTAGGTGAGCACAAATTTGATATTCTATTTATATGAATATTTGCAACAAATTGAGGAAATTTCAGAAATTAATGGATTCAAATTATGCCGCGAAACATATAACGCCGTTTGCGAAATGATGTCAGCAAATGGTTATGACGTCATGTTCACAACGACAATATAACGCAAATAAAATTTCTTAGCTCATTGGCATAATTATTCCACTAGTATAATAACACTCGTGTGATATATCAAAATCATTCCACAGGTTTATTTCGCTCTCGCGACGTAGATCATATTATAAAAAAGCGTTTCTATGCCTCTTTACAAGCACATACCTTTTCGTAAATGCATGTTTTTCATTCATGATAAGGATCCAGTTATGTTATCATAAATAGGCGTTTATCATTTGATCACGGTCTATAATGTAATGTTTTATTGACAAATATCCAATCTATAATTGTCTGAATACCTCATAGTTGATATTCAATACTGTCAAATGGCGATCACCCTGCAGTTAACGGTATATCGACTTATTTTAGGATCTTGATCTTCTTAACCAATCATGTGTATTGAGAGAAATTATTTGAAATAAAAATTAGAGAACCTTTACTGCTGCAGCCGGTAAATCTAACATGTACAGTTCGAATATGTATGCTTCTCAATGTAATTTTGAAATGAGTTCAAAGTTTGCTTAACAAGGCGCCAATAGATGCGGAATCCGATTTGAGATAGAAATATAATTATGAGACCAAGCACGGTCAAAGGGGCCATCTGGAAAATGCGAATTTTTCAGGCCCTTGTCAGACTGCGTAAAATGACGAAATAGTTGCAAACAATCATTTTTCATGAACGCGTGATTCCAATTTGTCAGCGACCAGAAATTACGATTTTAATACATATATTAAAACATAATTAACAAAACGATGGTCATTAAACAGTTTTTAAGTCGCTTGCGCTCGCGCTGCGACTTATTGTGGCCGTACGAAGTTTTCTGGACAGGTCAAAGGTCAAAGACAGACCTCTTAACGTCTTCTGTATTTCTGTTTTGAGACAAAGTAGATCTCTGATTTCTTGTCCGCACTTTATGGTAATAAACATAACGAAATAATGTCACATTTTGCGATCGTATGAAAGTTGTAGAAGAAATATACATCATATTTCTTAAACGCCATATGAGGCAGAGAAAGAATTTCAAAAAACAAAAACTAACAAACAAAAACACCGTAACCACACCTGTTTAATATGCAGTTACGAGTTTTTTTCGTAAACCATTGAAAAAATAGTGCACTACGCACAGTAATACAGACGCGTTTCAGAAAAAGAATAACATCGGTTTTCAACGAAAAACTCGTAACCACAATTTGTTTTCATATACAGTTAAGGGGTTTTCGTTGAAAGTCAGGGCTCTCGGAAACGACAGTAGTGTCGTCTGAGACGACAACTTTTCTCAGCGGACGACAAAAAATGCTATCAAAGGATTCCACCGGACGACAAGTTTTTCTAAGGCACGCGTCCCGACTTATAACCTCTCGGCTGTGTATGTATTTGATTGTTTACGTAAGTTAGGCTAACTGTCGCGTGAAAAATCGATAATAGCCATATCTGAAGTCCGATAGATGGGCGCGGTAGGCGTGTAGTTAATTGACGCCAACAGCCAATCGTAATCGGTTATTCGTAGACCTTGTAGGCGGAGCCTGACTATCAATGAATTGAATCTAGACTCTGCCCGACAATGTGTTTTGGCGATTGTCAGGCATAAACGAAACACGTGAACTATTAATATATTGATCGAAGCAGTTTATTCACTAATTATCTACCGGTAATTGAATTCGAGCAGGGCCCCAATTTAGACGAAGACAATCGTAAGACAACATAATTGACGTGTTGAAACGAAAAAAAAAATGAACACAAATCAAGAGACAAGTGGTTCGGAAAGTTTAATTATTTCAATCTAAAAAGAAAAGAAAAAGAGAGAGATAACCAATGCAGTTCAAACATACAATCTTTTGTAATGAAAATGAATTCTGAATTTTTTCTCTCAATTGGTAACATCTGCAAAGAGAAACATCGCATTGACTTATATGCTGAGATTTTTTAAAGTCTAAATACAATAACATTTTTTGACCTCTTTTTAACTTCTGACAAAAAGAAGATTTGACTGTTTCAAAGACTTGCTTCTGTATTGGTTTTATATGGTTTTAAACTGAACCGGGAAAAGTTTTGTCATCTACTGACCCCATCTCCAAAAATGAATAAAAAAAATGTAAAAAGCATTGGGATAAAAGAAGAAAATGTTTTTTACAAGCAATTCTTTCTTTTCAATCAATGTTTTCCTTAAGATAACCATTCTGGTGACTAAAACATTGGATTGTGTAGTAAAAGGTTAATAAATTGTTGTTTCAATATCATAGTTTTGCATGGTACAAAATCAACCCTCATAATGATGGAATCTAACTTTTTTGTGTTGGATCCAACTTTTTCTGAAGTTGGATTCCTCGAATCCTACTTTCAAAACCCTAGTGAGAGCCCTGGAAAGCATTGAAAAAATAGTTCACGCATGCGCAGTAATTCAGACACGCTCTCATATAGATCCAGTCGCCATTTTCTCATCGGTTGTTATTCGCTTCGTTTTGACAGAAACTCTGATTTAGGACCAAATAAAATTAGATATTCTTAAAAATTTATCTATCAACATTTCTAGTCAATCGATAAAGAAGCATTATTCTCGAAAGAAGAATTTGATTCTATGGAATATTTCCCAGATATGAACAAATTTTCCACAAAATATTCCACCCACCAATGTTAAAATCCATCAAAGTCAAAATAAGGAGATATGGTGAAACTTGTGTATTTTTTTTTAAATACTTGAACCAGAATAGTGGTAACATTTTCATCTTTTTCACTTTGAAAATTATTATTCTGTTCAATGAAAACCGATGCTAATTAATCCCATCTCAAAATGTCATTTGTGACAGAAAATAATAGGCCGGTTAGAAGTTTTGACAAGTATGTTTTATTATACCCCAGCAAAACTTTTTGTAGCTCCACTAAAAGAATGTCACCCATATCGTGAACCTATGTAGAGGAATAGCAGGAGGCTCGGTTAGGGTATTGTGAAAGTACTGGTATGAAAAAAACTAGAATCCATGGTTTGGTGCTCCAGTCGCTGCGGTATGACCATAGCAGTTGAAAACGGCGTAAAACCCCAATAAACCATACCCCCGCAAAACGATCGTCAGTGTTCTCCCGCCCAATAAGCTGTATCAGCCCCACTACAGCTTCATCTAAAACAGTGTTATGCCCCTACAGCTTTAAAACTACCCCATCGCTTAATTTCTTCAAAATGGTCATCAAATAGAGAAATTTTAGTTATCTTATGTCAAAAACTGATGAAATAAGGTAAAACTGATGAATTAAGGCATTTTGTACAATAAATATGCATAAAAACATTATTGGAAAAGAAGAAATTGCTCAACATGAGCAATTTATTCTTTTCCTAAATGCTTTTATTCACATAATCACAATTACTTGCATTAACACTGTATTGTAAGCTTCCAACGATGCTGCTACTACAGCTTCCAATTATTCTTAGGAGAACCCTGATCGTTTTAGGGGTTATACTGGCATCAGCCTGTCTGTCAGTCCATGTTCAAATCTTGTCTTGCACATAGCTCAAATATTGATCAAAGTACATGTATAGTTGTGACCTATCACACTCAAAGGGACCTTATGGCATGTGTGAAAAATATTGACCCTAGTCAGTCTGTACTGTCCGCGCAGCCAGACTAGGGCCGACGCTTTTCACTTTTATGTAATTTTCTAAATCTGGGGTATTTACCCTATCTTACTCTGTATTCACTTTTCGCATACGGGATCTGGTTAACCTGCGCTGGGTCTGACAAGTTTGTCAAAATCTGGAGTTCGGATAAGGTCCCATTTAGCGTGACAGGTCACAATTTTGAAAATTCAAAGGTGCATAGAATTTATTGTGGAGAGGTTCAATAGATCTAATTTTTAAGAGCAAAACATCTCTTGTTATATACAATTCAATATTTCATTTCCTTCAATACTTTTTAAAACCTTCTCTGATAAGGTCATAAAAAGAAAGTCTTGTTTAACTAATACATCTGTTGAAGAGACTTTCAGGCCCTTCAGGGCTTTGATTTTTCCTGCAATTAGAATTAAAAAAAACCAACGTTTGCGAACGCTTTAAGATGCACGTGTACGTGCAAATTAGATTACCGTTTCTCAATCGTTAGGCGAACGCTTTCATTCTGAATGTAGGTACGATCTCTTATTTAAACAATTATTTGTGTGTCTTAGGGATGGGTCAACTTTCCTTGGCTGATGAATCAAGACTCATTGGGCCTGTTTTAATAAACATCCTACGACAATTTTTCGCGTAAGAAAAAAAGATTAAAGTTGCTTCTACAACCGTAACAATATATGGAATTCTGCCATGCACAATCTCATTAGAATCATCTTCTTAAGACGATTAAAATGAGCTATTGCAAGGCAGATTTAAACATTGAATAAACACATCAGGTGCCATTTGCGATTTTTACTTACGATTAATTTTTTCACAAGGAGTTTAGTAAAAACGCCTCCTCCCTGGTCCAGTAGTTAGGGTGGTGGCGTAGGGGTCGGAGGGTCTGGAATTGAATCCCGATCAGACAACGTGGATTTCTTTAGCAAAAGGTTACTTCAACGTATTAGAGGATAACATGTTAGTGTTTTAAAATATCAATGTTATCTGGTCGAGGCTTGGAGATTTTATCATGACGAGGCTTTGCTGAGTCCTGATAATTTTTTGCGGCCAAGACAAGATAACATTGGTAATTTTGGACACTAACATGTTATTCTATTTATCATGCAATCATTTTCAACGATTAATTATAATAAGAGCTTTAAGATAAAAAAAATCAAGTGAAAATGTATGCTAATTGTTTCTAAAAATAGGCTGTCTAGTATAATGTTATGTTATCAGTCTGGTGATATCAGGTCAACACGGACTTCATTGCATGATAAAGATGGATACACGTGAGAGTTAAAAGCCAATGTGCTATGGCTGCATATGACACCAAATGTTAACATCCAACTTGTGATTCGATGAACGTAGGTTCAGTGCGTAGTCGTTGGGAAAACCGATGTTTTGAAGCCAGGTTATGAAATAAAACTGAACTTGTTTAATATAATACGAAAAGGGTTGCGATTGTATTTCATTTAATGACAATATGGGGTGAAGTATTGAATTAAACCACTGCACTCTAGTTATATTGTAGATGGTTCGCTGATAGGAATTGGTCCATTATTTTATATAGACGTATATGAGGTATTGTTAATATCTTGGGATAAATGAGTTATTTGCAAGTTTAAAGGTAGTGGAACCGTAATAGTTTTGCATGTTTCTGAACTAATGATCTTTCACAATGTTGACCGAGGTTTCCTAATGAAAATCATTAGGAAATCTCGGTTAACACTGTTAAAGTTCATAACTTCTAAAACGTTGCGTAACTATTACGGGTCGACTATCTTAAAGCAGATTTCGGCTTTGGGCGGAATATGGAAAATATTGCGCCTTACAAATTCATAGCTATGTAGGTATTCACCTACAGTAAAACAATCAGCCGATTTTAACATCGCGAATGTACTTTGCCTGGAAAAATAGCACCGTAGATACTTGCCTTTACTCGGCTGCTGGTTCTTTGACAGTGGATAAAAAATAAAAATGGACAAAAAAGGGGCAAAATGTGTTCAAATACATTTAGAGTTATCACCCCTAGATAGTATGGGCTTCTCTTTTGCACCAACAACTACGAACATCGTGGAATTTACTCTCACCTTGAATAGCATTCTAAATCGCCCTCACAGCAATCCATTCATTCATGCCAAACGCTCATTCAAACAATTCAAAAACGTTCCAAAATTACTTACAATGATAATATCAAAAACTACATTTATGATAAATATAGGTAGGAAAAAATCGCGATTACACTGCCATAATGGCAATTATCATTGTATGATTAATTCTTGAAGAAATAGAAGGATATTTATAGAACTTGTACGCATACTTTATTAAAGGGAGGTTATGAATATCGCTTATTTTGTGCAACCCGAACAAATTTCTTCCTATCCATTATTTTGTGTTTTTTCAGCCTTCTTTGAAGGGCAGAGGAGTGACATATTTTGCGTTCATGATGCAAAGTCGTTCGCGAACGTTTAGAAATCGTTCCGAACTTTGAACGTGAATTCACTTTAGCTGGGTTACATTTCTCAAACGTTTCGCAAATAATTTCATCTTGAATGCTTGGCTGTAACTGAAAAGGTTCTATATGCTTATTTTCAAAAAGAAGTTAGTCCTAAACGCTGTTAGATACAACAAACATTAAAGACCAGTAAGGGTTGAAGTGTTCCAATCACTCACTGTGCGACAAAAAAGATAATCTACTCGTATTTAGATAGAAATTGTCAATGGCCGTAAAAACCCTTTAGGAATTTTTTGTGTTATCACCCGGCGAATTATTTTTTATCGCTTTAAGAGCTTTTGTGTATCAATTCAAGGACCAGTTCATGAACTTGAGAACTATTTGAGAATTAGAAAATAGATTTGAGGATATTTATGACTGTGTTTGGATATATATTTAAAGGTAAATATCGAAATTCTTATTTTCATGTTACAATCGTGAAAGTTGACTGTCATTCCGATCAAAACTATTCTAAATCGCTCACACTGCGCTTCACTCATTCATTCAAAACCGCCCCAAAATCACTAACAATAAAAAGAGCAACAAAAACAATCGTTAGAAAAATGCACGATTTTACTGATTTAATTGAATGTTGTCAGCGTCTGATTGGTTTGTTAAAAGCCATTTATAGAACTTATACGCATATTCTATTAAAAGGAGGTAATGGATTTCACTAATTTTCTTAATCTTGAACAAATTTAGCGAAATTAGATTACCTTCCTTTAATTTCACTCAAAACTCACTCATCGCACTCATTCAATTTCATTCGAAAATTATTCGAAAATCATTCACCTTGTCAATCGCACGATGTCGTTAATTGTTACATCTGTATTCACTGATAAGATAGGTGATATATGAATTCATCGTTGTCCGTATGTCTGCTCGTATTTGTGTCCGCTTATCCGTCTGCCTGTGAAAACTTGTAATAGAACAGCTAGCGTCGTCTTCAAAATCGTTTGAATTAAATGCTTGTATTTTGTTAGGATGTGCTTTTATTCTATTGTTATAAAGTGAAAAGAAAACAACATTTATTATAATGATCCGCATAAGAAGTGCAATGTTAAATATTTCTTTGGACCAACCTTAGCAAAAATAGTGTTTTAGTTGAAATAAGAGAAAAAGGGCCTTGAATAATAACGTTTTTTCATCTTGATTTTAGCAGAGCTCGATAAGCATATCTACCGTTTCCTGGGGCCCGTTATACTAAATATCTTACGAGCATTTTTCGCGTAAGTCAAAATTAAATTTGCCCCTACAGTAATAACTAAATATGGAATTCTGCCATGCATCATCTTACTGGAGGCGTCTTCTAAAGATGAATGAAAACACCAGGTACGAGTTGTAATTTTGACCTACGATCATTTATTTAATTTTTTTCTTAAAAGGTTTAGTAAAACAGGCCTCTGGGACCGGGGGTTAACAAAGTTCCAATACAATGTAGATATAGATTATAACCACTGTTGATATTAGACTATCATTTCGTATATCTGAGATAAAATAAGATATTAATAACTTAAAATCATTCCTTGATAAACGTATATTAAATTTAATTGCCCTTTTATCACAATGTCTAAAAGTAATTCATATTAAAAGTACCACGACCTTGAGTCATTTACAAAAGTAGTTTAGTTCCTTTTTCAGCTCACCTTCATTTTAAAAGATGTTACCCGACATTTCTTACAGTTAGTTACATCGTAAAATTAACATTCATTTCTATCAAAACCATTTCAAATCGCTCACTCAACGCTTCATTCATTCATTCATTCATTCATTCATTCATTCATTCATTCATTCATTCATTCATTCATTCATTCATTCATTCATTCATTCATTCATTCATTCATTCATTCATTCATTCATTCATTCACTCATTCATTCATTCATTCATTTATTCAAAACTCTCACTCAAATCGATCAAAAACGCTCCAAAATTACGTAAAAAACAATAAACAGTTTCATTCATAATTGATATGAATAGAAAAAATGCTATTTTACAGACATAATTTAGATTGTAAGCGGGTGATTGGTTCTTGAAGAAATAGGTAGTTAATTATTGAATTTTTATGCATATTTTATTAAAGGGTGGTGACGAATATCGCTAATTTTGTTCGTCTTGAACAAAATTAGCGATATTGTATTACCTCCCTTTAATTTCACTCAATCTAGCTCCACACACTCATTCAATTCCATTCCTAAATCATTCCAAAATCATTCACGTCGTCAATTTCACGATGTTGTAAAGTGTACTCTGATTATGGAACACATAGATTTGCAAGGGAGACCCTCCCTGCGTGTGAGACGAAAGCGTTAGCGAAACCTATGAGGAATTATACCACCCTTGCATGCTCTCTACCGTTCTTTGACCGCAAATTGGTAAAAATTTCATAAGCAGTTGCAAAATTTTTCATTTTGAAATGAAGGCACTTCTGAAGGCACTAACTTTTGAGAAAAATGAAGAGAAAAAGTTCATCAAGAAAGTACATGTACAACGGTCTAATACACAACACCGTGTAACTGAAATTCTCTCCGATCTTAACAATTCCAAATCGCTTATTTAGCGTTCACATTTATTTCACATTCTTACCACTCACTCAGAGCGCGCTGAAATCGTTCGAAATGCTTGCCAAATTCATTAAAATTGTTGAATTATTATAATTGTGACCCGTCACGCGAAAAGGGTCCATGTGGGAACTCAATTAGGTAAATATTTGAAAAAGAGATTTGTTTCATTGGAGGTCAACCATAGGTCGCAATTTAAAAATTGTTTCATAGGAGGGCAGATAAATCATTCTAGATTCTAGAAATGAGTTAATCACGATAAGTTTCGATCCTAGTCAGTCTGCACAGTCCGCGCAGTCTGACTGGGGTCGACACTTTAAGCACTACCCAGATGGTCCCTTTTCGCGTGACGGGTCACATATGATTTTATAGGCTAACTTAGATTTCGAAGCGTCTGATTGACACGCAGGTCATTTCGTATAAGAAAGTACGTAGATCATGTGAAAGGGAATATCATTCAAAAAATTGCTCACTCGATTTGTTCAACTTCAATCCAAATTCATTCTGAAATTATTCACCTTGTCTATCTCAAGATTTGCTTAACTGTATCTAATCTGGTGTGCCTGTACACGAAAGACCGACTGATCAGAGTTTAAACGTTGATAGATAACGTAGTTTGAATATGGAATGTTTCTACCTTATTTTATATGTATTTGGTCGATGGGTGAGGGGGGTGGCTAGAAAATACTCTTGCAACTAGAAATATATCTTTAAAAAATGGTTTTAAGCCTTTTTCATATACACGCGATTTGGTTTCGCTTTATCAATATTTCGCTATATCAATCATTCATTAGGCTTCAATAGAATGATTTCTGAATTATCTATACAGTAAAACTTGTAATAAGCGACCATAAACGGGACCACCACAAAGCGGTCGTTAAAGAAAATGATCGCTTAACACACGTTTGTTTATAATTTTAATTGATTAAATATGTGAATTATTACGAAATTCTCAATAATTCTGTGCTGTTAAAATTCTATAGAATCGTCTCATTGAGACGATTCTGGTGAGTTTTAACAGCAAAGGATTTCAATTAATATTTATACCAATGATATTTACTTATTCCCACATACTACGTTTTAAAGAAGGGGTTTTCTTTTAAAACGGTTGCTTATTAAAAATGGTCGCCTATTAGACGTGGTCGCTCGAGCAAGATTGACTGTAGTTCAGAATTTTAGAAGCTTGTTTCCCTTCATTGAGGATGCAAGAAGCGTATACGAGCGCATAGAAATTAAACTCCGTTTCGCATGTAAGCGCATATACAAAAGGTCGAAGTTCTCGAATATTTGACGAACTTTCTTATTTGAACGGTTGACAATGTCATCATGGCTCGAGATTATATTTCTTTTCATACTCAATTAAGAATTTTCTGAAACTTAAAATATCGATAAACGTATGACCATAAAAATGAAAGTAATATTTGAGGCAACTTATTTATTTTGTTATCATCTTACATTTATCACAGTATTACAACAGAATTATAGTAGAAGTCTGAGTAAATTCTCAATTGAGCACAAAACATTTTATAATCTCGGGTACATGAGCCCGATTTACTAAACTTCGTACGTAAAAAATAATCTTAGGTCAAAAACACAAATCGTACAAGGTCTTTTCATTAACTGTTAAATTCTGCCTTGCAATATTTCATTTAAAACGTCTTTAGAAGACGTTTCAACTAAGATGATGCATGACAGAATTCCATATTTATTACTACTTTAGAAGCAACTTTAATTTTTGACTTACGCAAAAATTGATCGTAAGATGTTTCGTAAAACAGGCCCCTAATTTGTAGAAAAGAAAAAAAAAATAAACGACATGTTTTACCGTTAAGAACATCGTGAAATCGACTAGATGAATGCTTTTTGGAATGATATTAGAATAAAATTGAATGAGTGTGAAGCAAAAAATGATCGTAAGATTTGTAGTAAAACAGGCACGAAACCCTTAGAGCAAATATGAAAACGCTTCTCGTCTCCAATATTATTGACCAGGCCTGCCACATTTGACATAACTGGGCCGCATTTTGTATTTTTGAGTTGATAAAAAGTTTTAAAATTGATATAAATGATCACAAAACGGTGAGTAATGTCTGAAACATTCTTTATTCACTGTTTGTTTTCCCACCTACCGTTTGTTCTTTACTTAGCAGATGCAGAGAACTTCAAATGGTAGCGAAATATTGCAGATTGTTATAAATTGACGGGGTAGCTCAAAGGATTTACAAAAATTTTGATTTTCAATGGGTTTCCGTTTGTCGTTAGCAGAAAGTCAAACTATTGTAACTGTATTTTATAGTAAGGAAAATTATTAAATCGACAATCGTTCCGATCAAAACCATTCAAAATCATTCGCTCGGCGCTCCAATCATTCAAAAACACTCCGAAATTAAAAAAAACCCCTTCAAAATCGTACAAAATGATCAACTATTAAATCAAATCGATCAAATAACTGTATGAATAACGGTGTTATTAGCTGGTGTTGATTTTTAAGCAACTGGTGTTTCCATGAAGACACAAATTCAGACAAGTACGTAGCTTTTATTAAAGGGAGGTAAAAAATTATCGATAATTTAGACCCATTGGACGGAATCAACGATCATTATTTACCACGTTTGAAAATAATTCAAAACTCGCTCCTCACACTCATTCAATTGCACTCATGAATCATCGAGATGTCAATTTCACGATGTTCTTACAGTTAACAACATCGTGAAATTGACAAGGTGAATGATTTTGGAATGATTTGGGAATGAAATTGAATGAGTGTGAGGAGCGAGTTTTGAGTGAATTTAATGGGAAGTAATCCTATATCGCAAATTTTGTTCAGGATGAACAAAATTAGCGATATTGATTACCACTCTTTAAAAAAAAACTGCATTCAAGTTCTATACATAGCTTCCTATTTCTCCAATAACCTATAAGACGCTAACAATTTGAATTATGTCAGTGAAATCGCGATTTTTCTCTATCCAAATTTATTTTGAATGACGTTAATGATTCTATATTTTTCAATGGGTTTGAGCGTTTTGGAATGGTTTGAGTGAGTGTTCGGAATGAATGATTGGAGCGCTGAGTGATTGAGTTAGAATGGTTTTGATTGAGATGAATGTCAATTTTTAACGATGTAACTAACTGTAACTGTACAGAGTGTTTCTTCACCCATGCATCGACGACTTGAACTGTCTGTAGTGAAGAACGATTTTAGTATTCTTAGATTAGAGAAGGAAAGAAGAAAAATAGATTCGGTTATTGAAAAAAACAAGAGATATCGGAGGACAGCGAAGCTCTACTATTCCTAGTGCCAAAATTTCTTAGTCAGATAAGGGTTGACATTCTCCTAATTTCAATATCAGATAAATGAATCTTTGTCTAGAGGATGTTACTATGGAAACAAAAGCACGTACAAGTTTTCATGCAATGGTTTTGGTAGAAACAGGTAAACATTTGAATTACATATACATCAGTTACACATTAAAACTTAACCAAGATTTGCAAGTCCGAAAAGGATTAAAATTCAACTGAATTCAATATCAGAGTTACAATTCTTTGACTAAGGGGTGATATTATCATTCACAGAAGCATCTGCAAAATTTAAAAGCAAAAGCTTTAGTAGAAACGTAGATTTAATATAGTTGTACGTTAAACCTTAACCGAAGCATTTCGCAAACCCCGACGCCCGGGCGACCGGAATCGACTCCACAAATAGTCGAGCTAAAAATGTATTCACACACTAGCTGAATAGGGTTTGTCATGTTTCGTACCCCAAATGAAAAAAAGCTATTTTTTTTTCATCGCTTTTTTTATGAATAAAGAAAAAAATGTACATAAGCAATTGAGAAAACTGAATCATGTCCAACGTTCCGAAAAACCCAGGTAAAGCGAGAACCTGAGAAATGATACTCTGTATTGCATAGAGTAAAGTGTTTTACAGAGATGAAGGGGAAATTTGTTAATTTCATGGAGGTATGAAACTGAAAACCTAATCACACTGTATGAATACGCGAAGCGGATTCACACTTGAGTGTAATTAGGCTTTTATTTTCAAACCTCTATGGTATTAAGAAATATTCTCTTCAACTATTATGATTTTATATCATGAAGTAAAAAAAATAAATATTCAAAATCAACAAAAGAAACAGATTTTTGGTCAGACTACTTTTTGCGGATGCTTTTAAAATAGATAGGTACTAAAATTGTTTTTACTGAGAAATAAAGCCATTTTTAAGCCGATTAATACACGAATATTGATGGACACATCTAAGATTAAATAAATTCAAAATGCATCAATATTGGGGCGCTCGCCTTTGAAGAACGCAGAGATAGGAATCTTACTAGAACTTGATATTTACACCAGAAAAGAAAGTTTTCAAGCTGTCTTAAGAAATCACTAGATATGTCAAACTACATGTTCCAATAAAACTGACATAAAACTATGCCGTATTCGTTTGATTTCTAATCTTGACCATTGCTCAGACAAAAATGAATTGAGGAAATACAACAAAGAGAGCAACGGTTACAGTAAACAACATCGTGAAATTGACACTCATTCCGATCAAAATCATTCTAAATCATTCACTCAGCGCTCCATTAATTTATTTCAACCCCTCACTCAAATCGATCAAAAATGCTCCGAAACAATCAGAATACATTTCGAGATCGTGCAAGACGTTCTATATTTAATTCAAATCGATCAAATTATTCTACGGCTTCATTGGCTTGCTTGAATTTCTTAGTGTCTGATTGGTCCACGAAGACACGCAAACAGAAAAGTACGTAAATTTTGTTAAAGGGAGGTAATAAGTATCGCTAATTTTGTTCACCTTGAACAAAATTAGCGATATTGGATTACCTCCCTTTAATTTCACTCAAAACTCGCTAAACACTCATTCAATTTCATTCCAAAATCATTCCAAAATTCATCATCCTGTAAATTTCACGATGTTTTAGATTTAGGAAAAAAAAATAACACTTAGACGAAATACCGTATGCGAATATGAGCACACACGTGAGTGTTCGCAAACGGTTTAAGAGCTTTAAATGGGTTTGGTAAATATAAAGTTGAAAAGCTTGTTTGATTAACCTTCTAGGACCAACCCCTTGTTGAATGATAATTCTTATTATCCATAAATTAAGATAATGTAAAGAACATTAACAAATAAATTCTAATTTTCTTTCTGTTCACTCGACTGCAATAATCAGCAAATTTACGTACTTGACCAATTGCTGTTAAAAAGTTTGGTTTCTTTTAATTCTTCTACACAATGGATGCTACTTTTTTTTAAAAGTGAATTTTGCCTTCAATATGAAAGCGTCCGCGACACATTTTAAAGAAATGATACCTCGTTTTACAGCTACATTTAGGTAAGAACCCAGCTTTTAAACAAGCCAGAATCCCGATTTTGCAAGACAATACTAAAAATTAAATTATACGGATGCTTATGAAATGTCTTATGACCTTTTTTGCAAAAGGTATGTCTAGAAAATAAAGACAACGTTACTGTTAACCCTTGTGATGCTAAATAAAAACCTTAGAAAAATGTACTAAAATCAAAGGGCTGAAAGCAATAGCTGCAGTAATAGTGATTCAGTATTTATTTTGAAAATATGACTCTTAACCTTCCTTGGTGCAAAAATAAAAAATCAGGTGGTTTAGACATAATCAGACTGCACATATGTACAGCTAATAACATCGTGAAATTGACACTTATCTCAATAAAATCCATTCTAAATCGCTCCCTCAGCGCTCCATTCATTCATTCCAAACACTCACCCAAACCATTCAAAAACGCTCAAATTGTGTCTGATTGTTTCTTGGAGGAAAAGACAGCTTTAAATACACCGTGTATGAATTTGTATTTATTAAAGGGAAGTAATACACATCGCTAATTTATTTCATCCTGAACAAAATTATCAATGTTGTATTACCTCCCTTTAATTTCACTTAAAACTCGCTCCTCTTGCTCATTGAAATTCATTCCAAATCATTCCAAAAGCATTCATTTGGTCAATTTCACGATGTTTTTAACTGTACAGACTGATCTTTGTTTATTTCTCCTGCCAATGCAGGAATAATCCGGGACTAGCATGGTAATGGTTAAATCCACCAAAAAGCTCGCCCGCTAGTCTGCTGCGTCACCCGTTCTGGATCTACGCCAAAACCAATTCAGCTGATTTCGATCAATTTATTGTGCCATGTTTCATTAAAGTCATATTGAAATAATATTGAACCCCACAAGCTTAGTTACATTAAACTGTATTGAATGACGGCGTTTGTTCAAATCAATCAATTAACACTAGATCGAATTTTTAACAACGACGCTTCAGTCAATAAATCAGCCTTTCAATTTATTTATGGAGCTTGAAAACGATAATCCGTCCATTTAAATGTCCCCGGATCATAAATAAATATAGAGAGGCTGCCTCGCATTGATTTTAGTCGGTTGGTTATCCGTATATCCTCGACAGCGGCACTAATTCTTTCCGACTATTTGTCTCTCACCAATGGGTTGATAATCGTAGACCTATGTGATATAGCAGCTGGAGGCTAGGAAAGGAGTAATGGTAATCCATTGTTAGGTGCTCCAGCCGCCGCGATATAACTGAAAAATTGTTGAAAGCGGCGTTAAACTCCATTCATTCAATCAATCAAACGCCTAGAAGGACCACTTTGAAAAACTGGGACATAAACACTTGAAAATGAGATTCGACATAAATGGGGATAATAAGCAGGTGCATTTCAAACATAATCATATAGGAAGATTGAATAGTCAATCCTTCGCCTGGGGTTATAAAATACTTTCCGTGCTCAACTGAGAATTTTCTCAAATTTAGAATTCAAATTAATGTATGAACATAAAAGATGATAAGTTGTTTAAAACAACAACTGTCAAATGTCATCTTTTATGATCATACATTTATCCTTTATTTTCAAATATTTATATTAGCATTTAAAGAGAATTATGGCTTAAAGCCCAAGTTGAAATTTGATAAAATTTTGAGCGAAGAATCGGACAAGTTTAATAACCTCTGACCAAGATGCAGAAAAACCGAAGAATGGGAAAAGGTTCGGTCCTGACCAGCTTGTGCAGACCGCGCAGGATGACTAGGGTAAATATATATAATCCGTACTTAGTGATTTGTAAAAAAAACCTTGTTAAAACTTATAAAACCTTGTTGCATATGTCTTATTTTTGCCATTAATGTGTGAGTAACTTTTTATTGTGTTTTTATATTTGGTTTATCACTTAATATTATCCCTTATCCTACACTGAGTGATAAGCGATATAGTTGATAATTTCATTTTGACAACACTCCTTGTCGAATTTTACTCATTATCATCATTTTTTATAATTGAGATGTTTTCATATTATCATCATTTATCATTGGTCATTCTAGGGTCACAACCATCTTTTTATCATCTCGTTACTGATTACTGATCATTATAAACATCATCTTGTCATTTTTCGTTTGTTAAGAAGGCCTCATTGTAAATAAGTGTTTCATTATTTATGTCAAATCATGTTTAATGATGTCAACTTAATGAGTTACCTTCTATAAATAAAGAATTTATTATTATTATTATTATTATTATTTGTATGAGAAAAAATATCTAACAAGGTTGGGAGAATTGATCATTGTCGAGGCTCTGCCGAGACAATTTTCAATTCTCACAACCGAGTTCTGTATCTGTATGTGTACGTTGTAGAATCCTTAAAAGGCTTTAAGTTAGATATTTTTTCATACAAAACACTAATTACGTATTATATTTATCTAAAAACCTCAATTTGCCTTTTTTTCGTAGATGTTTGTAACAGATATGCAAGTTTCTAAAAATAACCGCATTATATCATTGTTCTAAAAATAACTATGTGATATTGTAAAAAATATCATACAGGATGTTATAACACGGATATTTGTATAATTATAAAATAAACTTTTAACCTGGATAATCCCTTGCAGCTTGGTGGCTGGTTACGGTATTTTGATAAGGTTTGATAAACCCAAATGTAACATCTGATCTACAATTCAACATGTGCGACAAGCGAAGACGAAGGCCAAACTGTGCATCCACAGAGCTGGACCGAATAAATCTGTTTTGCTTTCATGATAACAAAACACCTGCGAGCGCCGCAGAAATTGGTATCTCGTGTGATCCAGTAGAGCGTTTCTTAAGTTCGTTTCATACTTGAGACGCTCGGTGGCGCTTCATTGCCCCAAACGCAAAGTGGATTTGTGCTTTTGTTTGATAGGTATTAGTACAGGTACTTAACTTATTCCAAAACCTCTTATTTGAGGCTTATCCTAGATGCAGATGTGGAATTTGGTTTATACCTATTTATTTTACATCGATTGGGACACAAGTTCTCGCAACTTAGATTAATCTATCTCGATTATTCTTCCTGGAAAATGCACCAATACTCGCGCCAAATGTGTGGGCCAATGAAAGAACCAAGGTCGATAGCCGCTCTCGGGTATCGAACTAAGGACCTTTAGGTCAAGAGGCCGACGCTCTACCTCTAGACCACGGACACCACAATGTAAGAGTTATTTGCCATGTTTCTCAGATTATTGATGAAATGTCAACCCAATAGGGGTGCATTGTTCAATTAGTCTAAAACTTCATTTCCTGACTCGTCAAGTAGTGAATTCCTATTAGGGCTGCGTAGTAGGAGAGTATAAATAATCAGCACATTATCAGATTACAAAGTTTTAGACTTGTTTAATTTTAAAGAAGTTACGGACAAAAAAGTACAGTGGATGAAATTTAAACAATCTTTGTATTCTTGTGTTCTTTTGACATATTACAGTAAAAAACATCGTCAAGTTGACAATCATTCCAATCAAAACCATTCTTAATCACTCATTCAGCGCTCCATTTATTCGTTACAAACACTCAATCAAATTATTAAAAAAAATCTACGAAATCCTTCAAAACACTTTTAAATCTCATAAAAGGTCGACATTTATTTCAAATTGATGAAATCTTTCCACGCTTCAATTGGCTAGTGTGAGTTTTAAAAGTGTCTGGTTGGTCTACGAAGACACACGAGATCGAAGGGGAGTGTATGTTAATAAAGGGAGGTAAATATATCGCAAATCGATAAATTCTTAGCCCCCTTCAATTTCACCCCAAACTCACTCATCGCACTTCATTCAAAAATCATTCAAAAATCATTTCAAAATCATTCATCATATCAACTTCACGAGGTTTGAACTTTGGTTTGAAATATGATGATAATAATGAAAATCAGTAATAAACAAAAAGTTCATGAGTGATTGAGTTATAATGCTTGTAATGTTTTTATTTTGAAAAAAAAGCTTTACAAACTTTTTATCATTCCAGCTTTGATTGAAAGACCCAATTTTATAGATTTTATGATTGCTATCTTTAATCATCAACAAGATATAAAGAAACAAAACATTTCGTTCCATTCGATGTGAACAGATAAAATTTCAACAAAGCGTATTTATCATTATTTTTTCCTATTCTTCACCGTATATTGTTGATTTAGGTTCAACAACTTTTCAAATAATGCCGCTCATCAATAAGTATTGAATTCTTTTCTTTTATCCGAAAAGATATGTGACCCGTCACGCGAAAAGGGACCATCTGGGAACTTTGTAAAATGATTTTTTGAAAAAGAGATTTGGTTCAGCATGTCGCATTTCAAAAATTCTTTCACTGGAAGGGGGATTGGTCATTCTAGATTCAGAAAATTAGCACGTTACAAAATGTTTCGACGCTAGTCAGTCTGCGCAATCCACGCAGTCTGACTAGGGTCGACACTTTACGCACTACCGTGATGGTCCCTTTTCGCATGACGGGTCACATATATCCAATATTTCTCATGGCTTTTTGAAAATGCTGTGTCAGAATGAGTTTATATGTTTCTTACCATGCGAAAAGGAACCATGTATTGTAATATATAGGCTTCATAAGTATTAAATCTGAATTAGATTTTAAGAAAAACCAAAAAATCAGTAAATTTTCTATCAGTTTAAAAAGACAGCTTTTGTGAATATTTGACGCGACGTTGAAATATCCTTTGATTTGCGATATCTTCGCGGAATCGAATTTTACAAAAAATCTAACCCGAAGACACATGGATTTTATTTTAAAAATAGTAAGTGGAATGGTTTGGCAGCAACATATCTAAATTTCATCATAGGTCACCGGACAAGTTTTCGAGAAAAACGTCCATATTTTCAGTAACTGTACTCGATAACAGCAACGCAGAAGGCATTTACATTTAATACGTTACACCTTTTTGTATATCTTACAATTATATCTTCATTTCATTCAAAACACAACCTCGGGCGTCTTTTTCCGAATCAAATGGTGTTTTACTAAAAAAGGGGTCGGCCACTTGATGACGTCATGACGTCATTTCTACGTTATGAAATCCCTTTTTATGATCGGCATATGGAAGCGGGTATTTCAAAGGTCAATTTTATCACATTAGGCAAGATTAAGACAATTTTAAAGTTGGACCTTTAATGACCCTCTATGTGTCCGCAGTTACCTTAAACCTACGAAGCTATGCAGGACAGTGGTGAGAGCGATCTCCCATAACACTAGAAGGATCTGTTTTGTTTCGAGTCAACGACTATCAAATGAACGATTTAACGTGTAGTTGTAACGGTGTGAATACGAAAGGAATATGAGCCTGTGCGTGACATTTCCAACAATTTGACATGAGTGTGAGTTGGGAACTTGGAGCAAACTAGACAGTCAAACAATGCAATTTAAATATTACCTGTCTGTCTAAAGTTACTTTGAGACCTCTTTCTATCCACAAAGCGCAAAGTGAAGACTCTGGACAGTCTGTGCAGATGCACAGACTGGCAAGAGTCTTTGCTCAGCGCACATTTGAAATTGTTGGAAATGTCGCACACTGGCTCAAATATAATTAAAAAATCACCTGTCTTATTGAAATCAAATTCTCTGTTGGAAGTGCTGTTGAACCCCGTTTAAACAAAAGGAAAAACAATGCTGCCAAGCTCACAAATGCCATTGCGCGCTTCATATCATGTAAATTTCAGAATGATTTTATAACAAGTTAATAAAGTTATTCCGCCTTGAAGATGCTAAAGTAATATCACGATATCCATATTGATACAGTTGGTGTTATTGTGAAATTGACTACTTCCATCAATGCCGTTTTAATTGCAATATTTGCGGTCCCGTTCGTTTATTTCTTATACTTACGCAAACCATTCAAAAACGCTTAAAGCTGCTCTTGCACAGTTTTTCATAGAAAAAATACAAAACTTGTTCTAAGTTTTGGGAATGTGTGTTTTTTTAGACTATGAAGAATGGCCCAAAGCATTGGCACTAGAAACAACATATTTCAATAATTTTGTAACTTATTTTTTCGAAGTGGCAAGCTCAGTAAGGTATCCAGTCTATTTATTTCTAGTCTATTTATTACAAAATCGTTATTTTCCGTGAATAACCTTTCATTTTTTGCCTGTATTGATATGAAGTTTCTAGCTGTCAAATACTTTAACCTTAATCTTTGATTGAATAAGACAAACATGCCGAATGTCAAGCAAAAATAGTTGGAAATTGAAGAATAATTTTTTTAGCGTTAGTAGTCACTTTATTTTTTAGAATGAATTTAACCTAAATTCGGGTATATCGGTTTTTCTTTCGATGCATTACCAGATCGAATCTTGTTATTTTAAAGGCTTCAACATGATGGGGTAGTTTATTCCGATTGATTTTACGAAAAATGTTAAAATTCACATTTTCCCAATCTGTGCAAGAGCAGCTTTAAAAGAAACCAAAATCAAGGGGAAAAACAAAACAAAAAAAAAAAAACGAAACAAACAAAAAAAAAAAAAAAAAAAGAAAACCCGACAACCGTTATTTCCCGAGATCGGTTTGTCGAATCAATTTGTCTTTTTAGATTGATTTTCCACTTGATGCTTATTTCTTTGGACCATCCAATACAACAGCATCTCGTTTGAAAAGGTTTGTATGCTGACAGAATTGGATATTTATGGCAGAAAAACACACAAGGCAGATGTTGAAACTATTTAAATAAGATCATAATTAATCGCCGTATTGATCAATTGTCATTTGAACAATCTTTTCGTATCAGGCTTTTGGTCGTCATTCCTAGCTATTTTTAGTGGCAAGCAAAAGCTACAGATAGGTAAAAACTATGGGTCCGATGACTTTGGTCGCCCATCCAAGACTATTGAATTGTTTATTGCATTTATACATGGATAATTATTTCATTCTCCTTCTCAATGTACGTTCTTGGAGCGATATAGACCCTCTTGGGACCCTTGTTCAAAAACGGCTACCAGTCTTTTCAAGATTGGTAGCGTCTTATAAATCATACAATACAATACATTACAATATTCTTTATTGAGTAATTAGTCCTCTGGCCCATAATACATATATACCTACAACAAGTTAACATCCATAGTGACGTGCAAATTAAATACTTTCTCATATTTTTGTAACATATAGAGCATTTAGAAGACTTTTAAACTTTTGATGTAACTCACATCTTGATAAATTAATAATATCGCTATGCCAAGTTTGTGCATAGCAGTTCTTAAGTCTCTGTTTTAAATTCTTAAGAAATGGGTTGTATTACCAGCTTCTTGGGAAATACGGATATTACCAAAGCCGTATGGAAATAAATACTGTCAAATATTGGAAGCCCAGTTCAACCTTCCCATTTCATCATATCTTTTGAGCATATCATAACAGATTTTTGGATATCTCCTGGGATTCATTTGTAAAAGTCTTAACCAGTATGTTACAAATTTTGTATGATATTGATATGCTATTGGGAGTCTACTTCAAACACCTAGGGCCATTGAGTTATTCAATGAAGTACCAACTCCTAAGAAATCTTTGCACAAATTTACCCATAACAATTGATTTTCAGTCCGATACCCATTTAAAAACATCCTATACAAACAGCATCCCGTGTGAAATGAGTTGTAACTGACAGAATCGGCTATTTATGGCAGAAAAGCACACAAGACAACTGTTGAAACTATTTAAATAAGATCATAATTAATCGCCGTATTGATCAATTGTCATTGAACAATCTTTTCGTATCAGGCTTTTGGTCGTCATTCCTAGCTATTTTTAGTGGCAAACAAAAGCTACAGATAGGTAAAACTAAAGGTCCGATGACTTTGGTCGCCCATCCAAAACTATTGAATTGTCTATTTCATTTTTACATGGATAATTATTTCATTCTCCTTCTCAATGTACGTTCTTGGAGCGATATAGGCCCTATTGGGACCCTTGTTCAAAAACGACTACCAGTCTTTTCAAGATTGGTAGCGTCTTATAAATTTACCCTTTTCAATTGATTTTCCGTCCGATACCCATTTAAAAACATCCCTTTACAGACAGCATCTCGCGTGAAATTGGTTGTATCTGCCAGAATTGGCTATTCATGGCAGAAAAGCACACAAGGTAGCTGTTGAAACTATGCAAATAAGATCATAATTTATCACTGTATTAGTCACTTGTCAATTCAAAATGGACTAAATCTTTACGATTCTGTTTTAGGACGTTTTTCCAGATTTATGAAAAAAAAAATTCAAAATCGTCACTCTTTGAGAAATTGTAGTGCTAGATAACGTTACTGTATTTACAGTGTACATATATCTACGGTTACTACCGTAGCATTTTCTTTATGAGCTACGTCACTAAAGGACTGTAGGACAGGAAGATGTTGCTGGTTACAATCACAGGCGATTGCTTCTTAATTTATTTTTTGTCTTTTAAATCATAACTATGTTAACTGCACTATATGACAGGAGGTAAAATAGAGGATAATCGTTTGTTTAAGTGTAAGATCGATTTATATTTCATTGAGTGAACAACAAAAGCTATTTTTTTTCACGAAAATATAGCTTTTGTTTTTCACGAAATGAAATATTAATCGATCTTACTCGAAAAACAAACGATTATTCTATTTCTTTAATGCAAAAATGAGACAAAATGTGAAATTTCTAGGACATATTTTCGTTTAGCGCGTCACTTTGCACGTAATTGCAATCTAACGTTCATTGTGACGTCACTTATTTCGCCCCGCATAGATGACGTCAGATAGGATGAAATGCACAAAAGCAGGGTATAAGATTTTGATAATTTCACTGCTTTTGCGGTGAGTTTATCAAGTGATAATCTACCGTTATTTCTCGATAAACCACCGAAAAGCATTAAAGAAAGTATAATACATTCGCTTGTGTTGGTAAAGTAATAATACACGATAATACCACTAAACTTTGACTGGTTTTCCTTTTTTTTTCAAAATTTTAGACTAGTCCGAATTGATTTATTGCTTGTTATTGGCATTTTCTCTTTTTCTCCAAAACATCAAAGATGTGAAGAGAATATTTGTTGATGTCATGGAGATGTGAGACTAAACCCCTTATCACACTGTATGAATATGCGAAGCGGAATCATACAGGAGAGTGTTTACTGATTGGGTTTTCATACACCCATGACATCAGTAAATATTCTCTTCACATCTTATAATTTGATATATTTAATCCATAATGAGAAGATTTCTTATGAACCACTTTGTGCACAACCTTACAAAATAGCTGTGTGGCCAAAATTGTTATCATAGAGGAATAAAACCAATTTTCAGCCAATCAAAATGCTCAAAATTAAATGGATACGACTGAAATTGAATTACATCACCCGGATTTTAAAAATGGCAGGGAGATTGTTGGGATTTTTCTAGAAAGAGTTAGGTGAAAGTGACAAGGTGAATGATTTAAGAATGATTCCCAAATGAAATGGAATGAGTAAGTTGGGTGACTTTTGAATAAGATTAAATGGATGTAATATGATATTAGTAATTTCTTCGAAAATTCTGATATTTTCACCTCCCTTTATCAAATATTGGTACTTTTTGTGTTTGAGAGTCTTTATGGACCAATATGACAATTTACAACCTACGCTAGCCCATATAATAAGGAAAAAATAATCGTTTTATATAAAATGGCGCTCTTTTTGAACGGTTCGAAGTTTTTTGAACGAGTTTAGAGCGTTTTGAACTGTGTTTGAGTAAGTGTTTGGAATATTTGCATGGAGCGCTGAAAGAGCGATTTAGAATGATTTTGATCGAGGTAGTTGTCGATTTCACGATGTTACTAACTCTACAATTAGAATAATCCAGTCATAGACATACGATGTACCATTTAACAAATAATTTATCCAATGGTGGTAAACAAATGTCTCGCTTTACAAGAATAACCAAGTTATGATTGAATGTCGGACAGATATTGGCAGAGCCGGGGATCGAACCTTCGGTCAGAGGATTAAAATCCCATTGAGTGATCTGGGTTCGGAGATATATTCACGCAAAATGTCCTTTAAAAATACGTATTTTCAAATTCAACTTTCCTGTTTCTAATTAGAAAGAAATACTCAAGTTATTGAGTGCAAAATGAGATTTTAATCTGTGTAAAGTATTAATTTATGTAAATTTTGAATTCAGCGATTTAAGAACGCAGTGAATTTTGAAAAGCGA
Source organism: Fragum whitleyi (assembly GCA_948146395.1). Lineage (NCBI taxonomy): Eukaryota > Metazoa > Mollusca > Bivalvia > Cardiida > Cardiidae > Fragum > Fragum whitleyi. The sequence goes on from OX411557.1 coordinate 48,052,799, forward strand.
CAGTCTTTTCAGATGTTGTAAGCTTCTTTCAATATAAAAAGTAAACAGTAATTTTCCATTCATACCAGAGTAATGGTATATCAAACTGATTTGAAACGGAATCTTAATTTAAACCCTTATATCTTGTTTTAATTAAAACGCTGAAAGCGCTGTAGGCCTGGTTAATAAAAAGGCAAGGTGACATTTGAAGGCAGGCACTCCAGTTTTTAATCTTTTTAGCAAGGCTTTTTATGCGAGAGAAACCAAAGGTTTCATTTAGGGATCGTAAGCCACATTCCGAACTCACTCCAAAGAATTGATTTGAATTCCAAAAAGAAGTTGTATTTTACTGTTGGAACACAAGAAATTGATAGGGTCAATTTCTCACTTTCCCACAATATGGCCGACTCTATACTCATCCCCCATTAATTTTTAATTTCTACCCAAATTTCACTCATGTTGATTGATTGACTGTAACTTATTCCAAGTTGGCCCAGTCTAAAATTTTGTCGTCTGGGTTAAAAGATGGGATAAGGCTTTTAAATTTATCTTATTTAGATTTATTCGTTAAAACACAACAAATATTCAGATAGTTCCAAATTGTAAAGGGTTGCAGATTACATAAATATTTGGGCAAATTAGTAAAATTTGTAGCAGAAAGGGTAGATAATAATAGGGAGAAAGAAGACAGTGTTAGTTTGCAGCATTTTCTTCTTTATCCTATTAGCAAGGTATAAACGCTATGCATCTTTAATACAACAGTGATTTGGGCTGTGATAAGTTAGAAAATATCTGGTATACATGAAAAGGACAAGGCGAATAATCAAGATTATACTCCAGAAAATTTACCTCGTGTGTTGTTGCGTCTATTCAGTCCCCTCGCCTTCAGTACTATCAGTACTTTGATTACAGGGTAGTGATATGCAAGCACTGCGTTGAACACACAACGCATTTCGTGTCGCACAAAAGTTGATGACGTATATAAGACCTTTTTACGCGCACCATTAGCACAAAAAAGCTACTTCGTACACACAATGTTCGGTTTTTGACTGGATTATCTTTTTTCAAGGCAATTTCTAGGATACAGGGTTGTTTCCTATGGCCTGCCAAACCAGCACCAGGCCAAAAACAGCAAATCTCTGTATACATTTAAACATCAACGATATGGTAACTCCAGTTCATATATAGTCTTGGTTGCCCGACGAAAATATAGAGAATAACGTGTAACTAGTGTCTTAAAATATAACTGTTATCTGGTCGAGGTTGGGAGAATTTATCATGACGAGACTTTGTTGTGTCATTATATTTCTCTCAGCTAAGGTAACATAAAATTGATACTTCTAAGCCACAAACATGTAATTCTAATTATCATTTAATCATTTTACAGGGCTTTAAATTTAATGAAACCTTTAATATCAAAGATTTTCAGGTGAAAGCTGTGTTGGTTAAAATCACGAGTAAGCAAACTGATTCTATAAATAGACTGCCTGATTTCATTTTATGTTATCAAGAAGGTGATATAAGGTTAATGAAGGCTTCATTGCATGATAATATCCATTCTTTTTTTTTTTTAAAGTTTTAGGAGTATCCACCGCCATAGCGCAATTAGTAGCACATCAGACATCCAATCGTGAATCATAGGATGGCATGGGTCCGATTCCCGTTGGCGCCGCACCCAGTTAAGAACATCATGAAACTAGTTTCCGATCAAAACTATTCAAATTCATTCGCTCAGCGCTCCAATCATTCATTCCAAACATTCACTCAAACCATTCAAAAACGCTCCGAAACTGACTGAAAAGATACAATCAACAACGTCATTCAAAATAAATAAAGCTAGAAAAAGCGATTTCACTGACGTAATTCAAATTGAAAGCGTCTGATATATTCTTGAAGAAATAGGACGCTATTTACATGTCAAGAACTTGTATGCATATTTTATTAAAGGGAGGTAATAAATATCGATAATTTTGTTCATCCTGAACAAAATTTGCGATATTGGATTACCTACCATTAAAATTCACTCAAAATTCGCTCCACACATTCATTCAATACCACTACAAAATCATTCATCGTGTCAAATTCACGATGTTGTTAACTGTATCCTTTTGTACACTCTTCTTCCACCAATGTTCGCTTTATTGTAAACTTTTAAATGGTAAAGCTTCTCGAGACTAGGAATTATTGTTATTGTAAAACCGATGCGAGAATTACCAGGAATACATTATGTGCTCAAGCCACAGCGATGTGAAAATTTGTCGAAAGCGGCGTTTAATATCATACAAGTAAAATACAAATAGGTTTTCAATAAATAAAAGGTCAGCGCGATTTCCATGTTTTCATGTCATTTTGTGTTGGGAAATCACTGCATCGATTGATTCTTTAATAACTGTCTGATCAATCGTTAAAGCAGGTAATGCCTATGTTTGTGTCATCGAGGTAAAGACTTGCACATCATTGAATTTTTTTATAGATAAAATTCGTAAATACTGAATTCTAGGATTGAAAGGTAAAAATAGAGTCCGATTATCTAGAAAACTATCCATTAAAACTTTATTTTTATGAAAAAAGAGTAAAATTAAACTGCTCCAAATGTCTCCAGTGACCATTTTCTACGGTGATTCGCAAGATTGGATCGACCCCGGTTGTGCTCGAGCCATCGCGATACCACCGTATTTTTTAAATTTTACCGAACATGTTGACATAGTAGAGTGTTGTATCCGAATGCTGATAATGCCTACAGAAATGCTATAAAGTCACTCTTTAAAGGCGCACCGTTGTACGCATGTCAAACTTTCATCATTCACGTTGAAGCTACGGCCTATATTTTAATAGCCAACTCAAACATGATGATCTCATACAAGCATGGGGGAGGGCTCGCTCCACGTGTGCTGATTTTTTTTCTGAGCTTCTTTGGGCATTTTGAATGCTTATCTTTTCGCTCTTCGATTGTTTATTTGTATTTTCTCACTATATTTGCCCTAACAGAACAAGAATCGAAAAACAGTTGTAAATCTGTCTTTTCTCAACATTACGTGGTTAGTAAAATAATCCCTTTTTTTTTTCAATTACCAACATGCCGAGATTGACATCCCATCCCAATTGAAATCATCTTAAGGTGGCAATGGACAGCTGCTTCCCGACTCTTTAAACCGGAAGTGGGTTTACGTTTATTTTACGGCTCTTTTTGCGCGTTGTTTAAAAAGACCGGTTTTCGTAAGGTTCTGCTTATGGAAATAACGTAGAATAATGATGGTAAAATTTCATAACTTAGCTTCTTTTCAACATTTAATATCAACTGAATGACTGGATCATTAAATTTAACAATAAAAATGCGCCAAAAGCGTCATTCAATTAGGAGAGGTCACTGTAAAATAAAGAAAAACTTTCTTATTTGCATGGAAAGGTATGCTGAATTTTTTACCAAATAAAGCAAACATATGGGGTTTAAACATATCGGAAAACAAGAAAAATTCATTGGGTAATTTCTTCAAAAAATAGATTTTTGTGTTATTTTTACCCTGAAAAATTACTAAAATTAGTGCATTTTTAACTTTTGAAGGCAAATTGTGCAAATGCAATTGATCAAAGAGAAATTTTCTTGGCAACAGACATTTTGTACATGTATAAGGTCTATCAAAATGTATTTGTTTTATAGCTATGAGCTAGTACTTACTTTATACTAGACCTAAAACGAATATAAACGTTTTACTGAAAAATGGCAAATACCACTCAAAGGCAGATAACTCTAGCATAGAAACGAGCATGGAAAGGTACCTTCAAATTTTGATATAATAACTAGACAATGTTAATCTACAACATATGTGAACAAGAAAAAAATTCATTGGGTGGAAAAAAATGACGCCATGTGTCCATTGCTACCTTAATCGTGCACCCATCTCTCTATATTGATGTTATTACAGAAAGGTGATATAAAACTGGTTATTTTGTTCATTTTGAACAAAATTAGCGCGAGCATGTTACCTCCCAGGTGGGCGGGTCGTGAATTGCATTAAAGGGACTCCCTTTAATGCAATCCACAACCCGCCCATCCCACTCGTTAATTTTTTTTCTATATTCATTCTTAAATCATCCAACTTTTCCATTTCATTGTGTTTTTACCCTTCTTGGAAATTTGTAAGACCAAAATTTGAGCCTGTGCGTGACAATTCCAACAATTCGAAATATTCCTGAGGTGCAAACATTGAGTAGCAATGACAGCCAAATACTGAAAATATAGAGTCACCTGATGGCCTACAGATACTTTAAGACCTTATCTATCTACTAAACGCAATTTGAAGACTCTGGACAATGCTTATCAGAGTTTTTGATTTGCGCATATTTGACATTTTTGGAAATCTCACGCACAGTCTCAATTGTTTTGTCGTCACCTACTTTTATTGAGCCTGTGCGGCACATTTCTAACAATTTCAAAAGTGGGCAAAGGAAAGCTTCTGGTCAGCCTGTGCAGCCACACAGTCTGGCCAGAATCGTCACTATGCGCTATATTAATATATAGGTCTTAACCCATCTTCATGCAGTCGGCATACATTATTATTGCTTTGTGTCCTTGTCAAAGCTACCCTACATTCATACATCGCGCGGGTGTGAAATTGGTGAAAATGTCATGCACAGGCTCATATAATAATGGGTCGTAGACCTGTATGAGATAGGAAGGCTAGGAAAGGATGTGATGGTTGTACTGGTGAGAGAAATATTAGGAATCCGTTGTGCTCCAGCCGTCGCGATATAACTGAAAAAAATGTTGAAAGCGGCGTTAAACTATATTCAATCAATCAATCAATCAATAAAATACTATACCTGTATAGACGAATCGTTATTTTATCACGCACTTAATTAAAATGTGTGCATCTATAACCATGGACATGTTGAACCAATAAAGGTTAGAAAGTCGAGTCTTTTAAGTAAGCACAGCCTGCTTTAGACTCTGTAATCAATTATTGATAGATCTATCCTGATGGATAAGTAACATCTGATTTCTGAATGGATACAATATTGACTGTAGAAGGCACGAGGGCCTTTCGCTGTATACAGACCTTATTTGGAATTGGAGAGATATTGGTAACTGGATTTTAGTACACAGGACAGACATTTAATATATGTGTTTGAAATATTAGTCCGATTGTTGCCTTAATGGAATGATCATCACTGTTATTGGACTATTAAATGATAAATTTCCTCATTTTAGGTTAAGAGAGCACGTATTTAAGCCATTTTAAAAATCACGCTTCTTTACAACCATCAGAAAGATATCTTGGGCAGGGCAAGTTGGAAAATTGAAAAAAATAATAATTGTTTTTACATCGTTTGGAAGTTCCTTTCGGTTGTTCTACATTAAGATAACACAGTCGATTGTATCAAATAGGTTGGTCAATTAAGATAGTGGACCCGTAAAAGTTCTGCGAAGTTTTATAAGTAATGATCTTAACAGTGTTTACCGAGGTTTCCTAATGATTTTCATTAGGAAACCTCGGCCAACATTGTGAAAGTTCATAAGAGCCGAAATGTTGCGCAACTATTATGGTTCCACTACCTTTAACACCTTATAATTACCGATAACTGCTTTTGGTAATCGAATTCAGGACCTCTGAAGTGTACCCAACTGCTCTCCCGCCCCTACCAAAAGAAAATCATTGGAAATACATGATGGAATGTACAGAAATTGCTCTTTATTAACAAGGTATTTTATACATGGTTGTAAAGAATCATGATTTTGTTGGGATGGATTTAAAAGGGTTATCTCTAAAATCTATATCAGTGTCTTCCTGATGGTCTTAAAGTGCAAGTGGTACGAGAAGTTGTTTCTGATTGTTTCTGAACGATATCAACTTTATGCAAATAATAGGAAATCATTTATTCGTTAACTTTCATTATTCGAAATGTTCACACAGTCAATTGAATTGGGTAAAAACGTGGTATAATAATGAACTAGACCGTAGTTTTTGTAGATCAGCGGCATTATTCATGCAGTATTAGTTTTAGATTTTTTTAGACTGAAGATATGAAGAGAGTTTTATTGATTTCATGGAGGTATGAAACTAAAAGACTAATCACACTGTAATACGCAAGCAGATAAGTGTGACTAGGTCTTTAGTTTTATAACGGTATGAATTCAATAAATACGCTCTTCATACATGAGTGTGATAAGGTTATCTAGTATCATACCTTCATGAAATCAATAAATACTGTCTTCATATCTTATGAATTATTATCATGGAGCATGTAAATATATAAATATTTATCCAAATTCGACAGTTTTTCTTAGGCAAATTATTTTCATAGAGGTATGAGACCAATTTTTAGCCAATCCAAATTCAATAAATTGATGGAATCAATTCAAATTAAATCATGATTGCACAAAACTTACACACAAAGAACATAATCTTTAAAGTTTTTGAATTCCGATGAAATATGGATATTTAAATTTTAGTTGGAAACAAACGAAAAATGAATTTACTGGGTAAACCTTTCTTAATCTTATTGTAATCTTATGCCGTTTGTATTTTTAGAACAAGACGAAAGCCATACATTTGGAATCCGATTTGAAAATGAAGCCAAGGACAGCTGTGCACTAGATTTCGAGTTCAAATTTTAAATAATTCAAAAGAATTTAACTACTTTATAGAATGAAATAGTGTAATAATATGAATTTTGTTTCGTTTTTACTGCCCAGTTAAAGCAACAAAAAATGAGGGACTACGCACAAGGTAAAGAACTATCGTTGCCTTAGAAGTACTAAGTTATGTATGTGTAACAATAGTGAAAAGGAAACAAATGGTAGAAAAATGGTGGTATATCAACTGCAATGTGAAGATTACAAGTACATTTTCATAAAATAACACTCTTTTCGCCAAAATGACAGAGAGTAAAATGTCGACGCAGATAGCGTCGCCACGCGCGATGTCGATGATGCACGATTGGACTTCTGTGAATGGATGGTCGAGACCTACAACCAAGGCGGAATATGGGGCTCGATTAGAGGTGTCCGGTGCGCGATCTCAGTTGGCTCTCAGGCGATGTCAGACAAACATGGAAAAACAACAAGTGTTTCGTCCACTTAGACATTCACAAATTGATTCTTGTACAATGGATTTTATAAAACATCTGGAAAACTTGAATAAGGTAATATAATGATAGATTTTTTTCTAAGCTGTGAACATTTTAAAGTATCTTCTACAAATAATATTATATTTTTACTCTCAGTCATACTGTGATTAAAAATTATTCTATCGATTTAAGCATATTTTGTATTTTTGAATAAAACAGTTGAGCAATATCCCATCTAATAAAAAACTATAGTCTATAAATTGTTTATAAGATCTTTCAAGAGGCATGCTGAATTTTCAAGTCATTTGACGAATTTTGGCGAGCTTAAGTAATAATAAAAAAAGAAAAAAAAGGTGTGTCTCAAGCAAATCAAGTGAAAGTTTGATATTAGATCACAGATTTAAGATGAGAACTAGAGCCCTGCGTTCAGGATGACAAAACGGTGTAAACTATTTGCAGGATATACCCGCGTTGCACGCAAGTTCACGTGCAAAACGGGATATATTTTGGAAACAGTTTGCAACGTTTTGTCATACTGAACGCAGGACAGATTACATTTACGTGTATAAACCTGCCAAATGAGTAGAATTCAAGAATTATCATGCAATGAAGCCTGTATTGACCTGATATCACCTGTCTGATAAAATAACATGATATCAGACGGTCTATTTTTTAGAAACAATTTGCATACACTTTCACCTAAATTTCTTTGATTATTAAAGGTTTATCATTCTTCAGCACTGAAAAATGACTGCATGATAAATAGAAAGACAATAAAGTGTCTTAAAATATCAATGTTATCAGGTCTTGGCTGTGAGAATTTATCATGACTCAGCAACGCCTCGTCCTGATAAATTCTCTCAACCTCGACCAGATAACACTGGTATTTTTATACACTAAAATTATATTCTCTGTTCAGACAAAATATCAAGCTAAATTCTAAATATTGTGGTTTGGAAAACGAAAATGAAGCACAATTATCCGCACAAACCTTTTATTTTTTGCAAAATTGTTCTTTTGGAAGCATCGATGAACTTAGTCCAATTAAAATGCATGAAGCCGCCGTCATAGCGCAGTTGGTAGCGCGCCGGACTGTCAACTAGAGGTTCCGGGTTCGATCCCCGACGACGGAACTCATTCTTTCCGACTATTTGTCTCTCACCAATGGGTTGATAATCGTAGACCTATGTGAGATAGCAGCTGGATGCTAGGAAAGGATGTGATGGTTGTACTGGTGAGAGAAATACCAGGAATCCATTGATAGGTACTCTAGCCGCCGCGATATAACTGAAAAAAAGTTGAAAGCAGCGTTAAACTGCATTCATTCATTCATTTTAAATTGCATGAAATATATTTTTAACATGATAAGATTGTTACAACATGTAAACACCGTTTTTCGCCAAACACACTTATTTCTCCGTATAAGTAGCCCCTATATAACGACACGAATTAAGAACTTTCTTTTGTTCTTTTATTATGACACGAATCAAGAACTTTATTTTGTTATTTCACTTATTTAGGAAACGGAGGCCAAGCTAAAAGAGACGATGCAGGTCCTTTCACTCCACAGGTCTAAAACAGAGTTAGATAATCGAGACAGTCAAACTCTGTTTGGAAATCTAGCCTCAAATGGTCTCTTTAAAGAGGTAATTATACAGTTAACAACTTCATGAAATTGACAGGGTGAGTGATTTTGAAATGATTTCCAAATGATATTAAATGAGTGTGTGAAGCGAGTTTTGAAGATATTTTAAGGGAGGTAAATCATGATCGCAAATTTCGTCCAATTAGACGAAATTATCGATAATTAATTACCCCCCCCCCCCTTTTAAAAAAATATATACGTACTTTTCTGATTTTGTGTCTTAACGAACAAATCAGATGCTAAAAATTCATCACCAGCCAAAAATACAATGCCATTATTTGATCGATTTGATTGAAATGTAGATCATACTGAACGCGAGTGTTTTTGGTTGCTTTTAATCGGAACGATTGTCGATTTTATGATGCTATTAACTGTATACAGTTAATCACATCGTGAAATTGACACTGACCTCGATCAAAACCATTAAAATCACTCCCTCAACGCTTCAATTATTCATTCCTAATACTCACTCTAATTACTCAAAAAAACGCTTCGAAATAGTTCAAAATGATCAATATTTCAATCAAATGGAATCGACCATATTTTACCTCCCTTTAAAATCATTCAAAACTCGCTCCATACACTCATAGAATTTTGTTCCGAAAAAAATCCGAAATCATTCAACTTGTTAATTTCATGATGTTATTAACTGTATTTGTCTTCTACACGATTTCGTCACTTTCAAATAAAATATTATTTTCTAAATGCAAAACAGACTGCAGATGGAAGTTGTACTGAAAATTGCCGTAAGCGAAATTATTGCAATAACAGTGGTATTAGTTTTGATGAAGTAATTCAAATTAACGAAAACTGCAAAGAATAAAAGGGAAAGAGTTCACTAATTCGTATTTGCCATTTTAGGTATCTTAGATTTATTTTTCTTAGCCCCGCATCGATAGATTCGTGGCATATTGTTTTTGACACGTTTTTTTTTTTCTTTTTGTTTGTACGCCAAAAGAAAATCATCAATTTTGAGAAAACATTGTGGTTTTTTTGTAGAAGAAAATGCTCGACTACAGTTCCGATATTTGTCCTGGTATATACTCTACGGACAAGTGACACAGAAAAAGGGTACTTCACTGCAAGCAGAACAACTCGTGTTGGACAAGTCGGGCATAGGATATCCTACACCTCCAAGCATATTAGAAACGTCTTGAGTAGACGACAGAAGAAAGATCATTCATATATATAATACATACTTAGTGTATTATATGAAAAAAAATATCTAACGAGGTTGGGAGAATTGATCATTGTCGAGGCTATGCCGAGACAATTATTAATTCTCACAACCGAGTTTGATATTTTTTTCATACAATACACTAAGAATGTATTATATTTATCTTATAACCTATATTCGTCTTGTTTTCGTCGGTGTTTCTATCTGAAATGCAAGTTTCTAAAAATAACCACATTATATCATGTTCTAAAAATAACTATGTGATATCATAAAAAATATCATACGGGATGTTATCATACGGATATTTGTATAGTTATAAGATAAAATATAATCTTAAAATATTAAGACATGAGTTATATATGAGCCTGTGCGTGACATTTCCAACAATCTCAAATATGCACAAAGCAAAGATTCTGACCAGCCTGTGCATCCGCATAGTCTGACCAGAGTCTTTACTGTGCACTTAGTAGATAGATAATGTCTCAAAGTATCTGTAGACAACCAGGTAACTTTATATTTACAGTATGAGGCTGTCTATCCTGCTTAATGTTTACACTTATGAACATTTCAAAATGTTTGAAAAGTCACACACAGGCTCATATGTAATCAGGAATCTTCTTCGTATTCTAAGTAACCATTCCATCTTCCAATCATATTTGATTGTCCTTTAATGCAAGCTTTACATGTATAGTGCTTTATCTTGTTTCAGAAGACACACATGTATCTAACAGATCTCCAGAATTTAAGTAGATTCAAAGAACCGACAAATCAAAGCAACAAACAGGAAATGAAAATTGGTCTAGCCGTGGTTCCCCGTAAAGGTCTCATATCACTACAAACGACGGGAACCGAAATGTATAGCCAGCAACCAGTCTTAAATGGTAATAATTTCGTCTTCTTTAATACTTTCCAATCGATACAGTTAAGAACATTGTGAAATCGAGAAGTTGAACAATTTTGGAACGAAACTGAATGAGTGGGAATAGTTAGTAGTTTTAAATGAAATTAAAAGGAAGTAATACAATATCGCTAATTTCGTTCAAGATGAACGAAATCAGCAATATTAATTATCCCCCTTTTATAAAATAAACAATACAGCTTGTGTCTTCACGAACCTTTCAAACGCTTCAAAGTTCAAGGAAGTCAGTGAAATTATGGATTTTTTTAGCATTTTAAATATAACTGTTGATCTTTTTAGTGATTGGGAATGTTATTGCATGGTTTGATTGAGTGCTTGGAATGAGTAATCGAGGAGATTTAGAATGCTTTTGGGCGGAATGAGTGTCAATATTACAAGTTTCTAAGCTGATACTTCTTTGTGAATTATCATTTAACAATTTCAACACCAAAACAATGATAGTATCATTTTGAGGTAGTGGACCCGTAATAGTTCAACAACATTTCGGACCCCATGAACTTTCAGAATGTTGACCAAGGTTTCCTAATGAAAATCATTAGGAAACCTCGGTTAACATTGTTTAAGTTCATTACTTTTGAAACGTTGCGAAACTATTATGGGTTCACTACCTTAATTGTAAGTATTTACTATTCTTGTGAATTAAAGCCAGACAGAGATCAAAAGTTCAAAAGTTATGTCCAAATCACATCAACATATTCTTTCTGAAGAAAAGAAAGCTACACCGATTGAAATTCATTATACGGATTTAGGAAACGGTAATGAATAAACATCATGCAAAACTTCAAGCTTTAAGTACATTGATTTCAAAGCTCTTTGATCTTGAAATGAATTTTAACCTTATCAATCTTTCTAGGATCTGCCGAAAGACGCTACCCGTCTCCCGTATTGCCAATCGAGACGGGTTTAACTAGGTCAAGGTCACTTATAAAAAGAAGTCGTATTTTACACCATATTAAACTGGGTAACAAACGATTAGAACAAGACGAAGAAAACAAACAGAAAGATGAAGAAATAGGTAAACATCTGGGAGACTATACGATATTAGATCTTCAAACTAGTCTGCTAGAATTAACGGTAAGTTCATACAGTAAATAACATCGTGAAAGTGACTGTTAATAATTTTGGAACAATTTTAGAAAGAAATTGAATGATTGTGTGAAAAGAGTTTGGAATGAAAGTTAAGGGAGACAATAAATGTCGCTGATTTCGCTCAAATTGGACGAAATAGGCGATGATTTTTTTACCTCATTTTAAAAAAATCAAAGTATTTTCTTGTTTGTGAGTTTTTAGGGCTAATCAATCGCCATGAAATCTCCATTCGATATATAATAATCTATGCAATGATATGAATTATAAAATGCTGATCACTATGAACGATTTTAAGCGTTTTTTAATGGTTTGGGTGATTGCTTGGATTGAATGATTGGAGCGCTGAGTCTGTGAAGATGAATTTAATCGAGCTGAATGTCAATTTCATAATGTTACTAACTGTAGGCACTTGGGTTCTGGAATTCTTTAAACTCGCAAAATTTTGCTTTTAAATATGTCTGGGTAGTAATTTTTTATAACAAAACTTTTGGTTCCGTAGGTGGCAAAACTTCTAAATTGACAATTGATTTTCTGTACAATTTTAAATAACAAAGCAATAAGATTATTTATCGCGTGTCTTTGTCACAGAGGCGAACCAATTCCGGATACGCGGTCGAAATCTTACGTCGACGCTACACGTCTACCAGTCTGTCTCCACTATCTTATCAAATTCTAAACATTACAATTTTCTATGAGCCATCTACTGATATCAAGGTCAATACAACACTGACTTGGTGAAGATTTTCTATCAAGATCAAACGGTGGCATAACTTAAAACACACACACACAACGAAGTATTATTGAATTCTTAAAATTTGTGTTAGATATAGCGTGGATTTATTGACCCGAATCTGACCCCGATATTTAGATGATTAAAACTCTGATTTTTCCTACTCGGCTTTGCACGTGCTTTCATAGAAATGAATAACAACCGGTATTGAACGTAATATATATTTTGTTAATTGATAGAATATGTCGGTTTCTGTAATTTAAGCATTTTTCCACAGAGGTCAAAGTCGGGTCAAATAAACCAAGGTATACTACACACATACCTTGCATTACGATGGTTCACAAAAAATATGCATCGGTTGATACCAAGGTCAATTTCATACGACAAGGTTAAACGCCTGAAAAATATGCTGGGAGTTCTTTTTAATAAAGTGCTTAACAATCACACCTTGTTCATTTTCTTTCAATAATGATCAAATGATTATAATAATAATAATAATAATAATAATCAATATTAATATTCATGATGATAATTACAATGACAATTACAATAACGATAAAAGTTTTGTTCTCTTTCAGGACACAAAGACCATGAGAAGACACACAAGTCTTACCAGAGCAGATCTGACCAGGCATCAACGGAATTCAAACCAAGAACGCGTCCAAAAATCAGTGACGTTACCCGCCATTAAAACGTTAACGCCGTTTAAAATGAAGTGATCATAGTTAAATTTAATTAGTTTTTGTGTTTATGTGTGATGCGATTGGACTGCGGGGTTGAGCCGTCATGAATTTTTCCAATCGGGAACCTTCGGCGATTCTACGAAATAGACATTGTGGATAATAACGGCACAGCCATGAAAGCAGGTCGTTTTGCACGTTGATTTTTCAGCAGAAATGTTCCAAGATTCAAAAACTATATACTTTATTATATCATTTAGGATTTTCTTTTAATATAAATATATATATAAAAAACAATATCCTATATTAAGTTTTTTTTTCAAAATAATTTTACTGTTTAATGTTTTTCAAAGGGCATAATAAAACAAAATATGCTAAATATTGTGAGAAAGAAGTATAAATTCATTTTAATTTTTTGAATCATTTTTGCTGATAAATGTATTTAAGCATACACATTTATTATGTTGATTTTTAATGTAAAAATACACAATTTATGTTATTAAAAGAATTGCTTTGAAAGTTTTAGTGAAGCCTTATCCGAATACCCCTGTAACATTTTTTTGTTGACATCGCGCATAGACGTATCTAGGACTTTGAAATTTATACGCACTCAGATGGCGGCAACCAAAGAATATACAGGATAAAGGCGATATGAGAAGCGTTACAAAAATGAATGCCCTCCGTCCACGCTCTATTTATGATGTGAGTGTTGGTGAATGTACAAACCATCGTAACTACAGCTTGAATAAGTTGTAGTTTCGATGCTTTGATCATTCATCCGCGCTATTTTTCAACAGAGAATTATTTCTTTAACGCACTTGCGTAATTTGTGTAATGGGAGTTACGCCCTTGTCGTTGGCAAAAGAATGAAGACATTGAATAGCTCGAGTGAGATGAGCAAGTTTTGAAAGAAAATAAAGTGGTAAACGGTAATATAATATCACCAATTTTGTTCAATTTTGATTGCTTTGAAAGAAGCCTTGCACGAATGATTAAGAATTGTGTTGAGCGATGTGTTTAACGGTAGACCATTTGGCATGATGGTTTGTTAGGGGAAAATTAATCAAGCAGCCTTGGTTCTTTGAAAAAAAGGCACAAGTAAAACAATGCACACTCTATATTAAATCACATGAAAAAGTATATTCTAGAGAATCATGCAAAGCACAAAAAATGCAATATGCGATGGCAATCACATGTATTTGTACATATATCTATTAATGTAGAAATATTTAGTAGAGATTAACTGAAGAATACCGTAGATTCTTAATTAAAAAGTGATTTAGGAAAGAAATGTGCTTAACGAAATTATAACATACATTGTATTTACTTCAAAAGCAAAAATAAAAAAAAAAGAAAGAAAGAAAAGGAGGAAAGAAAAACACAGCTAAGTACGTTATTTTGTCTGGAATTCCGTTTCTATGTCGAAAGAAAGATAACTCCCTCGTATTTTCAGTGCAATATTATATAAAGAATTGATGTTCTTTGTTTCCTATTCCCCTTAATAAACAAATCAAGCAAGGTATTCGGTGTTTGAAATTGATATAGCGGAGATATATGATACGAAATTTGTTGTTTCATCAACAAACCTGATTGGTTGAAATAACTTCCGGTCTGTATTTTACCAATAGTTATCTTTTACACAACTGGGGACAGAGGTCCAGGAAACTACTTCGACGAAACCCATTTCCTTAAGAACAACGACGTCAAAGATTGATATTTGCAAATCAATACCGAAAATAGGAGGTCAACCATTGGCGTCACAAACTCGTAAAGGACGAGTCAAGATTCTGCCTCGACTTCAACGATTGCAGGGCACGGGCATGGAGTAATGGTGACTAATAGTTCACCGACTAAACCATAGCTGAATACAATCGGCATTGATGGGAAATCTTGATGTTTTGAACGCGTCAGTGTTGGGCGCAGAACAGAGCTGGTTGTCATCAGACGAGGTATCATGTACAGGGATTAGTGTATATTTCACTGTGTTTATTGTAGTATAAAGTACAATTGCCTTATTACATGGAAAATAACGCCCGAAGTTATGTTTAAGCCATGCGCTAAGGCAATTGCACTTTATACTCCAATAAACGCAGTGAAAATACACTCGGCCCTTATAATTGGAAACATTTAGATCTTAAAAAAAACAACAGCAACAAAAAAAGAACCATCAAATAATAAAAGAATCAAGTCTACTTTCTGCGTGTAGTGAAAATTTCATAATTTTGTATATAATATAGAAAATATTTTATTAGATATAACAAAAATATATATAGATCGAATATTAAACGTGTATTGTTATCTCGCTATCGAAGTAAGCTGGAATAAAATTTTACAAATTGGAGACAAAAATCGCAATTTGAACAATTCTAGAGGTATCATGACACGAAAATCATTTCTGCCTAGTATTTCTCCATTATAAAACGAAATTGGCGTTATCGAGCATGCTTGAGGGGGTCTCTTGATGAACTTCGTCGACTCGCTGTAAAGGAGCGACTAGTCATTAGAGCAGCATTCTTGAAGTCAAAAAATCTTATGAAAATGTTTCAATTCTTAACTGATCTTTATACTGCTGGAGGCTTATGGAAAGGGAAAGAGGGATTTTCTGTTACTATACTGGACTTGCAGATCTTTCGTCGGGGGGTTCCAAAAAAATAAACAAAAAAACTATTGCATTTTATAGAGAAATCAACTGCGACGGATTTCCCCACGTGATGCTATTTAAACCAATCAAAATTCTTCAATTAATTGCAATTATATTGGTGTAAGGTACAAGGACAAGAATAACCAGCCCGATTAGCTCAGTTGGTAGAGCACCGGACTTCAAAACCATTGAAGTTCGTCGGCGTGGGTTCGATTCCCGAGCTGGTACACTAATAAACACTAATTGTCTTTCGGATGAGACGTTAAACCGAGGCCCCGTTAGACGGTGCTTTACACCGAGCACGTTAAAGAACCATGTCGGATCTCAGCAGTAGTTTCGTCATGTATCCTTGGACTATCCCCCGTAACAACTAACCGTCTTCTGGGGGCGTCGTTCATATGGGCATGTCCTACGGTAGCGACGATAAATAAACGGAAATACACAGGACAAGAATAACATACCTATTACAGTGTAATTCTTCCAGCACAGCTAGGAGGTCCAAACTTAGCCTTCGTGGATGACAATTCACGTCAATATCGTTCTGGAGTTGTGGTCGAAGTTCTTAGGATCAACAACATAATGGACTTGCCTACCAGGTTTGAAGACCTTAGTACATGCATCAAATGTTTTTGGAAGGCATGTATTAAGCGGCAAATGAAATGTTGTTTATGTAATGTAAATATATAGAATTTAGGTAATATGGATAACTATGATATATTTCCACCATTTTCGCTGCATTCCAACATGACATTGTCGATTCTACTACCAAATAGCATAACATTAGCTTTAGTAAACGGTAGTTACTATACATTCAGTACATTCCAAAGTTATTGGACAAACAAAGTCTTATGGTACTGTCTGAAATTTCAAGGCCGAGTCGCAGAATCCCCCTTTACCTGTTTGCATATTGTCGTATTACTGTATAACAAAAAGCTTTTTTATTTATGTAGTGATTTTATCATGATTTGCAATACTTTTGTCTCACTTTTGTGGGTTCGTTACTCATTTTTGCTGTATGAAAGCCTATTCCTTTACAGGATGAACGAAATTAATTATAAATGCCATTTTTATTCAAACACATACATTGAAATTATTCCCAAAAAATAAAAGTCATTTAAAAGCAAAGGAATACAGAAGAAATACAACAATGGAATTGGCAAAGTTCATATTTGCGAACATTGTCATTTTAAGTGTTTTATTTCTGAATTCATTGTTGTTGTTGTTGTTTTTATTATTGTTGGTCCTGTAAAAAAGAGTGCAAGAAAGCAAACCAGTATTCTTTCAGCACTTGACCACATTTAATATTTTTTGATTTATTGATTGATTATTGTAAATATCATTATATTTGTGACTCGTCACCTTAAAAGGACCTCTTGGAAACTCCTTTAAGTCAACATTTGAAAAAAAAAAGATTGATTTCAGTACAGGGCAACCGGAGGCTTTCCAAATTTATTTTATATATACATGAAGGATAATTATTCTAGAATCAGAAAATAAAAAAAAAATACCAACAGTTTCGATTCTAGTCAGCCTGCGCAGTCCGAACAGTCCAATAAGGGTTAACACTTTACTCACTTTCCCGATGGTGTTTTTTAGCCTAAAGGATCGCTTTAAATCATTTATTTATTTAAAAATTGGGGTACTGTCGTGAAATTTCTACCAGCCTTGCGGTTGCATTATTAGCCCTATTAAACCCTCTCATTCAGCTATTTGATTAAAACGTATTGAGTGGAACAGTTGTATCTCCCCCACCAAACTCTGGGAGCCTCACACAGTTAACGACATTGTGAAATTGACAAGTGTCCGATAAAAAAGAAACATTCAAAATCACACGCTTAGCGCTCCAATCATTCATTACAAACACTCGATCCGATCACTCAAAGACGATACGAAATGTCTAGAAAACGCTCCGAAATTGCACAAATTGATCTAAATTTCCATTAAATAATTGCATGATTTTATTGGCTTGTATTGACTTCTTTACTTTGATTTGACCGTGAGGAAAAAAACAATAGAAAAAATAAGTAGAGATCTAGATTTTATCAAAGGGAATTAAGAATCATCGATAACTACGTCTAACTATCGATTATGTTTTACCCCCCCCCCCTTGAAAATTGTTCAAAACTCGCTCCACATTCTCGTTCAATTTCTTTCCAAAATCATTCCAAAATCATTCATCTTGTCAGTTTCACGATATTCCTAGCTGTACGAATTTTTGAACTGTATGAGTGAGTGAAAAGAATACTTGATGTTCTTAACTTTAAATTTTCTAGGGTCTACCTTTTATATACAACATTATACACTTTTGTGTCTAATAAGCGAATAACGATCAAAGTTTGATTATTAAATTCAAATAAGAGCGGACCTATCAAAGGGAAATACATTAATCAAATTAAATCAAGAAATTATATTATTATAGATTGTTTTATTTAATAAGAGAATTTATTTAAAATTAGACCATAAGAGATTTCATCTCTTAAACATGAAATACATTTATTTTTATGTATTTCCTTTATTGTTTTGCGGGCTGCATGAAAAGAACCGCAATTATAAGAAATTTTGCATAGGTGTTTTAGTTTGTTAAATGATATTCATTCAAAGACTCTACAAATCTTAACGTATGTTCGTGAGTTTCTAGAATTTGTATATTTGAAATAACATGTAATTAAGAAGTCTGCCCTGCGTTAAGGACATTAAAACGTGGCAAATTGTTTGGAAATTATACCCCACTTTGCACGTCCACTTGCGTGCAAAGCGTGGTATTATTTGCAAACAGTTTGTCATGTTTTGTTATCCTGAGCATAAGGCAGACAATTATCATTATGGATATTGATAATGGAAATATATATCGATGGCTGAGGGGATAGATTGTTGTTAATGTCGAAATATTCGAAGTGGCCAGGGCGTTCATGTCGAAATATTCGAAGTGGCCAGGTCGAAATATTTGAAGTGGCCAGTATCAAATTTTCAATGTAAGGAAATGATATAGTTTTGATTGATTATTTGAAGGTGAAAACGGAAAATGTTTCTTTAAATCATGAATAGTATCAGTTAAGGGACCAGCATTGAATGCGAAAATGAGAGGGTTGTAGATTTTCTTGTTTTGCTGGTTCCCTGTGACATTATAAGGTGAAGAGGATGGGTTTGCAGTATTTTGGCAGCTGTAAAGGCCGAAATTGTAGAGTAGGAATACTTTGAAAACTTGTGATGAAATAAAGGGATACTACATTTTTAAATGCACCAGGAGATCTGGCACTGTGTTGGCTTTAGAGGCAGCAAGTATTTAATAGGATATTATTTCCCGTATGGATACTGGACAAGTTTGAGTTTATCGGGAACGGCCAAATTTTTGCTATTTTTGACAGTTTTGTTGAATGATTTTTATTGTCAAATTTTTCGTTTACTCAGACTAAGCATTTAACTAGTTATGTTTTCTAAGCAGCTCATAACTAATTCTTGCTAACACAGAGTGTTTTTAATTTCAGGTTGGTGTCTGAGGAGTTATTTTAATTTTCAAGTCTATTAGTGTGTTTCGGACAGTGAATCGGCCGAAGAAACTACAATTTTCTACCTTAGCGCAAAAAGTTGTTCCTGCCTATAAACATGTATGCAATTACAACTGTTTTGCACCGAACCATCAAAATGTCGTTTGTTATCGATTAAATGATTAACTTTGTTTAAAGCTAGGTCGTAAAGTCGCACACGATCAGATTCGTAAAATCTTGGTAAATACATTTGATTGATACTGTATACTTCAGATTAATTGCAGTAGCGAACCATAAAATTCAATTCTTATCATACAAAGTGGAATAAAAATTTAGGAACATTTGTCATAAAAATAAACAAAAGACAAGCTAAAAAAGAGGTGTGACGTCAAAGTCGACTAAATGAAGGAAACAATATGATATGCAATTAATTTAATGCATTGTAGAATGTAAACAAACATAAGGCGTACAGCTTCTTTCCAACTTGCATATCTGTCTAATATAAATAAAGCATGGAATTACGTCTCTCAAGCACAGCATTGTTATGATATGGCGTACAGAACTAACAAATAAACAAAACTTTTCTTCAGTTATGATGAGAAGTAGAGCGTCGCGGTCGTACCCCACACGTAATGTGCAATAAAATTTACAGTTCCAAGAAATTAATACCGTAGATATGCATGTTGGCGCAATCCAAGCCTGCAACCATCGTATTCAGATCTATTTCAAAAAAATCATCCATGTATTCTTTGCAAAAGACTTAACACACAAAAAGATAGAAAAAATTCTTAAACGTATAAAGATACAACGAATTAAGGATATATAGCACTATCCAGAATGAAGTTTGATCTAGAAAGAACATTTATGGCTAAATTGAGTCATGGTCTTAAATCAAAACAATTTACAAGAAATGATAGCTGTGATACATACAGCCAATAACATCCTGAAGTTGACACGCATTGCGATCAAAATCATTCTAGATCATTCACTTATCGCTCCATTCATTCATTCCAAACACTCACTCAAAGCACTGTAAAAATGGGTAGTAGTGGGTTTAAACCACTGCCTCTCTCTCGGGGACGTGAAAACATCATGATAGAATGTTCGAGAGCGATTCTATAAGCTTAAGCTTTCGTCGAAATCGAACTAAAATAAATTAGTCTAAACTAAGCATTGAAAAGTTGCTCCAACGTTATTAGAAAACATTTCGAAATGTTCAAGACAATCGACATACAATTCAAATCGATCAAATTATTCTACGATTTTATTGGCCGGTGTGGATTTTGAAGCGTCTGATTGGTCCGTGTAGGTACACAAGCTGACAATCACATATATTTTATAAAAGGGAGGTAAGAAATATCGAAAATTTCGTCCAAATTGGACGAAATTATCGAAATTGTATAACCTCCCTTTAATTTCAATCAAAACTCACTCATTTAACTCAATCAACTTCATTCCAAAATCATTTCCCCTGTCAATTTCTCGATGCTCTTCACAATAGTAGTTTCTAAATAGCCTGTTCTAAGACAATTATTATTACCAGCGATACAATCAGATCTGGCCAGGAAACATTGATGATTATCACATTTTGTCTGTGAATGCACGCTTTGTAGCCCATCAATTATTCTTATTTACTGTGTCTGTCGTATGTTGTTTTTCAATGATGTTAACAATTATAGGAAATGTAGTTTATCGCTCCATTTTCATCCGAGAACACAAGTTTTATATCAAACGATAACGTGCACGCATCAAATTTGCAAAACCGTATCGATCCATTTTTTCCGCTTTCGAGCTCCACTTTTGTTGCTTGATTTTTAGTCAATCAAGACTTCAAATCATGTAAAATAAATACGTATATTACTATTATTATTACAACTTTTTATTTTTTTTGCAGATATTAATTTTATCCTAAGATTTCCCCAGCTTATAAATTGCTAGTATCATAACTGAAAAATAGAGACCTTTCTGACTGACCACGGTACTTAGGCCATTAATTTTTTGTTTGGTTGGTTCTCGGGACAAATTTTATAAGACAAATAGTCTCAGGATACTTTGAGCCCTTATCTTTCTACTAAATGCATAGTGAAGACTCTGGTCAGACTGTGCGGATGCGCAGGCTGGTCAGAGTCTTAGCTTTGCACATATTCAAAATTGTTGGAAATCTCTCGCACGGGCTCAAATGATATGCTCAAAATCCTGTAGCCGGAATAAAATGAAAAAATAAAACTGAAAAAGAAAAAAAAAAAAAAAAAAAAAAAAAATCACTGTCCTTTTTTATCCTTTGAATTATATCTGAATAAAACTTCAATATATTTCTTCTTAGAAAGTTCTGCAAACAACAAAACTATCTTTTAGTAACTGTTATTTAAAAAAAAAAAAAAAAAACACACACACACAAACCCATAAACTCTTGAGACAGACTTAAATATTTTCTAAGGAACCGAATACATTTCAGGGATTTGGTTCGTTAGAAAATGTTTAAATAATACCAGGTAGATACCAGACAAAAGAAGCTGGACGTATGCAATGAAACAAAATAAAATTGAAGGGAGGTCGTTTTATTTTCAATTTCAATTTTGATAAATAATCGGTCGGGTCTCCCGAGAACCAGAAAAATGAAAAAAAAAAAAATGATAATAATAATTGCATAAAATGTGCAATTTCGGGTCGTGGTGGGCATACGTTAACGGAGAAAATCCAAGCGTAAACGAGAGAAAACGTGGATTAATCAGTAAATTCACGCGCCCTCAACGCCCGGCTTTTCTTTTTACTTAGAATACCCTCGATCTGGGGGCCTATACAGTTTATCGATTTCAATGCTACTTATTTTTTTTTTCTGCAACATTTGTTGAATTCGAAATATGAATCAAAGCATTTTGTTAATATAATACGTCAAAGCTTCGTTTTTGACGAGTATACATGGTAAAATGCATCTAACATATTCCTGTTTAACGTTAATTTAGAGCGTAACTAAAGACGTTGATGTAATTCCGCGTTAAATTTTATGACGTCACGAATTTACCAAGCAATGGCTGTATAAACAAAAGTGACGGTGCAATGCATGACGTAATTTAGCGGCGTTTTCGTAGGTTTGTGGCTCGTTTTGAAGTGTTTCTATGATTTTTATCTCTGAATTTAAACTCTAGTCTTTCTTTTATGCAATAATAGCATCAATTCAATTTTTTTTCGGGCATAAACAATTGCAGAACCATCAAACCCTTATGTATTCCTGGTATTTCTCTCATCAGTACAACCATCACATCCTTTCCTAGCCTCCAGCTGCTATCTATAGATCCACGATTATCAACCCACTGGTGAGAGACAAATAGTCGGAAAGAATGAGTGCCGCCGTCGGGGATCGAACCCGGGACCTCTAGATTGACAGTCCGACGCGCTATCAACTGCGATATGACGTCGGCTCTTACACGGTTTCAACTATTTGAATTTTCAGTGCGCCTAAAGAAAGTTGTGTCGTAATTGTTGAGAAATATCTTTTCATCTAAGAGTTAAGAATATTTCAATGTTTCTGCTAAAACTTGATAAGCGATTATTTCAAAGCGGTATTGTTTTCTGATGAGATGAAGTTTCTTTTGAAATGATACATTGAAGTATTTGTTTATATAGACTGGCGCATAGAAATCATGGAAAAGATTGTTTATTGTTTAGCAGAAACGTGCATCGCAACCGCTTTCGAATTTTAAAGATCTTATTTTCAGGCCAGATGTCCCATCAAAGAAATTTCTTATCTGTCACGTCCGAAAGCCTTCCATATCAATATATGTGACCCGTCACGCGAAAAGGGACCATCTGGGTAGTGCGTAAAGTGTCGACCCTGGTATGACTGCGCGAATTGCACATATTGACTAGGGTCGAAACTTTTTGCACCGTACATATTTTCTGAATCTAGAATGATCAATCTACCTTCAGGTGAAAGAATTTTTGAAATACGACTACTGGTTGACATATGCTGGATCAAATCTCTTTTTCAATAATTCATTTTACAGAATTCCTGGATGGTCCCTTTTCGCGTGACGGTTCGCGTGACGGTTCACATCTTCATATTCTTAAGATGTATGATTTGTTTGAATGGGTTTTACGCCGCTTTCAACAATTTTGCAGTTATATCGCGGCGGCCGGAGCACCTAACAATGGATTCCTGGTATTTCTTTCACCTGTACTACCATTACACCCTTTCCTAGCCTCCGACTGCTATCTCACATAGGTTTACGATTATCTACCCATTGGTGAGAGACAAACGTCGGAAAGGATATTTGCCGCCTAAGATGTATGAACATTAATCTTCATATATTTCTTCATTAACAAAAGTGTAGGCAAAATAATAATAATAATCATAATAATTACCAAGCACCAAAACTTAAATATGAGCAGCCGAATCTTAATCGCATGTAGGCAAAATACTACAAAATTAGTATCGATCACTCGATGGCATAAGGGATAATTGTTTAATTCAGTGTAAGTTAGATTTATATATCAATGGGTGATCAACAAGGGCAATATTTTCACGAGTGGCTGGGCAACGAGTGAACATATAGCTTTTGTTTTTTTCACGGAATGAAAAATTTACCGATCTTACTGGAAAATCGGACGATTTTTAAAATAAATGCGAAACGCAAATGAGACAAAACATGAAAATTACAAGATAAATCTTCTTAAAACGCGTCATGTTTCACGCGATTGCTACGCATCGTAAAAAGTGTCGTCATTTATTTGGCTCCGTTTTGATGACGTCAAATAGGATGAAAAAAATGAAAGCGCGGTATAAATTTCTGAAAAAGGCAGTCAGATTATCTTAACTTTTATCTACCGTTATTCCTCGATGAACCACCGAAAATCGTAAAAGAAGAATCAGTATGCACAACTGACGTGGTTCCCGAGGTTAAAAATGAAATAATAATTTGATTTTCTAAAACTACAACCTAAACTGAAAACTGCAGTTGAATTCAAAATGAAGCATGATATTGACAAAATTAAAATTTTCTTAAAAAAATGCAAAGAATCCTTTAGAAATATTTTAGCGCAACCGGATTGGTTATCAAAAGGGTCACCAAAGGAAAATTTTGGCAAAAATTCATTGAAATTGATGTGGTGGTTTAGGAGGAGATTGTGTTCATAGAATTTCTAACGAAAAAAGGCACCATACTGCCACGCCCAAATTTTTTTATGCCCAATCGGAAAATGCAGAAAAGTTTTGATAAGGATCGCCAAAGGAACATTCATAGTGAAAAGCGTAGCCCGTGCCACGCCCAATCAGTATTTACGAAAATTAAAAAAAAGAAGAGTCACCCAAGGCTCATTCTGGCAAAGTTTCATTGAAATTTGTCCAGTGGCTCAGGAGATATATTTTAAATTAAGTTGAATTAAAAATGAATACAACGGACCCCGGGCAATCCTTTGAGCCCCTATTGAACACGTCGTGTTCAGGTGAGCTAATAAACCCTTTTTATTTGGTAACAAAATCATTGTGAGAAAAGAAAGATACGTGGCAGTTTTATTCTATGATTTTTAAGTTGGAATGCGGAGCAATTCCAACTTAGATTTAACAAAACCGCAAAATGAACACAAGATAATTTCATTTCGGGTTTTTTGATAACACATATCACGTGAACAGGATGTGAATACACTCCAGTCTATTTTGTATATCTCAACTTGACACATACATACAGTTTATTTCATCAAGAAGTAATAATGTTGAACAATTACACAACTATCACTTCATGTAAATTGTTAACACGCTTATTTATGTTTTAAATGAAATTTATTGAAACTTGCGCACGAATTTACTAGTAGCAAATGTTTGCATTACTATATTTGGAAATCATGTGATAAGTCAAGTCCAATAAAGTAAGCTATTGGCAACAGCACTGTCCAATCACGTGATCTGCTTATTTGGTAATACGCGACCTGTTTTACGTAGAATTGTGGCAACAGCACAAGCCAATCACGTGATCTGCTTATTTGGTAACGTCGCGACCTGTTTTTCGTAGAATTATGTTATAGCTTCTTTTTAAAGTTCTAGTTTCTCTTTCTGGACGAACTTTTTACACACTTCAACAAAATACCGTAGTTCAAATGTTTTTTTTAAAATCTAATTGTTTCGTAAATCATTATTAGAAGCGCGCAAAATCTGCAGATTATTTATCTGTATTAACAACCCGATCCAGCAAATATTCTCTTTTTATTACTTCTCTTTAAAAAATGGAACCCCATTTCCAAATCGAGCGACAATTGCACTTGATGATGGACGCAGCAAGGATCGTTGAAGGTATAGATCCACAAGTTTAAGTGATAGATCAAAGGTCGATTTTGTCTATACCTGTATAGACAAAATTTACCTTTGATCACTCACTCTAAATTGCGGGTCTATAGGCTAACATTTATCTTCTCTTTCTGCTTTTGTCCATTTTCTTTAAAATTGCTTAGACATAAATTCACTTGTGCAAAAAATACGCACGTGCACAATCCTTTAAATATCATTGAAGATTATATCTACAACCTTTGTTTTTATCAAATATCTGAACGAGTTTACCAACCCCACGTGTTTTGCCTTCAGGGGCCACGTTCAAGAAAGGTCCTACGACCGAAATTTGATCGTATCGCAGTCGTACGACTGAAATTGGCTTTCAAGAAACATTTTTGGCTTTCAAAAAAACATGTATCGTTTAATTTACGCATGAATTTGCGTTACCTATAGGCTAGTCTTGAATTTTGCGATTTTGACTGTGCAAGCATAGTGTTTTCTCGGATTTCATTATTTATACGCAGCTGGAGGCGGTCGTATATTGGCGTCATCTTTTCCGTCTGTCCGCCCGTACGTACGTACGTACGTCGACTTTCCTTGTGAGCACAACTCGTCCAAAATTTCTTGTTCGATTTGGATGAAACTTTCACAGAATGTTCCTAATCACCTGACCTTGCGCATGAAGTCACGGTTTGGTGAATTTCAGCCGCGTCATAGAAAAAGATCTTGTTAACACAATTTCTCCCTCATTTATCGACCGATTTGGATGAAACTTTCACAGAAAGTTCCTAGTCACTTGACCTAGTACCTATTGGCACGGGTTGGTGAAAATTAGCCGTGTCATGGAAAAAAAAGGCCTTCATTTGAAAAATCTTATGAACGCAACTCCTCCTCCATTTATGGACCGATTTGGATGAAACTTTTACAAAATGTTCCTAGTCATCTGACCTAGCGCATATTTTAACGCAGTTTGGTGAATTTTTTAGTCAAAAGTCGAGACGTATTATGTTATCACCTGGGCGGGAGGCGTCAGCTTCGTTAGTGTCTTGATGTCATAGTCTCTTGAACGCATTCCAACTTATCAGTACTTTCAGTACTTTGATTTTTCTAACCAAGTATGGCCCGATATATGAAAAGTGCTGGTTCAAATGTCTTTTTGAAACGCACCTGGTTTTACGGATATCATCGGATTGACCTTTTTTCCGTGCTGTTTAGGGTTATAATTACAGCTTGCGAGATCTTACTTTAAAAAGTAAGGGTTTTTAAAGAGAAATCGTGTTTAAGACAATATGGTCAACTTTAATATCTTTAAAAAAAAAGCTAAAAGGTAGAACGGCGAAACAAAATTCTGAAGTCTTAAAACATTGTGTGAAAAATAACGAGGCTGTTGAGATTATACAGTTGATGCATTTTGACTGGAAACGGTATTTTTCAGTTAAAAGATAGTCTTTTACCGTGATTGATCACAAAACATATATGAATATATTATTTTTAATCTTCAATTTTGCAATCATTTCATAAAAAAATATGACAGTAATACATGGTATACATCAATACATCAAATTATAATGAGGGTACTGAGTCTAATTGCAAAAGCGATTCAGCCATGCTTCCATTTACCGCAATTTTATATCTACCATAGACAAGAAACAGATGACCATTTCTATGAAACGTTAAACAATTATTTTTGTTTAAATTTATGAACCTGACAGTCTTTGGATAGTAGTCATGGTGACCATCATCAAGCATAGGAGGTTGAGCTGAGCATACAAATTTATTAAAGCAATTTTTCATGTTTCAAAAATATTTCCTGACAATAAAATCATTAACTAAACAACTATTTTAAACAACAACATAAAATTTGAATTAAATTTTGAAATCCTTGTTTTAAACTGAAAGAAGCTGCTAAAATCACAATAATGACAAAACTGAATTTTGATAAAAGAAATAATGATATTAAGCAATTTTTCTACGCAACCAGATGATAAAAATTCTATTTTCAGCCAGATGAAAAGTTTCCTTTGCAGTAAATATTAAAATATAAATCCGCAGCCACATGAACAACATCTTTTTTGTTGTCACATGATTTTTTTTCATACGCAGCCATTTTTTTAGTCATATGAAAACAGTACTTTGCAGTCAGATGAAACATTTTATTTTAAGCCACATAAAATTTTTTTTGCAGCGAGGAGAAAAAAATTCCTCCCTAGCCTGAAGAAAATATTCCTCCCCAGTCAGGTGAAAATTTTCCTCCCAAACTAGATAAAAAAAATTCTGCAGATGCAAAAATAATTCTTAGCCAAATTAACATATTCTTCCCCTGCCAGATGAAAAATTTCTATTCGCAGTTTGATGTAAACTTTCCTTTGCAGCTGGATGAAAATTTTCCTTCGCAGTCAGATGAAAATTTTCTATTTTCAGCCACAATTTTTTTTGTCCGAAGCCAGATGATGAACTTCTATTTTCAGCCAGGTGAAAAATTTCTATGTCAGCCAGATGAACATTTTCTCTAGCAGCAAAATGAAAATTTCCTCCCCAGTCAGGTAAATATTTACCTTCCCAGCTCTGGTGAAACATTTCTTTTTTCAGCCAGATGAAAAATTTCTATTTTTTTAGCTAGATCAATTTTTTCCTTTTCAGGCGGATAAAAATTGTCATCCCAAGCCAGATGAAAAATTTCCTCCCCGACCTGATCAAAATTTTCCTCCCCAGCTAGATGCAAATTCCTATTTGCAGCCAAATGAAAATATTTCTTTGCAGCTGGATGCAAAGTTTTCTCCGCATTATCATGACAATGTTCTAATTGCTGCCACATGAAATATTTTCTACGCAATCAGATTAAAATGTTCTATTTCAGCCAGATGAAAGTTTGTCTTTGTAGCCAGATTTAAAATTTCTTTTTACATCCTCACGAACATTTTTCCTTTGCAGCCAGATGAAAACAACTCTCCCTAGCCAGGTGAAAATTTTCAGAGGGAAATTTTTCGCCCCATCCAGGTGAAAAAATTCTATTTAAAGCCAGTTAAAAACTTTCCTTGCTACCAGACGAAAAAAAATCTCTTTGCAGCCAAATGATTTTTTTTCTTTGCAGCAAGACGAAAAAATTTCCTCCTCAGCATGATAAATATTTTCCTCCTCCAGTTAGATGGAAAATTTCTATTTGAAGCCATATAAAAATCCTTTATAACCAGATGAAGATTCCCCCAAAGCAATATGAAAATTTTCTTCCATAGCCAGATGAAAATTGTCTTATCAAGTCGAAAAGATTCTAATTAGAACCAAATGAAATCTATCCTCCACAGTCTGGTAAACTTTTTCCTCCCCAGCTAGGTGGAACATTTCTATTTTCAGCCAGATGAAAAATTTCTAATGCCAACCAGGTGAAAAATTTCCTTTGCAGCCAAATGAAATATAACCTTCCAAGCCAGATGAAAATATTCCTCCCCGATCAGATGAAAATTTTTCTCCCCAGCCAGATTAAAAATTTCTATCTAAAGGCGGATGAAAATTCTCCTTTGCTGCTTAATGAAATTTTCCTCTGCAACAACATGAACATTTCTTCTTACAGCCACATTAATATTTTCTATATGCAGCCTCTTGATAATTTTCTATTTACTGTCTCATGTAATCTTCTTTCTAAGCAGCCAGATTAAAAGTTCTTTTTTCAGTCAGATGAAAATTTTGTCTTGAAGACAGATGAAAATTTTCTATTTACATCCAAATAAGAAATTTTCCTTGCAACGAGATGAAAAATTTCCAGATGAAAGTTTCCAGATGGTAATTTTTTTCCCCAGGTGAAAAATTTCTTTTTACAGGTAGTTATAAATTTCCCTTTGCTGCCAGATGAAAAATTTCTATTTGCAGCCAAATGAAAATCATTCCTTTGCATCAAGACGCAAACAATTCCCCCCAGCCAGATAAAGTAGTTTTATTTGCAGCCAGATGAAAAATTTTCCTTTTATAGCCAGATGAAAAATTCTATTTGCAGTCTCGTGACAATTTTCTATTTGCAGCCAAATGATTTTTTCTCTCCCAGGTAAAAAAAAATATCTATAGTAAGATAAAAAATTCTGTTTACAACATAATGAAAATTTTCCTTTGCAGCCAGATGAAAAAATTCTATTTACAGCCAGATATATACTTTCTTTCCCAGCCAGATGAAAAGATTCCCCCACAGCAAGATGAAAATTTTCCTCCATTGTCAGATAAAAATCGTCTTACCAAGTCAGGTGAAAAAATTCTAATTAGAACCAGATGAAAAAAATCCTCCAAAATTTTCCTTCTCACACAGGTGATTTTTTTTTATTTTCGGCCAGATGAAAAATTTGTATTGTCTACCAGGTGAAACTTTTTTTCCAGCTAAATGAAATATATCCTTCCCGATCGGATGAAAATATTCCTCCCAAGCCAGATGAAAAATTTCTAATTGCAGCCAAATGAAAATTTTCCTATTTGCAGCCAGATTCAAATCTTCCTTTGAAGCGGGATGAAATTTTCATTTCATTAAAATGAGCTTAAGTTTCAGTATAAGAAGCCCCCCTCCCAAAAAGTCAAGAATAAATAAATTAAATTGAGCCTGTACTGAAAATTGATTTTTGTTCTTGCTTTGTATTGAATACGAGGGATGTTCAATTATTATCCGGATTAGGACAATTAATTATCACTGATTTATCGCTATGTGAAAAAAAATACTCATATTAACGGGACACTTTATATGATCAAACATGCCAAAGCCTGAAGCAGTTGAACGATGTATATTCATTTCACACGCAAACAAAAATACATGGGTATTAGGCGGCGGCGAACAGTACATGACGCTAGCGACGTTGTCGAGAATTGAGACATTTAGTGTTGTGTAATTTAGCTTATCACGCTTCAGTATTTATGGAAGAATGATGAATTCAGTGTTCCTGTAATAAGCTGTGCTTTTATGGTTTGTAAAAAGGTAAAATCGAATGATACGACATCAAAGTTGTCAGAAAGGTACCCCTTAGTTAATCGCATTTATCTTCCAGAGACTTGGTAATTGACGTCCCTACAGTTGCTTTGACAAGTTTCTCTATGTCCATTCTTCCTCTTATCTCACGGGGCACGGAAGCGTCTTCACCGAACCATTCCCTTTCAGCGTGACAAGTGTTTGATTTACGTCTTTCGTTATTTTTGTTGATAACGAATAGAATAATTAATGATCAAAATTCCGAGCATTCAGTTGACGTCGCCTAGAACGTTCCAAACCACTTACCCCGCCACATTTTAAACGAACCTCATCGAAAAACTCTTCAATCAAATTTCTTCAAATTTAGAAATGGCATTTTTAATACTTATTCCAGCAACTCAATTAATTTTCAATTGTTTCAACAGTTATAAAAGAAAAAATAATTACAAATGAAGACCCAATATATGAATTATTTTATCTGATGCGCCGGGTACTCGTTTCGATGACATTTTATATGGCAAATGCGCGTGCGCTATGTTCGATAACTATATCGATTTTACAGAACCATATGTGGATTGAATTCCGACAGCGAATGATACCAAATTTAGTTTGATTGCTTCAAAAAATAAAATTTTGCGAGGCAAAATCCGGTTAATTTTTTAACAATCCTCGTACTACATGCTTGCTACTTGTTCTCTATGGACTGTTTTCATCTAAATGCCTGTGTAGTTTAAGATCATAGCCACAGTGAATATTCTTCAAGTTTATTGGCCTTATTAACAGAAAACAACATAGCTTTATTTGCATAAAAAAAATTAAAAAAAGAACATACAATATTTGAAATAGTTACAAAAATCTGACACATATATTATATCATACGCTCCAATAAAAAACATTGTTTATTTGAGAAAAACTAAATAGATCTATAAACCTATATGTAGAAAAAAAGAACCTGATGCACAATGAAATAAAAATAAATTGAAGAAAAAAAGGAATTAGGTCAATATGCTCTCTGGAATAAACATAAATGGATTCTATAGTTTCAGTGACTCATATGTTGGAAAAAAAGAAATCCGCCCTCCATAAAGTAAAATAGCATTTTTCATTCGAAAAAAATCACCTAGCTTGGGAGGAAAATTTTCATCTGGCTGCGAAGAAAAAAAAAACTGTGGCCGCAAAAAGAAAATTTCACGAGATAGCAAATAGAAAATTTTCATCTTGCGCAAATTAGACTATGGGCTACCGGGACCCCTGTTCCCCCCCCCCAGGGGGAATTTTGTACACTATGATTTTCTGAAAGGTACATGTATAAGCAACATTTTAAGACATGTTAGCACTCTGGCGAGTGGGGCTTTTGTAAGATACGTTACTTTAAAATCACCCACCCTAGATCCTTAATAAATGCTACATTTTGCTCCCATTTTGTGAAATCCTTTGAGCAGATTACGGTTTTTAGTACTATTCCATACACGACTCTTGAGTATGAGTGATAAAACATCCACAGAATCCTGTATGATTCAAGAAAATACACGAAATATACGTTACAATTACAAAATTGCTTCTCAATATTCGCCTATATAAAGATATTGGCATTTGGGCGCCAAAAATATTCAGAGTCAACACTTGTTGGCAAAATTCACAAAAAAATATGATGAATACATATTTACATAGTTTATTTTGGCCTGCATATTACTTGTTTTACACGTAGAAATGAAAATATTTGAGCAATTGTCCTTTAAAACCCTTTATACAATTTAATTTCATATGCCGTTCATAAACAGAAAGAAGGAGAATGTCAGCTACAATTTACTACTCTGATCATGCATAATCAAACAAGAATATCATTTATAACTGATATTCTTAAAACAACAAATGCTAGCCTATGTTGTAAATGTTGTAACATACGTTACCTCAAAATATTTTACCAAAACCCGTTTAAACTGTTCTACTTTTTATCAATAAAGGTTAAAATTCTTTGAATTTTTAGCTCTCAGTTTTGTTTCTTAGAAACTGCATCAGTACTGAAAGCAAATGCATGACAAACAAAAGATCAAAGATCTCCTAGCACTAATGGTATTAAAATTGATTGAGAAGTCAATGTTATATCTTGGAACAGCCAAGAGGGAAATTCTTATTAAATGCTAGTTTTTACATATTGTCTTTTAGTGTAAAGTGAAGAATCACACAAATCGAAGTTAGTATCATTTGTAGTATCCCATCTCACAAAGTTTAAAATTTGATAACAAGATTTGAGATCATAATTTTGAAATATCAAAATCATTTATACATGTATATCCAATTGCTGAAATCAAAATACATACACCCTTCTAGATCAGCACAGATCTTGAAAATCATTTTAAATAAGAAATTACAAATATTTTGAAATATTCAATAAAAATACTGGCTTTTTGATAGATATGGATATGTACTTTGTGTTGTACTA
Organism: Fragum whitleyi; assembly: GCA_948146395.1. Classification (NCBI taxonomy): domain Eukaryota; kingdom Metazoa; phylum Mollusca; class Bivalvia; order Cardiida; family Cardiidae; genus Fragum; species Fragum whitleyi. Next base: position 48,085,850 of record OX411557.1, read on the forward strand.
TACATATTGTTTAATTTCATCATAGGGAAATATCTGCTCAGTGCAATTACATATCTATCAATCACACAATGCAGCATGAACGCTAAAAGAATTTAATTAATTGAAACTTTTTTTCAAAATTACTTAGTTACTTAAGCATGTATATCATTTGTCTAATTTTGTGCATTGGTTTATTCGTTGCCTATAAATGTTTTGAAACAGAATACCGATGATCGTAATTTAGTAACGTATGTTACCGTTTGTATGAAACAAGTCGCAATTATCTTAAATGAACTTCAGAGTCAAAACTGTAGCCATTTAAATCAAAATCATTGTTTCTCTTTGATTAAGATGGATTTTTTGGTTTTACTGCATGTTTTTTCCAATTGTTTGCCTGGAATGTTGGCCAAGTGGTTAGAATAAAACTTAATGGTTAGTAGAAGAGTTGTACTTGTGCACATGAGAAAAATATGAGAGTTATGCCCAAGAACCATGAGTATATTAATTAGTATGGGCATTCTTCAATTCTTTTCTCTATTTTAACACAAACTGCATGTACATATATATTAAAGTCATCCAGCAATGTCAAACAGGAATACAAATAGAATGTTAAAATCACCAGCCATTTACACATAAACACCTATAAAGCCCTTATAAGCATGTGATTTATAGACCCATCATGCAATTTTCTTATTTTTATTAATCAAGTCTTGGGTTGTATATGAATGAGGGCTTGATATTGATGAAATCCTACTGCTTAAGCAATTTATCATTATTCTTTTATTGTTTCAGAATGTAAGATATAAAAGAAGTGTTAATTCTATCTAAGATATGTTTCTTTCTGCATAAAAAGTACTTGTAGTTTGTATTTAGTTCAAAGTTAAAGCATTTTTAAGCATCTTTGTTTTACTTAAATCTTTACTTTTTATGAACTAATCATGTTCAAAAGAATTACAATTGGTGTGCATCTAATTGTCCTTTGGAAGCAGTGATTATGTTTGATTTTCTAAAAAAGGTCTTTTAAATGTAACATATATTACTCTCTTTGATAGCTAAATCAAAATGTATATGGCAATGTTCTATTCATTTGAACATAATATGGCCATACCCATGTGAATTTCCAGTATTGAACTGAATTTTACAGTTTCTCGGCAAAACTAGGATTTCATGCAATGTACTTTGCATTCAATTGGAAACAATAGAGAGCTAAATGCTTCAAGGAATTTTCAGGCCATTTTAACAGTATAACACTCTTATCAAGGTGGCTTATCCACCTAACCACGAATTCCTTTTATTTATCGAACACATCATTCCATTCATCACATTATCCTTTTAAATCCTCTAGCTGCTTATACAACGAAGATGAATGATAATCAACTCGTTTGTACTGGCTGATGAAACCTAGTACCTATGATATGGAGTCAAATACGCTACCAAATTCAATGTGCTACCAACTGGGCTATGATCATGATCAACTCTAAGAAATATTTCAAACTTTTCTGTACTAAATGGATAGAAATATTGCTTAAAAATATTGCAGGAAGAGCTTTTTTCATCTATTTGGTCATCATTTTTCACAATGAAAACTGTCTCCTATCATCAGAAGTAATGTATATAACTTGTGTTTGATTCTAAAAATGTGAAAAAAGTCTCAAACACAGAAGAAACCATAAGCTACCTCAACATTGTATTTGGAAGCTGCCTCAACATTGTGTTTGGTGCATTTCCTTAAACTATGATAGCGGCTCAATAATAATTAAACCTAAAAATAAGTGGTAACATATTTTTCAAGCTTTTAAAACCACAATGATTCTTGAAATGATTAAAATTATATTGATACCTTAAAAATACTTTAAATAGTTATAGTTTATAGTTGATTTAGACAATGAGGGATTTTACAACAATTGCAATCAGATTAGATATGAATAAGCCTATGATAATTGATGGGTTACTTTTAAATTTAAATTTAAATGTAACGTATTTTACTCTCATGTATTGCTTGTAAGGGTTGTATTTTTCAAATTGTAATACAAATGGGCTTCAAATACCTTCAGAATCACAAATATCATTAACAAAATACAATATCATTTAATTTTTTACTAAATTACAGGTAATTTCTATAATAAGACAAACAACAAAAATTGTTATTTGAAAAATTCAAGGGTTGGTTTCTTAGAAGTGACGTATCTCGCATTTGCCCCAGTGGCCACACTGCTAACAAGTTTTAAAATGTTCAATATTGCATAGGCTTCTAGAAAAGCATTGTTAACAATCTTCCTAATGGGGCAGATATGGAATAATCATTTCTATCTATGTGCCTTTCTTTGAAATTTAAAAGTAACGTATTTTACTTCGATATCATGTCTTCAAGGGGGATTTATTTACAAAGTATTACTTTGAATTTGCTCTAAATACATTCAGCAACATAAATTTAGGTATTAAAAGATCATTTCTTGTCATTTAACTCATCTTTTCACTATACAAACCTAAAATCTTGTCTTGAAAATTTGATTGGTAATTAACTTTGAGGTAACGTATCTCACTAACGCCCCACTTGTCAGAGTGCTAACAAGTCTCAAAATGTTCTATATACCATGGACTACCAAACAGGCAATGTTAACAAAATTCCCAGTGAGGCAGGGATAGACAATTTATTTCTATATTCATAGTTTTCTATGAAATTTAAGGGTAACGTATTTTACTGCAATGTCACGACTCTTAAGATGACCAGATTTTTCAAAAATTCCATAAATTGACCCTACAGTTAATCAGCAACACAAATATAAATATAAGAAGTCAAATTTTTGTCATTTTGACTTCAATTTTTTGGGTACTCTTTTAAAATTCATTTTCAAAATTTTGTGGGGTGTGCTACTTTAAAGTAACGTATCTTACAAAAGCCCCACTCGCCAGAGTGCTACCATGTCTCAAAATGTTCTACATACCATTGACTTTCAGAAAAATATGGTCTACAAAATTCCCCCGGGGGGGGGGGGGAACAAAACCCATTCTGGCTCATGGACTAAATAGAAAGTTTTCATCTTGCTGGGGAGGAAAATGTTCATCTGACTGGGAAGGATATTTTTTAATCTGGCTTTGAAAATTTTCCATCTGGCTGGGGAGGAAATATTTCCTCTTGCTGAAAAGGAAAAATTTTCATCTGGTTGCAAATAGAAATTTTAAGTGGCTGTCAATAGAAATTGTCAACCTGGCTGGGGAGAAAAAAAATCATCTGAAAATTTTCATCTGGCTAGGGAGAAAATTTTTCATCTGGCTGCAAAGAAAAAAATCATCTGGCTTCTAGTAGAAATTTTTCATCTGGCTGCCTAGAAAAAAAATTCACGTCACTGCGAATAGAAAATTTTCATATTCTGTATGTAATATATATGAAAATTTTCTCCCTAGCCAGGTGAAAATTTGTCTATTGAGAGCCAATTAAAATTTTCCTTTGCTGCCAAATGAAAGATTTCCTCCCCAGCCAGATGAAACATTTCTATTTGCAGCCAGATTCAAATCTTCCTTTGCAGCGGTATGAAATTTTCCCCTGCATCAAACTGAAAATTGTTTTTGCAGCCACATGAATTTTTTTCTACGCAGCCAGATTAAAAATTTCTATTTTCAGCCAGATGTAAATTTTCTTTTGTAGCCAATTATAATATTTCGATTTACAGCCTGATGGTAGTTCTCCTTTGCAGCCAGATAAAAAACTTTCCTCCCAAGCCAAATGTCAGTTTTCAGATGAAAATTGTTCTACCCAGCAAGGTGAAAAAGTTCAATTTGCAGCCAGTTAAAACGTTTCATTTGCTACTTGATGAAAGAATTTCTTTTTGAAGCCAGATGTTTTTTTTCCTTTGCAGCAAGATGAAAAAAAATACTAGCCAGCAAGATGAAAATTTTCCTCTACAGCAACGTTATAATTTCTTCCCCAGTGAGATAAAACATTTCCTTCTCGGCCCGGTGAAAAATTTCTATTTACAGCTGAATGAAAGTTTCTCTGCAACAACACGAAATTTCTTTTTTCAGCCACATTAAAATTTTCTATTTGCAGCCTCTTGAAAATTTTCTATTTGCTGCCACATGAAATCTTTTTTCTAAGCAGCCAGATTAAACATTCTATTTTCAGCCAGATGAAAATTTTATCTTGAAGCCAGATGAAAAATTTCTATTTACATCCAGATGAAAAAAAATCCTTCGCAACCAGATGAAAAATTTCTCCCTGGCCAGATGAAAGTTTCCAGATGGAAATTTTTCTCCCCAGCCAATTGAGGAATTTCTTTGTACAGGTAGTTATAAATTTTACATTGCTGTCAGAGGAAAAATTTCTATTTGCAGCCAAATGAAAATGATTCCTTTGCTGCAAGACGCAAAAAGGTCCTCCCCAGCAAGATAAAGATTTCTATTTCCAGCAGATGAATTTTTTTCCTTTGCATTAAGAGGAAAAAAATTCCTCCCCAGCCGGATGAAAATTTTTCCTCCCCAGTTAGATGAAATTTTTTCTTCCAAGCCAGATGAAAATTTCCTCCCAAGTAAGATGAAATTTTTTCCTCCCAGGCAAGATGAAAATTTTCTTTCGCAGCTAGAAAAGATATCTTTTGTAGCCTGGTGAAAATTTTCTATTTGCTGTCTCGTGGAATTTTCTTTTTGCAAATGCATGAAATGTCTTTCTTCGCAGCCAGATGAAAATTTTCGTCCCAAGCTAGGTGTAAAAATTTCTAATTACAGCCACATAAGAAAGAAATTGTCTACAGAAAGATGAATTTTTTCCTTTGCAGCCAGATGAAATTTTTCCTTTACATCCAGAAGAAATGATTACCACTCAGCCAGTTACAAATTTTCTTCCCAAGGCAGGTGAAAAAAAAATAATTAGAACCAGATGAAAAATTTCCTTTCCAGTCGGGTGAAAATTTCCTTCCCAGCCAGGTAAAAAACTTCTATTTCAGCCAGATGAAAAATTTCTATTTTCAGCCAGGTGAAAATTTTCCTTTGCAGCCAGATGGAAAATTTCCTACTTAGCCAGATGAAATTATTCCTCCCCGATCAGATGAACATTTTCCTCCACAGCCAGATGAAAAATTTCCACCGAAGTCTTATTTCAGATACCAAACCAATTATTACTTTTTCAACAAAATAGCAAGTGAGTATTTCGAATTTTCTCTATGTAAACATTTATTTAACATGAATCTAAATATTGTTAACAGCTAGCCACGGATTATCTGACAAGGTACTTATCACTTTGGTACGGAGATACATTTCTACCACTATATCAGACTGGCAGCAGTCTCTGAAATAGAAGTCATCATCGAAAATATGTGATATAAAGTCAATGTCATATAAAATGTTGAAAATTTCGAGTTTCCTCATAATCTTAAAGAAGATTCAAAAATAGAAATTCATTTTTGAAATGTTGGCATTAAGGCGCAATAGAAGAATTGTGATGCACGTTCAGTTGACGTCATGACGTCATTTCGGGAAGATGCCCTTTAACCCGTCAAAATCAAAGTTCGTCTCATTTAGCGGGATCGTTGATGCTTGTGGCGTCATATAAACACACGTGCGAAATGACGCGCTTTCATGGCTGCGCCCTTATTATTCCCGAGGTCTATTCCTTACAACCGCCGAAGGCTCCCGGTTGGTGTATGCAGTGCCCTAAATTACTCGCTCGGCGCTCGATTCATTGCATTCCAAACTGTTAGTGACATTGTAATTCAAAATGTTTAAGAAAACGCACCGAAATCATTTAAAAACGTTCCAAAATCGTTGTTGAAACGCACCAAAATCATTCATAACGCCCCAAAATCCAATTCAAAACGACCAAAACTCCATGTCTTTATCTGCTGTTGTGGATCTTTTAAGCGTTTGATTGGTCTACGAGAACATACAATTCTAGTATTTACAGGGCGGTAAAAGAGAATATGAGCCTGTGACATTTCCAACAATTTAAAATGTTCGTGAGGTGCAAACATAACGTAACGTAGTCAGCCACATACTGTAAATATTAAGTAACCCGGTGGTCTACAGATACTTTGAGACCTTATCTATCTACTAAGCGCATTGTGAAGACTCTGTTTAGACTGTGCGGATGCACAGGCTTGTCAGAGTCTTTACTTTGCGCATATTTAAAATTGTTGGAAATCTCATTTATGGGATCATTTATTTAGTTAATTATTAACGAAATCTTAACTTCTTATGTACATTGGTATAGTTTCTTTAGAAGAATTATTTAATATATTTCTTATTGCAGTAAAACAGGAAACTAAACATTGTATCTACCGCTTGCAAATAGGATATTCTGGTTGCCCCTAAAAGACCTTATTTCTGATATTCATTAATAGAAAAGCCATTATTTGAATGAGTCTTGCAAATTTAGAGTGGAGAAACTTTGTATGATAGAACAAACATAGACACGTCAAACGACAGTAGTTAGTATTTATCCCCTTGAATTGTGAAGGAAACTTTATTTCATTGTGGTGGTTTTTCAAATTTTGTCATTTCTGTAGGCCTAAATATACCACCATAATATCGATATATCATTTCGAAGAATCTTTATTATATTGTGATATTTTTCCAATGATCGCGACGGTCTACTCTCGTATTTCATGGTCGAAATATGCCAGCATACAAAAAGAAATTCCGAAATCTGTTTACAGCTTACAATGAATTACCTGACCACGTGTTTATCACTTTCAGAATGAGAGAATTAGCGAAAAATTGTCCTCTGAGTTGAAAAAAATGGAAACTTTATTTCATTGTGGTGGTTTTCCAAATTATGTCATTACTGTAGGCTTAAAAAAACACAATAATATCGATAGCCTGCAACCATCGTATTCAGATATATTTAAAAAAAATCATCCATGCATTCTTTGCAAAAGACTTAACATACAAAAAGAAAGAAAAATTCTTAAACGTATAAAGATACAACGAATGAAGGATATATACCACTATCAAGAATGAAGAATGAAGTTTGATCTAGAAAGAGCATTTTTGGCTAAATTGAGTCATGGTCTTAAATCAAAACAATCTAAAAGAAATGATAGCTGTGATAGAATTAAAAATATCGTGAAATTGGCACGCGTTCCGATCAAAACCATTCTTAATCAATGACTCAGCGCTTCATTCATTCATTCATTCATTCCAAACATTCATTCATTCATTCATTCATTCCAAACATTCATTCTAAACATTCATTCCAAACATTCATCCCAAACATTCATTCATTCATTCATTCATTCATTCATAATTAATTAATTAACTAATTAATTAATTCATTCATTCATTCTAAACATTCACTCAAATCGATAAAAAACGCATCGAAATTATTAGACAACATTTCGAAATATTCAAGACGATCAACATTCAGTTAAAATCGATCAAATAATTCTACGATTTTATTGGCTGGTATCGATTTTTAAGCGTCTGATTGGTCCATGTAGGTACACAAGCAAAAATCACTTATATTTTATCAAAGGGAGGTAATAAATATCGATAATTTCGTCCAATTTGGACGAAACAATCGAATTTGTATTACCTCTCTTAAAAGTTTCAATCAAAATTCACTAATCGCACACAATCATCTTCATTCCAAAACAACCCCATTGTCAATTTCACGATGTTCTTAACTGTTGTAGTTTCTAAATTGCCTGTTCTAAGACAATTATTACTACTAGCGATACAATCAGATCTGGCCAGGAAACATTGATGATTATCACATTTTGTCTGTGAATGCACGCTTTGCAGCCAATCAATTATTCTTATTTACTATGTCTGTCGTATGTTGTTTTTCAATGATGTTAACAATTATAGGAAAGGTAGTTTATTGCTACATTTTCATCCGAGAACACAAGTTTTATATCAAACAATAACGCACATGTATCAAATTTGCACAACAATATCGATCCATTTTTCCCGGCTTTCGAGCTCCACTTTTGTTACTTGATTTTAGTCAAACAATGTATCAATCAATTTAAGGAATGAAAAAAAAAACCTTCTATTTTGCTCATATTAATTTAACCATAAGATTTCCCCGGCTAATTAACTGCTAATTTCATAACTGAAAAATATAGTGACATTCTTGACTGGCCAGCATACTAACGTGTACCAATTTATTCATCCATAAGTTAAGAGAAGCAACACGAATTTAATTTTTGTCTCGTGCTGGTCAGACCCAAACAAGTTATATTCCGGCTTCGGAGTCCCGTGCATTAGACGGGTTCAACTATTTGAATTTTCAGTCCATCTGAATAAAATTATGTCATCATTGCTGAGCAATATCTGTTCATTTAAGACTACAGTATTTAGATATTTCTGCTAAAGCTTGATAAGCGTTAATTTCAAAGCGGTATTGTTTTCTGATGAGATAAAGTTTCTTTTGCAATGATACATTAAAGTATTTGTTTATATAGACTGGCGCATAGAAATCATGGCCAGGATTGTTTATTGTTAAGCAGAAACGCTTTCAAATTTACAAGGTACATTGATCCAATATTTTAGGCCAGGTACCCCAACAAAGAATTTTCATATCTGTAACGCCCTAAAGCTTTCCATATCACTATATTTTTCAATGGTGTATAATCATTGATCTTTAATAATGGACCAAAGACTTGTCCGGTCTCACGAATATGCAAATATTAAGGTAAAATATATTTTTTGAGAAAAAGAAGATAAATAAATATAACCTTATTGTAAAGTAGACGGTTAAACCATCCAATCTACGGTGGTTTTGTATAACTTTGATCTACGGTCTAAAGTCTAACGACGCAATACAAGCACGTTAGATTGTCAAATTACGACTCGGTAAAATCCAAGCGATGGCAAAATTTATTGAACAAAAATCATGCATACTTGTACACAGTATCAATCTTAATGACATCATGCATAGATTTTTCTTAAACAATGAAAGGGGTCAATATAATGTTCTTTTAACTATTCTAGATAATGTTATCAAAGCTGCTCTTTCACAGTTTTTCATAGAAAAAATGCAAAACTTGTTCTTAGATTTTGAAATGTGTGTATTTTTAGAGGATTAAGAATGACCCATGGGCATTGGCACTAAAAACAACATATTGAATAATTTTGTTACTTATTTTTTTCGAAGCGGCAAGATCAGTAAGGGATCCAGGCTATTTATTTCGGGTCTATAAAGTACAAAATCGTTATTTTCCGAGAATATTCTTTCATTTTTGCTTGTAATGATATGAAGTTTCCAACTGTCAAATACTTTTACCTTTATCTTTGTTTGTATAAGACGGAATTCAGATGCGTAAATAGTTGGCTTGAAATTGAACAATATTTTTTAAGGCGTTAGTAGATGCTTTATTTTTCAGAATGATTATCGCTAAATTCAGGAATACCAGTCCTTCTTTCCATGCCGTACAGGATTGAATCTTATTATTTTAAAGGCTCCAATATGATGAGGTTGTTACTTCTGAGTGATTTTACAAAAATTTCAAACATCACATTTCCCTGATCTGTGAAAGAGCAGCTAAACGCGACATAAAATTTAGGGAAAAAAAAGATGTAATACTTCATACACAATGCCTAATTAATTCAATGCGTGTTTCTGAAACCACAAGGCCGATTTCAATGAAACTTTACCAGAATCATCATTAAGTTACCCTTTACAATTTTTGTAAACACAATTTCATTGCCAGTAAATATGGGTAGTAGGGCGTGGCATTTTTTCACCACGAAATCTTTAAACTATGTACATATCCTCCTGAATCACTGCCCCGATTTCAACGAAACTTTGCCGGAATGATTCATGTCTGACCCTCTTCAGAAATTGTTCATTTAAATTTTGATTGCCTCAATAAATATGGGCGTCGCAGGGCGTGATATTTTTTCACCATGAAATCTTGGAAGGGCAACTCCTCCTAAACCACCGTGCCGATTTCAATATACTTTGCAAGAATATTCCTTGGGAGACCCTCTTTAATTTGTTTTTTGCCTCATCGAAGGGTTTTTGGCTTTTTCAATGAAATTAACACCTATGTTATTGGGTGACATCCACTTGACCATTAAATTTCAGTCGAGCAGTTAAGAGCCATTAAAAACATCGTGATATTGACTGCCTTTCCGATTAAATCCATTCTAAATCGCTCACTCAGCGCTCCATTCATTCATTCATTCCAAACACTCACTCAAACCATTCAAAAACGCTCATAAATTACTTGAATGATTAGATCAACAATTACATTTAGATCTAAATCAAAATCGCTAGAATAAATCAACGATTTTACTGACTTAATTGAATTTCATAAACGCCTAATTGGTTTGTGAAGACATTGATTGTCATTTGATTTATTAAATGGATGTAATAAATATCTATAATTTTGTTCACCTTGAAGAAAAATTCGATATTAGATTTCCTTCCGCTAGTTCCACTTAAAAGCCATTCATTACACTCATTCTGAAGCAATTCCAATATCATTTATCTCGTCAATTTCACGATGTTCTAAACTGTACATGGAAAATTTTAATCAATCAATTTCAAGATTTGTTTGATTCATCGAAAGGACTATGATCATATTGTATATAGAATATAAAATGTGTGTTGGTAAAATACTAAATATGCTAGACTCGTCATCTATAACAGATAAACCCCTTTTTTACCTGTTTAAAAAGGACTCGTTTAATGAATTTGATATTTCATGACAACTCATTCAATATCTCCTATTTAAAGAATAGAAGCCATAAAATGAAAAGCTGTGGTAAAATGACATATATAACGGTTAGATTTGCTAGCAGCTACAATACCAGTGTTCAAGTACTAAACATTCAATTAGATGTTAATATAACACATCAAAATGTGGCAATTCCAGACAATAAAGTCGTTTTTCACAAAAGCTTCACACTACACATCTGAAGCCCAATTGAACCTCTCCGAATTCTTATTTCAGATACCAAATCAATTATTTCTACCTTTCAACAAAATAACAAGTGCCCATTTCGAATTTTCTTTCTGTTTATATTCATTTAACACGAATCTAAATACTGTTTATAGCTAACCTCGGATTATCTGACCACGTGCTAATCACTTAGGTATGGAAGCACGTTTCTGCCACTAAATCAGACTGGTAGCCGTCTTTTAAATAATGTTGAATTACAGGAAATATATAATATAAAGTCTATGTCACATAAAATGTTAAAAAATGTCTGTTTTCTTGTAATCTGAAAAAAAAATTAAGACGCAGAAAAAAATAGTTATTTTAAAAATGTTGGTAATAACGAAGGCAAAATGAAAAGGCTGTGAAGCACAATCAGATGACGTCGTGACATCATTTAGGGACCGACACCCTTTAAATCCGTCAAAATCAAAGTTTGTCTCATTTAGCGGGATCTTTTATGCTTGTGGCGTAATATAAACACACTCGCAAAATGACGCGCTTTCACGGCTGCGCCCTTATTATTCCCGAGGTATTCCGTAGAATCGCCGAAGGTTCCCGATTGGTGTATGCTTATACCGTAAATTGCTCGCTCGACGCTCGATTCTTTGCACTCCAAACTGTTAATAACATTGTCCAAAATATTTCAAAATCTTTGAGAAAACGCACCGAAATCATTCAAAGTATCCCAAAATCGTTGTTGAAACGCCTAGTCATTCAAAACGCCCCAAAACTCAATTCAAAACGACCAATAACACCATGTCTTAATATGCTGTTGTAGATTTGGAAGTGTTTGATTGGTCTAAGAAGACATGCAATTCTATTTTTGAAAGGGAAGTAAAAGAGAATATCATTGGTGACCCGTCACGCGAAAAGGGACCATCTCGGAACTTATTAAAATGAATATTTGAATAAGAGATTGGGTCCAGCATAGGTCAACCAAATGTCGCATTTCAAAAGTTCTTTCACTGGAAGGTAGATTGATCATTCTAGATACAGAAATTATGCACATTGCGAAAAGTTGCGACCCTAGTCAGTCTGCGCAGTACGCGCAGTCTGACTTGGATCCACACTTTCGCGCTACCCTAGATGGTCCCTTTTCGTGTGACAAGTCACATTTATCAAGTTAAATTTGAACGTAAATTTTAACTTCTTATCTACATAGGTATAGTTTCCTTAAAAGAATTACTAATTATATTTCTTATTGCAGTACAAACATTTATTTATGAAAAGGAAAGTAAACAATGTATGTACAGCATACAGTTACGATATTCTGGTGTCCTTATGAAACCTTATTTCTGATATCGATTGAGAGCAAGGCCATTATTTAAATGAGTCTTTAAAATTTTAGAGCATAGAAACTTTGTATGATAGTAAAAAAAAAATAATTACAAAAGTTGGCATTTATCCCCTTGAATTTTGCATTAAAGTATTAATGTCGCAAAAATCCTTACACGAAAATATGCTTTTTGAGTTGAAAAAGGAAACTTTATGTCATTGTGGTGGTTTGTAAATTATCTCCTTTCTGCAGGCCTGAATATACCACCATAATATCGATATATAATTTCGAAGAATCTTCATTTTAATGTGATATTTTACAAATGATCGCGACAGTCTATCCCCGTATTTCATGGCCGAAATATGCCACCATACAAAAAGAATTCCCAAAATCTGTTTACAACTTACTTTGGATTACCTGACCACGTGTTTATCACTTTCAGCACGAGAGAATGAGCGAAAAAATGTCCTTTTTGAGTTGAGAAAATAGATGGTATTTTATTTTATTGTGATGGTTTTTAAAATCATCTCATTTCTGCAGGCCTAAATCTATAACCACAATATCGATATATAATTTCGAAGAATCTTCATTTTAATGTGATACATTTCAAATGATCGCCATAGTCTACTCTCGTATTTCATGGCCGAAATATGGCACCATACAAAATGAGTTCTCAAAACTATTTACAACTTACTTTGGATTACCTGGCAACGTGTTTATCACTTTCAGCATGAGAGAATGAGCGAAAAATGAGTTGAAAAAAATGGAAACTTTATTTCATTGTGGTGGTTTTTCAAATTATGTCATTACTGTAGGCCTAAATATACCACCATAATATCAATATATTATTTTGAAGTATCTTTATTTTATTGTGATCCATTTCAAATGATCGCGATAGTCTATTCTTGTTTTTCATGGCCGAAATATGCCACCATACAAAATGATTCCCAAATCTGTTTACAGTTAACATCATCGTGAAATTGACAAGATGAATGATTTTTGAATGATTTTGGAATGAAATTGACTAAGTGTGTGGAGCGAGCTATGAGTGAAATTAAAGGGAGGTAAACCAATATGGCTAATTTTGTTCAAGGTGAACAAAATTAGCAATATTAATTACCTCCCTTTAATAAAACATACGTAATTTTCTGTTTGTGGGTCTCCATGGGCCACTTAGACACTTAAAAAACCACTCAGGCGAATAAATCGTTGAATAATACGATCAATTTGGATTAAATGTTGAAATGTCTTGGTCGATTTTGAAATTTATTTATGTTTTCTAAATATTTTTGAACGTTTTTGATCGGTTTGAGTGAGTGTTTTGAGTGAATGAATGGAGCGCTGAGTGAACGATTTAGAATGGTTTTGATTGAGATGGATGTCAGTTTTGAAATGTAACTAACTGTACAACTTTCTTTGGATTACCTGACCACGTGCCTATCAATTTCAGCATGAGAAAATGGGCGATAATTATCAGTGATGGCGGACAAAACCTGGAGAATAAATACGGTTTGGGATGTAGACGCATGCTGGCAGAACATTCATGTGCTAGATACAAATCTAACACAATTGATAGCTAAGTCATTTTTTGAATGAGTCTTAAAAATTTCGAGTGGAGAAACTTTGGATGATAGAAAAAAACTACACACGTCAAATGACACTTGTTGGTATTTATCTCCTTGAATTGTGATGTAAATTATTAATGTCGCAAAAACCTTCCATGAAAAATGTCTTTTCAGTTGAAAAAAGATAGAATTTTATTTCATTGTGAGGGTTTTTCAAATAATGTCATTTCTGTTGGCCTAAATCTACCACCACAATATCGATATATAATTTCGAAGAATCTTTTATTTTATTGTGATATTTTTCAAATGATCTCGACAGTCTACTCTCGTATTTCATGGCCGCAATATGCCACCATACATAATGAATTCCCAAATCTGTTTGCAGTTAACAACATCGTGAAATTGACAAGATGAATGATTTTTGAATGATTTTGTAATGAAAATGACTAAGTGTGTTGAGCGAGTTATGAGTGAAATTAAAGGGAGGTAAACCAATATGGCTAATTTTGTTCAAGATGAACAAAATTAGCGATATTGATTACCTCCCTTTAATAAAAAATGCATACAACTTCTATACATGGCTTCCTATTTCTTCAAAAACCTGTAAGACGCTAACAATATGAATTATGTCGACGGAATCGCGATTTTTCTATTTCCAAATTTATTTTAAAAGACGTAGTTGGTTCTATATCTTTCAATGGGTTTGAGCGTTTTTGAATAGCTTGAACGAGTGTTTGGAATGAATGAATGGAGCGCTGAGTGAACGATTTAGAATGGTTTTGATTGAGATTGATGTCAGTTTTGCAATGTAACTAACTGTACAACTTTCTTTGGATTACCTGACCACGTGCCTATCAATTTCAGCATGAGAGAATGAGCGATGATTATCAGTGATGGCATACAAAACCTGGAGAATTAACGCGGTTTGGGATGTAGACGCATGCAGGCAGAACATTTCATGTGCAAGATACAAATCTAACATCAATCCGCCGTCAATTAATGCGAACATTTACGCTCGCCAGGTATAATCGGTCAGTTGATTTACGTTCAGGCTTAGACTGAAGAATGCGCATCTTTTTGTTTTCTATCACGAGAAAAAGGACTATCTACTATCGATCATTGGCCTGTTTTACTAAACAACTTACGTTTTTGCGTAAATTATTAATTAAAGTTGCTTCTACAGTAGTAACTAAATATGGAATTCTGCCATGCATCATCTCATTTGAATCGTCTTCAAAAGACGATTCCAATGAGATATTACAAGACAGAATATAACAATGAATGAAAACACCAAGGACGATTTTCGATTTTAACTTTCGATTAATCTTTCCGCAAGAAGTTTAGTAATCCGGCCCCATGTGCTTATGTTAGAAATGAACATTACCTTATATTAAAAGTGTCCCTCAAATGCCACTTACAAAACGATCCTATACATCATGATAAAATAAAAGTAAATAAATAAAATGAATAAATAAATAAAAATAGGTATCTCGGTAAAATACTTTTTTTTTTAATACTATTTGGAGAAAAAGTGTGGCTAATGACCCTTCAACAACATTTGAATATGAACCTGTGTGAGACATTTCCAACAATTTGAAATGTTCATGAGGTGCAAACGTTGACAAGAGTAGACATCCACATACTGTAAATATAAAGTAACATGGTGGTCCACAGATACCTTGATACCTTATCTATTTACTAAACGCATAGTGAAGACTCTTGCCAGACTGTGCGGATGCACAGACTGGTCAGAGTTTTTGCTTTTCGTATATTTGAAATAGTTGGAAATCTCACGCACATGCTCATAAATATGTGCCACCTAAACAGACTTTGCAATTCTACAATCATTATTTTACTGTTTTATAATACTACAGTCGATTTCGTTAGAGCGGACAATTCTACTAAGCGACCATTTCTATAAAGCAAGCATCATTATTTATTTTTTTCTTTATTTTTTGAATATTCTTTTTTTAATCAATGAACTATCATTATGACATCATAAACAATTTCTTTAGCATAGGCAAAATCTCTGAATAGGTGCATGCTCCAACGAAAAATTGTTTATTATTGAATCATATTATATTGGAACCCAAAAGAATCGCCTCAATGAGACGACTTTTGGTTCGAATACAAGGCTATTTCTGCACATGCATTTATCTGAAAAATATAATCTTCATAAATCTAAAAGAAGACCGAATGACGTAGATCTAAAATTATTTTGTAAGCGGACAACCAAAAACATCGTTACGCTAGCGCAAATAAAGTTGTTGTTACCGTGGTTTGTTCGCACGCAATTTGAAATTTCGTTTAATTTCTGTCTATTTCACTCTCGTTTTAGAGTGATTGATTGCGCGTAAATGCTTTAAACCAGAAATTGACACTAATATTAAGATATGTGAACTGTCAAGCTAAAAGGGTCTATCTGGGTACTCCTCTAAATAGATATTTGGAAAAAGATTTGATACAGCAGAGGTTATCCAAATGTCGCATTTCGAAAACGATTGTGACCCATCACGCGAAAAGGGGCCGTCTGAGAACACCGTTGAATAAATATATGAAAAAGAGAAACGGTCCAGCATAGGTCATTAAGAGGTCGCATTTCCAAAATTCGCGTACTGGAAGGTAGAATGATCATATATTACAGTTAAAATTACAGTTAACAACATCGTGAAATTGACAAGGTGAATGATTTTGGAATGATTGGGGAATGAAATTGAATGAGTGTGAGGAGCGAGTTTTGAGTGAATTTAATGGGAAGTAATCCTATATCGCAAATTTTGTTCAGGATGAACAAAATTAGCGATATTGATTACCACTCTTTACAAAAACTGCATTCAAGTTCTATACATAGCTTCCTATTTCTCCAAGAACCTATAAGACGCTAACAATTTGAATTATGTCAGTGAAATCGCGATTTTTCTCTATCCAAATTTATTTTGAATGACGTTTTTGATTCTATATTTTTCAATGGGTTTGAGCGTTTTGGAATGCTTTGAGTGAGTGTTCGGGATGAATGATTGGAGCGCTGAGAGATTGATTTAGAATGGTTTTGATTGAGATGAATGTCAATTTCACGTTGTAACTAACTGTAGCTGAGTGCTAAAGACTTGAAGAAAAGACTTTAGTCCGCTCTCAAATTTCGACAGATGAGCTGAAACCACGCAAGTTTATAAAGATGAAAAACACGTAACCACGGCAAAAATAATTTCTAGATACGCCATTTAAGACGCAAACTAAAAAATGTAAAGTTTTCTCGTGAACGCGTAGGTGGCAAGAAATATAATGATGGAACTATTTCATCGAATTCTCTCGTAGAAACTCTTTAGTAGTGTAGTCGACCACGTAGAGGTCTGGGCGGCCGTGAACGGAACTATTTTCAGAGGGGAATTTGTCGTCTGCCTCAACTCATTGAAAATCAGGTAAATTTGATAGATGATCAAACTGCATTATAATACAGCGGCGGATCCAGAAATTCTATTAAGGGGGTTCGTTGTCGGCTTACACTAATAGTAATTAGTCCCATAGTATCCCTATCTATATAGATAGGGATACTATGGGACTAATTGCTCAAGTTCTGTACATCATCTATTTTTTTATTTGTAGAATTTCAAGTTCTTGTGATTTCGAACACTACATAAATGTGGTCGTTTTTCTTGTGTTGCAAACTTTTGATTGAATTTCTCCAATAAAATGATGTTCTTTGGATACAAATGGGGTTCGTTCGAACATCCCGTGCCCCGCTGGATCCGCCACTGTAATATTCGATTACATTTGAGCATGTGCGTGATATTTCCAACAATTTAAGGTGGTGTGGACCTGTAATAATTCTGAAGCTTTTTGGAACTCATGATCTTTCAACATGTTTACCTAGGTTTCCTAATAAAAATTTAAAAACCTCCTTTAACACTGTCAAAGTTCATGATTCCTGAATCATTGCGGATCCACTATGTGTCTAATTCCTTAAGATATTGGCTAGCCAATCAGTGCAATACAATAAAAACAAAAAGAAAAAAAATGCAAACAAACAAACAAATAAATAAACAACAACAAAAAAGCATCTGATCCCGAACTTAAACTATAGGTCAGTTCAATTATCTGTTCAGTGTGTGAGTAGGACTCAGAACAGCCTATGTGGATGCACAAGCTGATCCGAGGCTTTTACCATATACACATTTGACATTGTTTAAAATGTCACGGAAACGCTCAATATTCTTTTGTTTGAATGCGTTTGCATGGAATAGTTTTTTTTTTTTTTTTTTTTTTTTATTAATTGGTTTATTTACTAATATTAGAATGATTAAACTTTTTGAAACTTTAAAGAATTCTTTTATTTTAAATACACAACTTTTGTTAATCAATACATTTGAAAATATTTACTCGTTGATTCTATGAGTTTCAGAGACAGATAGTCTAAAAGTTTAAAATCAGAAATTTATTTTCTAATCCGGAGGCTTAATCTTAGAGTCAGAAAATTATCTTTGCCGGTGACAATATTTCAATGTTCAGATTTGAAAAAAGAAAAAAAAAACAGAAGAAAACATTCAAAGGTGGGAATCTTTTAAAGTTCAAAGCATCGTAAAATTGACAAGATGAATGATTTTGCAATGATTTTGGTATGAAATTAAATGAGCGAAAGGAGCGAGTTTGAGTGAAATTAAAGAAAGGTAATCCAATATTGCTAAATTTGTTCAAGATGAACAAAATTAGCGATATTTATTACCTCCCTTTGATAGATACGTAATTTTCTGTTTGTGTGTCCATGGACCAATCAGACAAATTAAAAACCACACAAACCAATTAAATCCTAAAATAATTTGATCGATTTGAATTAAATGTTGATGGTCTTGAATGATTTCGAAATGTTGTCTACTGATTTTGGAGCGTTTTTTTATTGATTTGGGTGAGTGTATGGAATGCATGAATGGAGGACTGAGTGAGCGATTTATAACGGTTTTGATCGCAATGAGTTTCAATTTCACGATGTAACTAACTGTAAAAATGTAGAAAAAAACATAATAAAACAGGTTCTTAAAATTTTTCACATCGATAGTATTTTCTATGGGCTTAAAAGCAAGGAAGGGTACAGATAAGAACAATGTCAAATTTACTGTCGTTCCAATCTAAATCATTCTTAGTCGCTCACATAGCGCTTCATTCATTCATTCATTCCAAACACGCACCCAAACCACTCAAAACCGCTCAAAACACACTATTAAAGATAAGATCAACAACTACATTGAAAAAAATAGCTAGAAAAAAAATCACGATTTCACTGAGATATTTGAAATTGAAAGCCTTATTGGTTCTTTGAGAAATAGGAAGCAATTTATAGAACTTGTATGCATTTTTTAATAAAGATATGTAAAAAATATCACCTATATTATTCACCATGAACAAAATTAGCGACATTTAATTACGTTCCTTTAATTTCACTCAAACCTCATATCGCTTTCATTTATTTTCATTCCATAAATATACACCATGTGAATTTCACGATGTCGTTAACTGGAATGACTAAGGAATCGTTTATATCGTGAACTATACGGGCGATATTATCTTTTTTTTTTTTTTTTAATTCATCCATGATGACATGATGATACACATATACATTCATAATATTATATCAATATAAAGAATCCTTAACACCTAGTTTGTATGCAAACATTTATTTTTTATCAAGCTGAGTGTCATGAGAATCATGAGAATTGATATTTTATTGGTTTTTTTGTGTTATGTCTTGATCTGATCTTACGTTTTTGTCTTTCATACTAAGGCTAATTTGTCCATATTATCTTTCTAATGTGACCCGTCATGCGTAAAGGGACCATCTGGGTAGTGCGTAAAGTGTCACCTCTGGTCAGACTGCGCAGATTGCGCAGGCTGACCATGGGCGAGCATTTATGCATTGTGCTTATTTCCTGAATCTACAATAATCAGTTATATTCTTTGAAATGCGACCACCGATTGACCTCTACTGGAATAAATCTCTGTTCACGAATATATTTTACGGGATTCCTTAGTCTGGCCGCCAGACTCTTCTTTACAGTATCTTTTTCAAAGGGAATTAAATATGCCTGTCATTACATAAAGACCAATTTAGTCCCCTGTCTCTGAAAAGAAGATTTTTGTTCAGCACTTGTTGGTATCATGAACTTGGATTAAAGAGGCTTGTAATAGAACTACAACAAAACGTTTTCTGAAAATGCTAACAAATACGGCAGCGGACAGTCTAGGGATTCCTAGATGATCCATTTCTCATGACAGGTCACATATCATCCATTATCCGAGAAGACCTGCCTTAATGACAATAAAATTGTCAATAGAATTAAATTCAATACCAAAAGAAAAGCAATATTAGTTGTTCGTAAAACAAGAAAAAGATTTTATTTCTCAAAAAGAAATAATTGCACTCATGTGTTTGTGTTACAATTATTTTCACACAAACCTATTTTTTTATGTAGTGAAAGTAATTTAGATGGAAAACATTAAGACAAAAAGAAGCAATTTCTTATTTCAAGCAATTTCTCATTTTGTCTCAATGTTTACTGCTATAATTCGCAGTCTATTTTCTATTTTATTGCACATTGAATTAACAACTACAAATTCTGTGAAATTTGGCTAGTCTAAAATTGATTGTCTTGCAATATATATATCTGGGTTTGACACCTGAAATTACAAAGTGGCATCATTTAGGCAGATTGTTCTGGAGAACGGATCAATTATTATTTATACTTGCTATATATATTTTATGCGACAAGTTTTTTTCGAAAATTGGTTCTCCTAAACCTGTAATGAATAATTTCATAAAGAGATTGGGAATAGCTTACATTTAAGTCTAGCAAAGTTTGCATTTCAAAAATGACTAGCGAAGAGACAAGAGATCCTGCACTAAGAAACAAAAAGGGTAAAAAAAAAAAAAAAAAAACGAAAACAACAACAACAACAAAAAATGTGAAAAAAGGGAAAAAAAACTACTAAACGGTATTGCATTAATAAATGATGTCACTTCGTTTGACGGGTTGCTTATGCGAAATATATTTGATTGCACTTTGCACATCCATAAAATAAGACGTCTAATATATTATACAGCATTTATATGAAAAAAATAGAGGAGAGCATTTAGAACAGAAATATATCAGGGCATCAGGGCAGTTCTTATCAGTTTTCACAAACGCCATATCATTCACAATCAACAGACCTGATATGCCAAGTACAGATACAAGTATTGTTCATAACTGTGTGATTTTTTTTACAACGATTTTAACAGTATGTGATCTGATAGCAAGCCGTCACGATTCATATTGATGGAATTCTTATTTGAGCCTGTGTGTGACATTTCCAACAATTTTACATGTACTCGAGGTGAAACCACTGACCAGTCTAGACAACCACAACACGCAAGAAGAATTTTCACTGACATCCCGCAGAGAGAACAAGACCTTATCTTTCTACAGAGCACATAGTGGGGACTCTGGTCAGACTGGGCGGATGCCCAGGCTGGCAAGAAGCTTTGCTTTGTGCTCAAATGAATTTGTTGGAAATGTCGCGCAAAGGCTCATTTTTCACTTAGACGACTGGACGTCACAAGCTAGTATTTCAGGACAGATCTATAAATAGACAAATGTACAGTGACGGGAATCCGTCCCTCTGAGTGTGTCTTTTTATAGACTTTTTTTATAGTTTTTCCGTCACTTTTTTTTGGAATTTTTAATTATTTGATACTTTATGAAACCGTAATAAGCTCTGAAAAAAGTGCAAACGCTAAGTGGAATATTGCATTTAGTCATATGTTATTTGCATATTTGCATCGATTAATGATATTTTAATCTTTTCAGAATTATTGAAATTAAAACGACTTCCCAAACTTCTTCTTAAGGTGTTTTGACCATTGTATCGGACCATTTTGCATATGCCCAGTGAAAAAAAAAGATTTAATTTATCATTCAACTAGATGAAACTATCACAGTGCCTCCAGTAAAAAAAGAAAAATTCGACGGCGAAATAGTTGATAAAACTCCCTTTCTATTTTTTTTTTTTTTTTTTTTAAAAAACTCCATTTTTTTCGGAAATCTGCATTATGACGTAATTCGCAACCAAAGGTTACGGCTACCCACCAGACTTGTATCCAATTTCGACTTCGAGGACATTCATACAGTAAGCAACATCGTGAAATTGATATTCGTTTCGATTAAAACCGTTCTAAACCACCTTCTAAGCGCTCTATTTCATTGATTCAAATACTTACTCAGACCATTTAAAAACTCCCAAAAATATTCAAAACGCGCCAAAATCGTTCCCAACGTTCTTTCAAATCAATCAAATAACTGTACCACCTTATTATCGAATATAGATTTCGAAGCGTTTGATTAGACCAAAAAGATACGCAAACAGGAAACTACATTGGGTTTTAGAGGGAGGTTATAAACCATCGCTTATTCGCCCAATTGGAATCGCACAGACTGATCAGGCACTTTTCGAATTTCGTAGATGGATCATTCTTGTGGAAATAGTCACAATTGTTTTTTCGATCTAACGAATAAACATTTAAGCGTAATACAATATTCGAGACGTATAATCCGGCAGCAAAATCTGAAATTTCACATTAACAATGCAATGTCGTCTATAGAAAATGTTTTCACATTTTAAGAAAGAGGATCCGGTTGATGCCACATTGGCATCATTGGGCAACTCGCGTGAAACAAGATGGCGTCCACGCCAAATGTATAGCGATTTTGTCTTTTATCTGGTTCATATTGTAGCCACACCCTTATTGCTAAAACGAGTAAGAATGTTTGAAATAATCATTCAAAAAAGAAGGTAAGAAATTCGAAAACTAAAGTGTAAAACATCTAATTTACATTATTTTTAGTAATAACATTATTTCTCTTGCTGACTTATCTCGATTTAAAGTTGTTGATATTTTCGGCATCTAACTTGCAGTTATATTAAAAAGTTATCAACATTTTAATTATAAGACACGAAGCAGGTCTCAAGTATTAATACATTTTAAATTCTTCTTCGTTAAATCATTATCACTTTTCGATTTTATCACAATGAATTACAGATTTTCTCTTTCGGTCATCTATTTTCGTGGAGCAGTGTCAAAAATACAAATTACAGCCAAGAACATCGTAAATATTATAGAATTTCTCTTAATTCTCTAGCTTTCATGGAAAGAGAGGTTTTTCTATTACTGCCATTTGTTTAGATGAACGTGCTGTTTCATAAATGTTACTCGTCAAAGGGGACCATTAGAGAGCTCCGTAAAATAAATATAATTTTAAAAGAAATTGGAACAATTAGGTAAATGAGAGTACACAATGCACAATTAAGGTTCATGTAAAGTGTTTGAGACCCAATTTTAAGGGCACCTAATTTGCACGGAAAAAGATGTATGTCCAGGTATATTATATATCAAAATGAAGCTATTTATCAGCACAAGTAGTTAAGCAACATAAGCTGACATAGCTATAGTATAGCCAAAGCATTGTGGAAAAGGGTCATTTCGTACAGAACAAGCAACTGCTTGACTGTTGGCTAAAATTGGCTCATATTTTAACAAATTACAGTCTAAAGTACTACCCAGGTACTACTACAGCCGCTGGTATAAAATTCGGGCCAAAAACGTAGGCAAGTAATTAAATTTGACTTATTTTATAAACACTTATGCCATATATGTTATTCTCATTTTGTAAACGTGTATATTTATGTGAGGTATGGTGTGTTATCACAACATAAATGGACAATAATAGTTTATCTGTAAGGTTGTTTAGCATTATATCAATTTCTATTTCACAAAATGATAAATATATAGTAGTCTATTATAGATCATTGAATTCAAAAAACTATAATTTGAAATAAATCGCAGAAAATATTTCTATTATGTGGTGTGATGTTGCACCATATCTAACATCTATTTAAAAAAAAACCCAGACCAAACCGGTTTGAAATTTATGTTGATAAAATAAATGGAAATTATTGTTCCAAAAGAACTTTTTTAGACTCAGTTTTAAGATTGTAGTAGTACCTAGAAGGAACATTTGTCTACTTTCTCGTCAAATGTAGGCAAATTCTATACAGTCGTAATGCAAATGTTGATTTTGAAAAAAATAACACTTTTCCATTATAATTTAGCTATTCTGTTATGAGATGAGGCCTCTAATGTTGTGCAACTGCTTGTGCCCATCTACAGGTTCTATTTGGTATATTGTTTAGCTGGGCAAACTGTAATTTTTGATAATAGAAGTAGCATTAAATTTGGTTTAAAACTCTTTTTACATGAAACTGAATGGTAAGGAGAGGTAAAATCAACATTCTCTATTAAGGTTTTGGACCCGTAATAGTTCTGCAATGTTTCGGAAGTAATGAAATTTAACAGTGTTAACAAAGGTTTCCTAATGAATTTCATTATTCATTATTCATTATCTTCTCGATTAATTTTATTTAAGGTATAAAAATTAAGATTTAGAAGTAATGTTTCAACGGGACAAAACTTCATTATTAGACGCCTTGAGCATTTTTAATATATCGCAAATCTAAACAGAAAATTTGAAGGAGTTTATGATGAATCGGATATTCCTTGGCTAATTTCGCCTGAAACTCTGTTTATTTTCCGTGAGTGAAATCGGAAAATCACCGATGATCGACGAATTCCGCTAATGAGCATTAAAATATAACTGTTTACTGGATGTATGTATTCTAATCAGGCCTGTGGTATAGTGGTTAAGACATCCGCCTCTGATGCAAGAGAACCCAATTTCAAACCGTGTAAGAGAAAGTATAATTTTCTCCCTTAAAATTTCTCCTTTTTTGTCTTACAATCACATATGTTATTTATCGACGGAGGTGTATTGGGGTTAATCCACTTTCTGGTAATTTTGAAGACACATTTTTTTTCATATATTGAGTTAACTTTTGATGAATAAAACTACATCAAATGTGGATCTGCTGATACAGAGTTCCTTAGTGGTAACTTTGGCAACTTTTTTTTTAAAGGTTCAAAACTAGGCTTAATCGGAAAATTTTACTATTTTCTAAAAATTAGGAAACATCTTTTCCTCGTTGTTTTAAAACAAATAAGTGCAGTGTATATCTCACTTTTATACAACAATAAAGATTTTTTTTTTCATCTTAGACATCGCTATATGAATCAGCAGAAAGTGGTCGTTTAATAATTCAACAAAAAACAATATCCATTCGAGTGAACTTGTAATAGGAACGAAAATAATATGAACAAGAAAGAAAAAAAAGCACCTCGGAGACTTGAACCCATAGACGTGTGATTGAGAGCGATACATCTTAACCAACTGAGCTATTCTTTCTTACTCTCACTCACTGGTTAAATTGCGTATTTATAAATGTGTTACTAACGGTTTATTGAATAAGAACTCGGAGATCTTCCGAAGACACGAATTATGCACAGAGTCTCAGGCGAAATTAGCCAAATAATATTTTTTTTAAATACGTGTAAATCAGAGAATGTTTAGTAAACGTTTTTGTATCCCAAACCAAGAGCAGGTGAATACAGGAAAAGGGAAATGCCATCAATAACGCCTCTTAAAAAACTGTATAAAATAACTCAGTTTCATAAGTAGATTGAAGTATATATGAAAAGATAAACAACTGATGTTAGCTGTGGTGCATTTCTTCTTATCTTTCTAATTAGCGGTAACATTATAATGCTTGAAAAGAAGACAAAAATGCACAATAAATAAATGGAAACGTGCATCTTACGTTTATCAATGGTCTTTGAGATGAAGATATTTAGTGCATGTCCAAATAAGTGATAAAACAATAATAATTGTTGTTTCAGTGTAATATCATTTTTTTCTCGCAAAAAATGGCTGCCCTTGCCTTCTATATATAATGCACAACCATCAGGGATATACGTGTCTCTCAAATAAGTATAAGATCACTCTTTAAATGATGTCATCTAAACAAAAATTGACTCAGTGTTTCTTTGGTAATTGAAAATCGTTTAAAAGCACAAAACTCTTGTTTTTGTGAGGTAAAATATAAATGGTACGAATTTTGCATGACGTAATGAAAGAATGCATGTCAGCGGTTTCAACGTTCGCTTTGCAGAGAACTGCCGACTCAAACTTTATCTGGAGAGTAGCCAAAGGTTTTAAAAAAAGTGAATGTTAAGAATACTAAATGAGCCTGTGGGCGGCATTCCAACAATTCTAAAAGTTCGCAAAGCAAAGACTCTGGCAGAGGCCTGTGCATTCGCACAGTCTGACCAAAGTCTTCACTATGCGCTTGGTAGATAGAAATGGTATCAAAGTATCTTTAGACAGTTATTCTAATATATTCTAATTGCACCACAGGAGTATCTAGGCCGCTCAATTTTTGTACTGTATACACAATGTCAAATTAGCGGAAATTTCACACACGGGCTCAAATATCAGTGTTTCATACATCTATTTAGTTGTTTGAAATATCACACATTTAAGTTTATTCGTTAGTTTTAATTGAGGTTTTACGCCGCTTTTATATTTTTTTCGGCCAAAACGTGGCTGCTGGGGCCAATATATTTATGTTCCTGGTATTTCTCTTTCTGCTCATCCGACATAGGATTTACGTTTATCTACCCGTGATCGGGACGCCAACGCACTATCAACTACGCTATGACGGCGGTCACGCAAAATTAGGTTCATTGCTCATTGAAATCTTTCAATGTTGCAGTTGTTATGTTGGACAAAATAACTTTCAAATACTTTGATTTTGGATCGGCCTAAGGATATTTTTGTGGGCAACTGACAAAAGGTAACCAATTATCAGAGAGAAGAATCAAGCAGTAGGATTTTTTTTCTTCTATCCACTAGACAGGTAACGATTGCTGTCAGAAGATAGGAGACTTTGTATTTAAAGGTTAGAACAAAATTCATGGTTAACCCGCATTCATTGAGAAGAGTTTGTATTTAAACCCTTATCCTAACTAATTTAAATTTTGTGTCAGACAAATTGACATTTTTTTTTTTTACATTTCGGACAGT
The DNA here is from genome assembly GCA_948146395.1 of Fragum whitleyi. Lineage (NCBI taxonomy): Eukaryota > Metazoa > Mollusca > Bivalvia > Cardiida > Cardiidae > Fragum > Fragum whitleyi. Next base: position 48,112,551 of record OX411557.1, read on the forward strand.
ATAGATCAAGTAGCTGTTAAAACATGCGAGATAGGCAAAGATCTGGGCCAGAGACAATAAAACCTTTCTCATTCTAAACTCAAAATTTTCACAAAATCACCTTGAGATTAAGGTAACTGCGGACAGATAACATAGTCGAAATTTTAGACTTTCTTAAAATCTCACAATAATTTCTGAGATTTATATTTGAAGCGTGGGAATTAGCGAACACGCAATGAAAAGGGTCTGAAGCTCGTTCATTTGACGTCGTGACGTCATTAAGGGGCCAATCCCTTTTCGACCCGCCAAATTCAATATTTGCAAATATTTTCTGAATTAATCGGCCGATTTTCACGGAAATAGTTTCATTTTGAAAGTCAAAGAACGCCCGAGCTATTCGTTTAATTTCTGTGCACATTCAAATAGAAAAATAGGCCCGAAACGCTAACTATTTCGCGAATTTTAAGATTTGACGTTCCTTTTTTCATTTCATTTTTTGTAAATAAGTAGAAATTTCTCAAAATTTCGTCCGGTGACCTATGCTGTTTTTTTGTTATTTTGTAGCGACAAAAATATGCTTTGCATTAATCAAATAAAAATGATATGTCTTCGGGTTAGATTTTTTATTAAATTCGATTTAGTAAATTTGTTGGAACAGTTTTCGCCGAATTCGACGTCTCACTAAAACCATCTGCACTTTGCTTATTTGGCGCCAATCTCCGTGCAATAACTTATTCTAAAATATTTGAAATTTAGGTTTATCGTAAAATATAGGGTTCAAACGTATTAAATCTGAATGTAATTTTAAGAAATAAAAAAAAAAAATCACTTAAGTTTTATCCATCTAAAAAGACAGCTTTTGTGAATATTTGATGCGACGTTGAAATATCCTCTGATTTGCGTTATCTTATCGGAGGCGAATTTTACAAAAAATCTAACCCGAAGACACACGTTTTTTATTTTAAAAATCTTCAGCGAAATGGTTTGGCAGCAACATATCTAAATTTCAGCATAGGTCACCGGACCAATTTTCGAGAAAAAAGGCAATATTTCCAGTGACTGTACTCGAAAACAGCAACGCATAAGGCATTATCATTTTATACGTTACACTTAATTGTATTTCTTACACTTATATCCTCATATAAATAGAACATAAGATCGGGCGTCTTTAAACGAAGCAAATGGCGTTTTCGGGATGAAAATTGGTTTATTTTTCCAAAAAAATGGACAATTACTGATTTCGGCCCCTAAAAAAGGGGTCGGCCCCTTGATGACGTCATGACGTCAACTCTACGTTATGAAATTCATTTTTATGACCGAAATATGAAAGCGGGTACTTCAAAGTTTAGTTTTATTGCTTTAGGCAAGATTTGCAGACAATTTTAAATTTGGACCTAAAATGGCCCTGTATGTGTCCGCAGTTACCTTAAAGACGTAATTCTGTTGTAATGCTAACATAAATATATGAACGTAAAAGATAATTTTAATAAGTTGTTATGAATAACAAGTTATTAATAAAATCTCATATGTTTATACATGTATTTGAGTTCTTATTTGAAAAAATTCTCAGTTGAGTACGGGAAAAAGTTCTATTACCTCGGGCCGGGATTACACATCTGCGTAGGCTGTTGATAGTATACACTGGCTGCCAAGAATTTATGTACAGTAAGAATATGCTGTTAACAGCAGGAAAATTGTTAAGTTGAATTCAGGATTAAAGATCGGATAATGTAGGAAAATGTAAAAAAAAGTGCTAGAAATATTAACGATAAATGCACCTTACGGACGTCCGCTCATCCGGTTTTGGATTTTCCGCCATTATAACAGATGTTCGCGTTTGTGTGATCGTTATAAGACTAAGAATTTAAATTAAAATTATGTTTTTGGATAGAACTACATATAAGGTTGACAAACATGCATTTGAGTTCTTATTTGAAAAAATTCTCAGTTGAGTACGGGAAAAAGTTCTATTACCTCGGGCCGGGATTACACATCTGCGTAGGCTGTTGATAGTATACACTGGCTGCCAAGAATTTATGTACAGTAAGAATATGCTGTTAACAGCAGGAAAATTGTTAAGTTGAATTCAGGATTAAAGATCGGATAATGTAGGAAAATGTAAAAAAAAGTGCTAGAAATATTAACGATAAATTCACCTTACGGACGTCCGCTCATCCGGTTTTGGATTTTCCGCCATTATAACAGATGTTCGCGTTTGTGTGATCGTTATAAGACTAAGAATTTAAATTAAAATTATGTTTTTGGATAGAACTACATATAAGGTTGACAAACATGCAAAAAATTGTTTAAATTCAAAATCGGGTGTAAAGAAAAGTTTAATAGTGGGAAAAAAACGAACACCGCATTTGTCCACAATTATAATTGCAAAGTTAAAATTATTCTTAATGTATTGCTTGATAGTTCAGACTGCAAAATGTCTGCGATTCGTCCACCAGAGAACACCGAAAAGATTGACTTATCTTTTGATTAATAGATGACTTAAGCAGGGCGGTACTCAAATTTACTTAGGACCTAATCAGCTCAACATCCTAGTGAGATTTGTGAAAAATCATTTTCATGGGCCTTTAAATGATATATACATCTAAAGTAACCAACCGTTATAAGACATGTATTTTTATTTTTTAGAATTATACGAAAAATAAAGAGAAAAGAGAGAACGAATTTTATGAACAAATGAAGCATTAGAGATAGAAATAATCGATGGAGAAATATTGAAAAAAATGACTACATTGATAGACAAAGAGAGGGAGAGATAGACAGAAATATAAAGATAAAAAGAGGAGAAAGGAAGAGAGAAAGATGAACCATATATCATTGTACACGTTATCATACACTGCCCAATTAGCCATGTATATCACAATGGGCTACAGGCAGCAACACGTGTGGTTAATTCATCATTGTCAAACAATAAGCGGACAGTCTAGCTTTGGGGGAATCACGCACAACATGGGTTTTCCAAAAATTCAAACAACACTCATTACTAATTGTATATCACTTGATCTGCTGCTTATCATACAGTGTTCTTTAGTTTCAAGTGTTTACAATCGTTAGTAATATGGTTCTATGTTTGGATCCTTGTAGAATTCGGAAGTAGTGGATCTAGGGCAATGCCTCTTTCTCAGGGGCGTAAAGTCATCTGGATTTACTGGTAGGGAACGAGTTTACAAGCTACACATACATGTATATTCTCAAATAATACCGAAGAATTAATATATACAAAAAGTTTCGGATGTATTTCATCTATGCCAAAGATCAACCCGTCGACCTTCAACACCGTGACAATGGTACTATTTAATTAGAATGGAAACCATTAAAGCTTCCAGTCTCAATAATTGTCTTGTCTGATGCGTGTTGGCATGTCTCAATAATGGCGGCCATGTCTTTTTGTCTGTGTCAGAGCATTCTAACAAGAGTATTTGGCTGATTCCAGCGGTGATAATTTCTAGAAAAAAAAATCCCGACTGTTCTTCACCTTGACTTGAGATAGGTTATTATGGTCTTGCAAAACCATTATGAAGGTGAAATTTCGTAGGACAAATATACAGTTAATTACGTCTTGAAACTGACATTCATCTCAATCAAAACCATTCTAAATCGCTCACTCAGCGCTCCATTTATTCAATCCAAACACTCACTCAAGCCATGCAAAAACGCTCAAACCCATTGAAATTTATAACAAACAATTCCATTCGAAATAAATTTTGATAGAGAAAATCTAGATTTCATTGACAAAATTCAAATTGTTAGCGTCTCACAGATTCTTGAAGAAAAAAGAAGCTATGTGTACAACTCGTATGCATTTTTTATCAAAGGGAGGTAATCAATATCGCTAATTTCGTTCATCCTGAACAAAATTTGCGATATAGGATTACCTTCCATTAAATTCACTAAAACTCACTCTACACTCGCATTCAATTTCATTTCTAAATCATTAAAAAACCATTCAACTGTCATTTTCACGATACTGTTAAGGTGGGACGTTACAGTTTTGGGGAGACAACTCGCATAGAAAAAAAATCGTGAGGGGGGCCTTGTTAAAATCAACTTTACATGAAGTTGCGAGTGCACAGTGGAAGGCTTTTTTTCAAACAATCGTAATTTTGTCAACCTACACGCAGGATTGTCCTGAATTCAAAATAAAAACGTTCGCGAAACATTTCAGAAACATAAGACTGCTAAGAAAGGTTCACTTTCTAAACGTTTGCAAATGCTTTTGCATCCTGAACTGCAGGGTTTGGCAATCAATACCAGGGACAAAATGAAATCCGGTCATGCGTTCAATATAACGAATCACAAACGATCATCCGAAAAATGGTAGTCTGCATTACCGTGTAAAGTATATCTAATGAGTGTTTCACACTTGTGCTTCGTTATTCCAACGAAGTACGAGCGACGTTGATAGACCTATCACAAGCCATGCATTCAGGATGACAAAACGGAGCAAACGTTTTTGTATAAAACTATCATAAAATGGATGCTTACAAAAGGTAGTCATCTTTCAGTTATTTGAACATATGCTTTTTTTATTTACGACTTCGGTAAAAACTGATACGGGATGACGAGTCATATTCTAAAATAATAAGATTTTGCCACTTGGATGCGATTTCTCTCCTTTTCAGTTTACTTTTCTGCACTGTTAACCGTCTGTTCGTTTTTCACTATTCTTTTTATAAATTTTTAAAATGATATGTTACTTTTGCTTGTAAAGATCCCATTCATTACGTATGTTACACGTCGTAAAAACGGAAAGGAGACAACGTAGAAAAGGGACAATTTCAACCTCTAAAAAAATCATTTCTTCTCTCTAAATTTCCATCTTTATTTGATTCCGTTTATGTGTGTTTGTAAGAGTGAAAACGACAATTTGATAACAATTATTAATATTCCATCAATAGCTTTGCCAACATTGAATATTTCAATAAGCAATAATTTCAAAAAGCTTTCGTATTATTCGAAGAGCGTATGTATTCGAGAGATACTGCGTCTGCTCCTTGACCAAGAAGTCCCGAGATCGGGTATAAATACCGGCGATTGTACTTTTTCCTTTATTTGGCCCTGAGACTGTTGAACTCTTCTGTAATCCACCGAATCAAGAGGGATCAATGTAAAATTTAGGAAATTGTTTCCAAACCATTGTAAAATAAATTAGGTTAAAATAATCAACATAATTACAGAATTCTAAAATCTTTAAAATCAATCGAAAGTCATGTTTCTTTCTTTTTTGTTTCAATCGAGTAATAAACCATCTTATCTTCCGTGGCAACTGAAATGACATATATTTATATGTTATTGCCTCATATCGAAAATGAGTTTATGGAGGAAAACCTCGTGTTTTGATCAGGATAATGGCTGTGCATGTGGCGGATCCAGAGGGAATGGGGTGTTCAGTCTTTCACTGGGTAATTCGGCAAAACTTTGGTAATGATGTGAAATAACTACCCCTACCCCCTTATTTGTGATTTAAACCCCCTTACAGAAATCCTACAACTGCCATAGGCGTTACCAAGTGCATCAAAATTACAAATGGTTTTTATTGTTGATTGGGAAATCAGGGGACGTAACAATGCCTGGACAAAATCAAATTAGAGTTGTAAATTATGGGGGGTACTGAATTTCAAACTTATGAAATTGGCTAAAAGTGCCTGGATACATATACTTTTCTTTATTGATTTCAGTTGTAAGATAGTTGGGCTAATTTTCTATTGACACATTTCGAGTTTATTTAATATAAAGGTTTGCTTTTTTTGCCTTCAAAAAAAATATTCACTTTTTATCTTTGAGGAGCATTTGAAGCAAAATGCCGACTTGTCACTTATTTATGCCCTTACTAGAAAGTTTATTATATTTTTATGTTTTCCATATCTATGGCTATAAATATATGTTGATTTAGCACACCAGCATTGTGATTGGTCGGTGTAATAAACAGATTTCTTTGATATTTTCGAAAACATGGCCACCTTAAGAAAAATGTAAATATTTTTAAAATATGCGTGGAAAGCTATGTTGATATTTTTACTATATCAGTGCATATGAATGCTCTAAAACATACATTTGTTTCGCGGATATCTGGAAATCCCCCGAAACTGTAACGGCCCTCCTTAACTATCCAAATTTCGACTATCTATGCTCTGTAAAATAGGGTGTAATAAAAGCTACACGACGGAAATCCAATGTTTACTTATCTTAATAGAAAAGTTCATGGTTGCTTGTATATTTTGTGAGAAAGGGATTTAACCAAGTTTAAACAGTGTTACTGCTGTACCTACTCATGGCTTCATGTTGTAGGACTTCATCAGTATAAACATACTATTTCATCCGACCCACCAACTGCCAAACTCACTTACACCACTTTACGTCCATTTCTGGGAAAAATTGACGTGTGTCTAAAGGACTTCTTTCATATATATAATGACAATTTGCGGAACTAAAAGGCAGAAATCTCAGTTACCGACCTAAGCCTTGGCTAATAGTGTGTAATCTGTATGAGTGCATTTGATATAGAGGATAATCGTTTGTTTGAGTGTACGGAGCCACAACTGAAAATAAAGCTTTTGTTGTTCACGAAATGAAATATTAATAGTTTTTACTCGAAAAACAAACGATTGTTCTATTTCTTTATTGCAAAAAGACACAAAATGTGAAATTTCTAGGACATATTTTCGTAAAGCGCGTCATTTTGCACGATATTGCTATAAAATGTTCATTGTGACATCACTTTTTTCCCCGCATAGATGACGTCAGAAAGGATGAAATGCACCAAAGCAGGGTATAAGTTTTTGACAATTTTACGGCTTTTGTGGTGAAATTATCAGGTGATAATATTCCGTTATTTATCGATAAACCACCGAAAAGCAATAAACAATTTCTTTTATTCGACATGCATATGCTTTAAAGCATTTTTCCCGGAACCTGTATATTAGTCCTGTAAGGGCTTATGTATTTTACTGCAAAAACATAAAATAAAATAACGGAATTATCAAAAATTATATCGATATCGAAATGAAGTATTAAGATGCAGTGTATTTACATGAGCACCTAGACGATTCGACTTATTTAGACAATTTCCATTAATTAATTAAAGAAGCGCACTCCTTATATAAAAGATCCGTTCGATGTCGGAAAACTTTGAAAGCTATTATCAAATTTCCGTACTTACAAAACATTTCCGCTTTTACTTGATTTCCGTGGTAGAAATGGTGAAAGCGCCTTAGACATTTAAGAGAACTAAGTACTTTAAGGAAGCAATGACGAAAGTACTGCGTTATTACCTTCTGCTGCAGTTAATAACATCGTGAAATTGACAAGATGAATGAGTTTGGAATGATTTTTTAATGAAATTGAATGAGTGTGTGGAGCGAGCTTTTGGTGAAACTAAAGGGAGGTAATCCAATATCGCAAATTTTGTTCAGGCTGAACAAAATAAGCGATATTAATTACCTCCCTTTAATAGAATATTATAAAAGTGAAATAAATAGCCTACTACTTCTTCAAGAACCTATCAGACGTTTACAGTTTGAATTATGTAAGTGAAATCGCATTTTTTTCCTAGCTTTATTTATTTTGGATGAAGTGTTGATTCTATCTTTTTCAGTGAGCTTGGAGCGTTTTTGAATGGTTTGAGTGAGTGTTTGGAATGAATGAATGGAGCTCTGAGTGAGTGATTTGGAATGGTTTTGATCGAGACGAATATCAATTTCACGATGTAACTAACTGTAGCAATTTTAAAGCATCAAGACAACATCTTAAATGCACAAGTCGTGCCGTTTTCGAATTTGTTCATTAGGATTAGTCAATTTGAATGCCTACAAAATATGAGTCAAGCAATTTCTTTAATTTTTCATGTAAAGCTCCTATAATCCAAATCAACATTGAATCTCTAATAGGGTCGCCGTCATGGTGGATTTGGTAGCGGCGCGACGTCCTCACAATCAATATGGCTTCGTTCCCCCACGGCAGCACTTATCCTTTCCGACTATTAGGCTCCGACCAATGGTTCGATAATCGTAGACCTATGTGGAATAGCAGCTAGAGCCTAGTTAAGGTTCTAAGTTTAGCACTGATGTGAGAAATACCAGGAATCCAAAGTTAGGTGCTCCAGTCCCCGCGACATGACTGAAAGATTGTTGAAAGGGGTGTTAAACCCCATTCACAGAAAATTACCTAATTGGTCTGCTAGATGACAATTGTTTTGAAGAAGTACAATTGCATCAGAAGTTCTGTAGCCACCGCCATGATGTGTTGTAGACAGCTGTTCACGCCGTTAGACATATGGTGTGTTCATTAGAGGGATGATGAAAGTTTTTGTTCGTGGCTCGTTACGCCATTCTTACCTGATATTTCCTCATACCGACGGTAATGATAATGTACCCTTTATCGCGCAAAACACGGTCAATGTCAAGGTCACAGTTGATAAGTAGACAGCGTCTTGTTTTAATCGACTTTTTGTGTAATGTGTAGTGATATTCGGAAAAGATTGGTTTCTAGCAAATGATCTATAAAATAAGGGTAAAAACCGATATCCAAAAGACCACAGAGGGAGTCGGTACATGCTGATTTAGCCCTTGCAAACATATATTTATACATTTTTGTTTCAAAAATAATGTTTTTCGACAAATCGTTAAAAATGATCCACACATTCATTCAGATCGATTCAAGTCATTCCACCCAGCTTATTTAATTTCATTCCTAACTCATTTACCACCTCTCTTTCACGATATTAAAGTTTACTGTATTACAGTTAACAATATCATGTTGAATGTTTTTGGAATGACTTGTAAGGATATTATATATATGTGAAGCGAGTTTTAAATGACAATTAAGGGCGATAAAGTAGCGATATTGATTCCCTCCTTTAATAAAATATTCGGCCTTTCCTATCTGTGTGTCTTCGAGGACAAATCAGAGAACTTAAAATTCACAGTTAACAACATTGTGAAATTGACAAGATGAATGAGTTTGGAATGATTTTGGAATGAAATTGAAAGAGTGTGTGGAGCGAGTTTTGAGTGAAATTGAAAGGAGGTAATCCAATATCGCAAATTTTGTTCAGGATGAACAAAATTAGCGATATCTATTACCTCCCTTTCATAAAATATGTATAAAAGTTAAACAAATATCTTACTATTTCTTCAAGAACCCATTAGACGTTTACAATTCCACATATGTAAGTGAAATCGCAATTTTTGTCCTAGCTTTATTGAAAGAAAGTACGTAGTTACTTTTTAAAGGGAATTAATGAAATATAACTTACTTTGTCCAAATTGGACGAATTTAGCGATATAGAGTGATCTCCCTTTTAAATTTGTGAAATATAGACCCGCACACTCATTCAAAAGTATTCAAAATCATTCACCTCGTCCAGTTCACTGTACTTCGACATCCTATCCGAGTCTCCGGCTGATTATCTCTAAAAGGTTTATGATAACCAACCCATTGTTGGGTGACAAATGTGTGACACCGTCGGGGATCAAACCTTGGACATCATGATTGATAGTCTGACGTACTAACAACTGTGCTATGGCGATCCTTTGAATCCATGTAAACAATTTGTCCTTCAGATAGGATGTGAGAAAAGATTGTTTTACAAAAAATGCAAGCATAAACGATCCAATGCTTCCTGCTGTCGTCTGCTTGTCTAGGAAGGATGCTCGTATACCTATTATCAAACAATGATTCCAAAATAATTGATATTGACAATTACTTCTGCGTTTGTCATTTGGTTGTATGATTGTTGCCTACGCCTTGCTGAATGTGTGTGGCACGTTATAGTTGGTGTTTACAAGTTGTCTATGTTGTGATGCTTCGCATACATGTTATGTTGTCTCACGAAACAAATCTCCATTTTGCTATATAAAAAGGAAACGTTTTAGCTTTTACTCCACATCCAATTGCTACACCATCCTTTATATGCTATCATAATTAATTCATATTATATATTCGATTGTTCTGCAACGAAATTACATGCGCTCTAAAATTGTAGCGTGCTTAAAGTCTTATTCAAGCGTTCGTATACCAAACCCTTTAAAATGGAGTAGCTTACCCATATGGAAAGCTAACTTGGCCTTTCCGTGGTTTAAGTTTTTATTCTTAAAAATAGTGAGATCAGGTGAGGGTGGGGACAAGCCCTTTAGACACCTCCTACTCCTACAAAACTAACCATGATGAATATATATCGAACTTAGTGTTTTTATCAAAAAGAAGTATCTTACGAGGCTGGGAGAAATGATTATTGTCCAGGCTCTGCCGAGACAATTATCAATTCCAACAACCGAGTCAGATTTTTTATACTATACACTAAATACGTATTATATTATCTTATAACCTCTGTTTGACTTTTTCGTCGATGTTCCTACCCCTACAGAAATGCAAGTTCCTAAAAATACCCGCATTATGTCATTTTTCTAAAAATATCCATATGATATCATGAAAAATATCATATGGGATGTTGTCACATCGATATTTGTATAGTTATAGGATAAATAATGAATATCTGCCTTAACTTAAGGAGGGCCGTTACAGTTTCGGGGGATATCCAGACATCCACGAAACAGATGTATATTTTAGAGCATTCATATGCACAGATATATTGAAAATATCAACATAGCTTTCCATGCATATTTTGAAAATATTTACATTTTTCTTAAGGTAGCCATGTTTTCGAAAATATCAAAGAAAACTGTTTATTAAACCAACCAATCACAATACTGGTGTGCTAAATCAAGATATATTTATAGCCATAGATATGGAAAACATAAAAATATAATAAATTTTCTAGTAAGGGTATAAATAAGTGACAAATGGACATTTTGCTTTAAATGCTCCTCAAAGATAAAACATGAATATTTTTTCTGAAGGCAAAAAAAGCAAACACTTATATTAAATTAAATCGAAATATGTCAATAGAAAATTAGCCCAACTATCGTACAACTGAAATTAGTAAAGAAAAGTATATGTATCCAGGCACTTTTAGTCATTCTCATAAGTTTGAAATACAGTATCCCCCCTAATTTACTACTCTAATTTGATTTTTCTCCAGACATTGTTTCGTCCCATGATTTCCCAATCAACAATAAAAACAATTTGTAATTTTGATACACTTGATAAGGCCTATGGCAGTTGTAGGATTTCTGTAACGGGGTTTAAACTTCAAGACAAAGGGGGGGGGGGGTAGTCATTTCACATCATTACCAAAGTTTTGCCGAATTACTCAGTTGCCACGGAAGATAAGTTGGTTTATTAGTCGATCGAAAAAAACCAAAAAAACATGACTTTCGATTAATTTTAAAGATTTTAGAATTCTGTGATTATGTTGATAATTTTAACCTAATATATTTTACAATGGTTTGGAAACAATTTCCTAAACTTTACATTGATATCTCTCGATTCTGTGGATTACAGAAGAGCTCAACAGTCTCAGGGCCAAATAAAGGAAAAAAGTACAATAACCGGTATCTATACCCGATCTCGGGACTTCTTGGTCAAGGGGCAGACGCAGTAACTCTCTAATACATACACACTTCGAATAATACGAAAGCTTTTTGAAATCACTGCTTATTCATTGAAATATTCAATGTTGGCAAAGCTATTGATGGAATATTAACACTTGTTATCAAATTATCGTTTTCACTCTCTCACAAACACACATAAAGGGAATGAAATAAAGAAGGAAATTAAGAGAGAAGAAATGAGTTTTTGATAAGTTGAAATTGTCCTTTTTCTACATTTTCTCCTTTTCCGTTTTCACAACGTGTTACATACGTAATGAATGGGATCTTTACAGGCAAAAGTAACATATCATTTTGAATAGTTATAAAAAGAATAAATATATAAAAACGAACAAACAGTTAACAGTGCAGAAAAGTAAACTGAAAAGGAAAGAAATCGCACCCAAGTGGCAAAATCTTATTATTTTGGGATATGATTCGTCATCCCGTATCAGTTTTTACCGAAGTCGTAAATAAAAAAAAGCATTTTTTTTCTCCTTTTCAAGGAATGTTCAAATAACAGAAAGATGACCACCTTTTATAAGTATCCATTATAAGATAGTTTGATATAACGTGTAACCCAAACTCAAACATTCCCTTTCGGCGATGAAGAGAACGCGACAGTCCTGCGTTCAGGACAACAAAGCAAAGCAAACGTTTAGCTCATTCAGGGGCGAGCAATGCATGGTATAAATAGCAAAAATGTTTGCTCCGTTTTGTCATCCTGAATGCAGGGCTTGTGATAGGTCTATCAACGTCGCCTGTACTTCGTTGGAATAACGAAGCACAAGTGTGAAACACTCATTAGATATACTTTACACGGTAATGCAGACTACCATTTCTCGGATGATTGTTTGTGATTCGTAATTCTGAACGCAAGTCCGGATTTCATTTTGTCCCTCGTAGTAATTGCCAAACCCTGCAGTTCAGGTTGCAAAAACATTTGCAAACGTTTAGAAAGTGAACCTTTCTTAACAGTCTTATGTTTCTGAAATGTTTCGAGAACGTTTTTTATTTTGAATTCAAGGCAATCCTGCGTGTAGGTTGACAAAATTACGATTGTTTGAAAAATAGCCTTCCACTGTGCACGTGCAAATTCATATAAAGTTGATTTTAACAAGGCCTCCCCTCACGTTTTTTTTTTTCTAGGCGAGTTGTCTCCCAAAACTGTAACGTCCCACCTTAATTTGATTCAATCAAATATTTCCTTGATGCACTGGTACAGTTAACAACATCGAAAAATTGACAAGATTAATGGTTTGAGAATGATTTAGAAATGAAATTGAATGAATGTTGAGCGAGTTTTGAGTGAATCTAATGGGAGGTAATCCTATATCGTAAATTTTGTTCAGAATGAACAAAATTTGCGATATTGGTTACCTCCCTTTAATAAAAAATACATTCAAGTTTTATACATGGCTTCCTATTTCTTCAAGAACCTATCAGACTTTAACAATTTGTATTATGTCAGTGAAATTGCGATTTTTCTCAATCAAAATTTATTTTGATTGACGTTAGTTGTTATATATTTTCAATAGGTTTGGGCGCTTTTGAATGGTTTGAGTGAGTGTTAGAAATGAATGAATGGAGCGCTGAGTGAGCGATTTAAAATGGTTTTGATTGAGGTGAATGTTAATTTCACGATGTAACTAACTGTATATCTAACAATTTTCATTATCAAGGCAACAAGTATGCCACTTATTTCATTATATTCTATTGTACTTGTTTTCATCTTCGAAAACAATCCAAACTTCCTCCTGTGAAATCAATTGTTCTAGCAAAAGGATAGCCCTGTTATAACGCAAGTATTCGGAAATTAGTCTGAAAATGAAGCATAAAATTAACTATACCTGAACTATGTCATGCAATACCTTTGCTCCTTGAAAACGGAATGCGCATACTGGCGCATACTGACGTAGACAATAAGTTGGAGGAGCGAAGTTAATCACCATCGGGTTTCTGTAATTATTTGGTCATTTGGCGCGACAAATCAGTTGAGAACGTTCGGTGAACAAAACCTCGTGATTTCCGCGAGTGGGTTTTGTATTCCTTTTAGTTAGATTTTTGCGGACATTAGGCCTCTTTTAGGGATTTTGTATTTGTAGAAAAACAATTATCTATAACGGCATATTCAGCCGCGCAGTGTTAGCTCGTCGGACTATCATTCAAAAGGTCCCGGGTTCGATCCCCGACGGTGGCACTAATCCTTCCCGACTATTTGTCTTCCATCTATGGGTTGAAAATTGTAGACCTATGTGGGATAGCAGCTGTAGACTAGAAAAGGAATGGTAGCACTGGTGTACGAAATACCAAGAATTCATTTTAGGTGCTCCAGCCGCCGCAATATAACGAAAGAATTGTTGAAGGCGGTGTTAAACCTCATACAAAGAAACAGAACCTCGGCATATTCATTATCAAAACTATAAAGTTTGCAACAAGATGTTAGTAGAAAATAGTGCCTTGAAAAGTTCTTGTTACCAAGTTTTGGTTCCAAACCGAGTCACACTGGCTTTCGATATAAGTCAGCTATCACAGGCTTAACATGCTTCGAATCACTTTCTTTTTGCAAATATCTGTATCCCTAGAATCCTTTGAGTAGGTTTTTTGTATTTTTGTCTACAATTAGTTTGCATACATATACCTTTAATAGGAACATTTGATTGCATTTTGTTAAATTTGGGATCTTTGCGGAACTACTTAATTAAAATGTCGTTCAAAAAATCCAAAGTATTCATTTTTAAAAAGGAAGTGAGATTTAATATCGTTTCAAACCTGTCCTCTTTTCTTTTATCAATGTCAATGTGAAAATGTGGAGTACAGAAAGACTTGATATGAGAAAACTCGTCGATGTCATTCTAACTGCTGTATACCATGTAGATTATTATTTTATTATCCGAATCATTGATTCATCCGCTAAATTTTATCTTGATTAATATGCATACAAATTATGAAAAAAATCTCCTCGTTTTAATGAGTAAATGTTTAATTATAAGCATAAGTTTAAAAGAACATTCCCCAAACGTTTTTGTTTTAAATACTCGATTACAAGTTAAGGGTCTTTCGGGACTTTTTATCAGACAAAATAATGACGTCACTGTCTAGTTTTGAATGTAGTCCCCGCCCATTATCACCTAAAGTCACTTACCGATCGCCCTATTTTTTCCTCCAATGAAAGGCCGCTATTTCGTTTGAAATTCAAAAAATATATCCCATAACCTGATGGCCTGCTCGAATAAGTGAGCTACGTGACTTTAGGTCATAATGGGCGGAGACTACATTCAAAACCAGACAGTGACGTCATAATCTTGTCTGATAAAATGTCCCGAAAGACCTTTAACTTGCAATCTTGCATTTATAAAAAAACGTTTTGTGAATATTCTTTTGAAGTTATGCTTATATTCAATTACTCATTAAAAGGAGGAGAACGTTCTTGAATGATTTGTCTGCACGTTTATCAAGACAAGATTTAGCGGATAAATCAACGATTCTGATAATAAAATATTAAATTACATCGTATACGGCAGTAAGAATGACATCGACGAGTTTGCTCGAACCGAGCCTTTCTGTACTCCACTTTTTCAAATTGATATAAAAAAAGAAAAGATGACAGGGTTGAAACGATATAAAATCTCGCTTCTTTTTTTAAAATAAATACTTTGGATCTTTTGAATGGCATTTTAATTTAATAGTACTGCAAATGTCCAAATTCTAGGGATACAAATATTTGCAAAAAGAAAGTGATTCGAAGCATGTTAGGCCTGTAATAGCTCACTAATATCGAAAAGCAGTGTGATCCGTTTAACTGTGACGTATCGGTCTGGAACCAAAACTTGGTAACTAGAGCTTGTCAGTGCATTTTGAATGTTTTCTACTAACGTGGTATTGCAAAATTGTTATTATTGATAATGAATATGCCATGGTTTTGTTGGTTTCTATGTGGTTTAACACAGTTTACAACAGTCCATCGACTGGAGAACCTAACAATGAATTCCTGGCATTTCTTACACCAGTAACCAGTTTTACAAATTCTTTTCAAGTCTCTAGTTGCTATCCCACATAGGTCTACGATTATCAACCCATAGGTGGGAGACAAATAGTCAGAAAGGATCTGTGCCTCCATCGGGGGTCGAACCCGGGTACAATTTAAATGATTGTCCGACGAGCTGAAACTGCGCAGCTAAATATGTCGTGGTAGATAACCGTTTTTTCTAATAATACAAAATCCTTAAAGGGAGACAGAATGTCCAAAAAACCCTTACTAACAGGAATACAAAATCCACTAGTATCAATCACGAGGTTTTGTTCACCGAACGTTCTTAACTGATATTTTCTTTCCAAATGACAAAATAATTACAGAAACCCGACGTTGATTAAATTCGCTCCTCCCACTTTTTGTTTACCTCGCTTTGATTGAAGAATGCATGACGCAACAAAAATGAATGACATCAATGATTGACGTGAAACTCAATTGAACTAGCGTTATTTAATGAAAAAATAAGTCGATCGGTAAAACAGTTATAGTTCATATTCTGGCAAATTACGCGTATAACCTTGCGCTCCGCTAACGCTCCGCTTAGGTTATATCGCGTAAATTGCCAGAAATGAACTATAACTATTACGTAGATCACTTATTCGAGCAGACCGTCAGGTTATGGAATATATTTTTTGAATTTCAAACGAAATAGCGGCCTTTCATTGGAAGAAAAAATAGGGCGATCGGTAAATTTTATTAAAGGGTGGTAATAAATATCGTTATTCATTCTGAACAAAATTGCGATATTGGATTACCTGCCATTAAATTCATTCAAAACACGCTCCACTCACTCATTTAAATTCATTCTTAAGACATTCCAAAACCATTCATCTTGTCAATTTCACGATTTTTTAACTGTACCGTGTACGCCTCATGTCGCATAGACTTGTGGCAAATGTTGGATGAAAGTTGGCCGAGCCAAGGTTCGAACCCGCAACCCATGGATTGACAGCCTAATGCGTTACCGCTCATCTAGAAGGGCTCGGACTCAACGAATTACTCAGTGAGCTAATCGTGTTTTACGCGTAAATCCAGAACATTCGGTGAATGAAGGAATTTAATCAATTTAACATTGATTACTAAAAAGACTTCTAAAGTTCAATTAAAATTTTCTACAACTCTAGAAGTAGTAAAAATAGTCAAATATACGTTCCTGAGAAATATACATCTGATAACTGTACATTCTGCATTAAAAGGTTCGGAAATGGCGCCCCAAGAATTTATTTAAAAAAGATAATTGCTTTATAATCTATACGTCTAATCTATGCAACAATAAAAATTGTTTTCCAGTATTTTTATATTTAATCTATTTTATTGATATCTTAATCATTAAACGATTATCAAAAAAGAAATCGCATAGCTTTCAAGTAAACTTCTAAGTTAAATCACTGAAAAGTCAAGTTCTTCATCTCGCCATACAGTCAATAACACTGAAAATTTAACATGCACCCCTATAAAAATCATTCTAAATTATTCATTCAGCGCTCAATTCGCAGCGTTCCTTCGACTAATTAGAATAGTTCAAAAATACCCAAAACTAATCCCAAAATACACCGGGTCGTTCTGAATACATGACACCTCTAATTAAATCGATCAAATAGTTCTTTTTTTCTGTTTTTGGTAAGCGTCCGCGAAGCGACAAAAATGAATATATGTAAATTACGTTTATATTTTTTAAGGAAGGTAATACAATATAATTATTTTCGTCCTAATCTTTTGACGAAATAACCGATATTATGTTAGCTCCCTTTAGTTTTAATCAAAACATACTCCTCCCACTCATTTAATCTTGAAATACTTATTTGATACGCTTCGCCGATAAATGTATGATAATAATTCTTGAACCGATTCTTGAACTTATTTTTAAACATTTCGCTGTTCTGAGTCTATGGCTTTTCAGAGCACAAAAGTATTAAGACTGCCGGATTTAGTCGTGATCATTCTTAATGAAACAAAAACAACATAACAAGGGCGTTACTACTATTACGCACATTACGTAAGTGCGTTATACAAATGAATTGTCTTTCGAAAGACGTCTTATTCAAGCTGTAGTTACTATGTTTTGATCATTCATCGACGCTCAAATCATAAAGGGGGGGAGTGGAAGGCATTTATCTTTTTTCACAGTACATAAATAGCTTAAAACTACATATTCTTTGGTGGTCGCCTTCTGAGTGCGTTTAAATTTCAAAATCCTAGTTACGCCTATGATATCGTGTCCATCGCTTCAATTCTATTTTTTACTGAGTCGGGGTTTTAAACAACTTTGACAACAACAAAAACAACAACATCAACAATAATGATAACAAACTCTTTCAGCGGAAGAGACAAAGTGCTTTGATAAATAAAAACATCATCATACCTTTGATATGATTGATAAAAAAATCTCCTGCTATCTGATTAGATGTGAGATAGTGCATCGATATTTTTATGCGTTTATTAATGAATATAACACAAGTATTTGGTGCAATAACCCCCGTCAATTTTTGCAAGTGTTGCTTAACCATTACGTTCATGTTGATCAAATCATTTGGATGAAGTATATATCGATGGTTCGGTGCAAGACTGTAGTAAGTGTATGTACATTGTATACATTGTATATACACTTACTACAGTCTTGCACCGAACCCTCGATATATGAAGATATTGTTGGTTACGCTGCTGGGTGTCTTAGTTTGAAAATGAACAAAGGGACATAACTATAAAATTATCTACGTACAATTACGTTTCGTATGTGCCGCACCCCGTTAACATGGGGGGAACATAACTGTCAAGTTTCAAGTCAATCGGACATTAGGCGACAAAGTTATGCTACGGACAAAGAAGTGAACGCGAAAAAAATGAAAGTTTGTTAGAAGGCTTTTTCCTATTTTTCTTATCACAGATTCTTCAAAACAACGTTGTTGTTATCATTGTTAGTGATCTGTTTTGTTTTCAAAATATGATTAAGTTTCCTGCTTGTCGAAATTTGACGCAATACTCAGATGGTCCTTTTTCGCGTGACGGGTCCCATTTATCTGTTTAGTTATTATTCATTTGATCTTGTTTGTTGATAAAATGTTGGGGTTTTTTTAGATCAAAGTGTTTACTTTGTCCCTTTTTTTACACTACTAAGATCAGCCTTGTGATTAGAATGAATAATGAATAATTGAAGTAGAGTTAATAACATCACAAAATTGTTCCTATTAAAACCATTAAAAATCACTTGCTAAGCGATCCAATCATTTATTCCAAACACTCACTTCAATCACTCAAAAACGATCCGAAATTGCTTAAAAAAAGAAACAAAAAAAAATTATAAAAAAAACCGCTTCTAATTATTGCATGATATTATTGACTGGTGCTGATTTCTAAGTGAAGACACAAAATAAAAAAAAGTATATTTTATTAAAGGGTGGTGATTACTTGTCGCAAAATCCGTCCAATTGGACGAAATTATCGACCATGATTTACCTCCCTTGAAATTAATTCAGAACCTGCTACACACTCTCATTCAATATCATTCGGAAATCATTCCAAATTCATTCACCTTGTCAATTTCACGATGCTGTTAACTGTACGGCATATGTTTCTTGCTATAAAAGCGTTTTTCACTAAATATTACGTTCAAATTACAGTCCAATTTCCTAAACGTTCGAGAGCGATTTGTCATAGGATTGAGATACGAATAAATAACAATTTAAAACTTACGCGTTATCATACAGTGTGATTATCTTTTTCGTTTGATAACAGCACAACTTCAAAAAAAAAATATCTTCGTCTCTTATAAATAAAAAAAATGTTTGCTTTGAGCAACTACTGTTAACGCCTTTTGTTAAAGAAATATTAACAAGGAGTTATTTTGGATCGGGCTAAACATCGACCAACTGTTTTATGCGAGCTAACGTAATTAGGTTGAGCAAATGCCAATCTCTTTTGAAAATCGTAAACAAAGCTGAAATTAAAAGATTGTTATAACAGAAGCTCCTTTGTTGTTTTGATGCACAAATTGTTACAATTAGGCGGAGATTTATTGCGCTTATCATATGTTGACGTGTCATGCAAAAAGGGGCCTCGATGGAACTACGAAAGGCGACCAAATATCGTACACTTAGGAAAGTCGTCAATTTGACAAGTTGAATGATTTAAGAATAAAATTGAATGTGCACATATGTGATCAGCGAGTTTTGAATGCTTTTCCAAATGCGTCCAATTGAACGAAAATGGAGATGATTTTATTTTACCTCCCTTGAATGATTTTGTGTATTCACGGACAAATCAGACGCTTTAAAATGAACACCAGCCTATAAAATCAAGCAGTGATTTGATAGATTTGACTAATTGTTGATCATTTTGAACCTTTGCGAAGCGATTTTTACCAATTTCGGGGCGAAAGAAAGAAAGAAAGAATTAAAGAACAATCGAAAGAAAGAAAGAAAGAAAGAAAGAAAGAAAGAAAGAAAGAAAGAAAGAAAGAAAGAAAGAAAGAAAGAAAGAAAGAAAGAAAGAAAGAAAGAAACAAAGAAAGAAAGAAAAAAAGAAAGAAAGAAAGAAAGTAGCAGTATTCATATAGGTATGTAAAGGAATTGAGATAAAAATAATAACAATGACAAAAAAGGAAACTCAAAGACAGGCAATGTTTAAACTAGAGAAATGGGAATAGATAACAGGTAGGGCAACCGACAGACATAATTAAGAAGAAAACAAAACAAAAATTCAAAACCCCACAAAACAACAACAAACGAAAAATCCGTGAATCATGGAAAAAAGGTCTACATTTTGACCAATCGCAAGAATGTTCCTTTTTATCACGAAAAGACTAGAGAAAATTTATACATCTTCCAATCAACGCTATATATTTCATAATTATGAACATATGAACAATGTCTGTGAGCAATATTTGTTTGTTATTGTAACTTGGTCAAGATATTGCGAGAAAGCCAACAATAATTGACACGTCTACGTGAGCCAAAATAAACCTAACCGACTTCATACATGATGCAATTCAAAGGTTTACCTCTTCGATTCCTAGAATATCCAGGGCTCGTATTTGACCCGTAAACTAGGGATTTGACTCTCAAAATCTAAAAATATCATATTTTGACCCGCTTGAGAGAAATAACCAAGGGTCAAAACCTGGTTTATACCTAAAATTGTCACCAATTTACAATCTAAAGTTTTACAAATAGCTTACTTCAAGTTATAACAAGAAACAGGTAAATCGACTCTTTTTTGTTCTAAACCGATAATTTTTATCAAATTTTATGTTGAAATAAATGATTGATTTTTTATCAATACAGAGAGCTTAAAAAATGTTGTCACAAATTCATTAAATTTGACTGTTAATGTGTTGGAGCAATGTTCGTACAAAAACTTATCAGTCCTAGGTTTATGAACACATTTGCCAAACGTTTAAAAAAGTGTTACCCCGCATTGCACGCGTACTTACGCTGAAAGCGGGATACATTTTGCAAACGTTTTGTGCCCTAAACGCAGGCAGTAAATTGAAAAATTATCCTTCGATTAACTAAACATTCTATGTGAACGGCATTCCCTCGCGAATATATAATGTAACTGTATGACAATTTTATGATACAATATATAATATTTACTGCAATCCCATCAATTGATACTAACAAATAATGTGCACACGTTGTGAATGGAATTTGCCTTATTACGTAATGGCAGCATGAATTGCAGACTGTAGTATTAAAGGGAATTACTTATTACCCATTGTGTGATAATTGAGCCTTTCTCTTTGAAATGTCTATTATCATAAATACAGATCGTATTAACATCGTTATTTATTTTAGTTCATTCACATAATTGACCTTAAACAATCTGATGAAGTGGAAATTCGTAAAAGCAGGGTGAATGTTTTTGATAATTCACTGATTAGGTGGTGAGTTTATCAAATGAGAATCTACCATTATTTCTCGATAATCAAACGAAAAGTATTAAAGATACTGAAGGACACAGAAAAAAATATAGTAAATGAAATTTAATATGCTTGGAAGTATAGTCAAAGATTAGTGCCCTGGCAGGGTGGGGCCAAAGTATCGGTTCTTTGCATTTAAGGTTCAGCTAAATCAGCCTTTTTTTTCTATATTACGCAGTCAAACAGATAGTCGACATTATTTACACCGAAGGTTTGCAACCAAACCCTGCAAGCTGAAGTTACGAGAATTTGGTAACCGAACTATGAAACGTGTTCAATTTCGCTTAGCACGTTTATTCTATTTGTTTTAAAGTACAGTTATTGACAAGAGTTCACGAAAATGGTCGGCTTACATTCTAGACAACCCAAACTGTTGAAAGTAAACGTCACGCCCTGCCAGTTGAAAATAACGCAGAATAATAAAATTTTGAATTAGTGCATAGTTAGTACCGCGTCTTAATAGTAACCTTGATCGTTACAATAAAAATAACTGTTAATAATGGCGTATAATATATATGACCTACGTCGCGGCAGTGAAATAACCCCGTTGAATATTTTTGATATTACACGGGTGTTATTAAACTAGTGGAATACTTATGCAAATGAGCTAAGAACTAATAGCAACGTTATAAATTTGTTATGAAAATGACGTCATATAATGCTTTTGGAGACATCAATCCGCAAACGGCGTTATATGATTCGAGAAATGACTTGAATCGAAAAATATCTTGAATTTTTTCGTTTAATCACCAAAAGTCAGGTCATATTATAAACTGATTGGTTCCTGAGGGAATATGAAGCTATATATAGATCTTGTTTACATATTTTATGAATTTGAGGTAATGCATATCGCTTATTTTGTTCATCCTGAGCAAAATAAGAGGTATCGAATTGCCTCACATAAATTTCACTCAAAACTCACCCAACACACTCATTCAAAATCATTCCAAAATCATTCCAGAATCATTCATATTGTCAGTTTCACGATGTGTAACCGCACCAACACCTCTTACACATTGATTGTCGACAAGGATTTAATCTGGTTAAAGAAATATAGCAGATTACAAAAATTATATTTTTTCATACTTAAGAAACGTATACCTCTCTCCTTTCTTTTTTAAGTTATTTGATTACGTAACACAGCGATCGTTTTACCACCTGAAAAATGTGTTACATTATATTTAGAGCCTGAAAATGAGCGTTGTTGAAGGCGTTCAGTCCTAACACAATTTCCAGGTAAAATACAATGCCAGGGGAAAATATTTTCTAGTCCAAATATTTAAGACTTTTTTTCCTGACTTGAAAACTAGTTCATGGACGATATGTACTGACGTTTGGAGAAGAAAAATTGATGATGCTTATTTCTTACCGTAGCTGTAACAATTCACTTTAGCTTACAATTTTATACTGAATTATTTGCGATTTCTTGGGTTTCAAGGATTAAATAAAGAATAAATCTGACCATTCTTTAGTCTCGTGTTTTAAATTGAAATAAATATTTCCAACAATATTGATGTGGGTTTTTTTTAATTCTATCTATTTTAAACTATTTTCCTATACTCGTGTTTAGCTACTGACGACTTTCTTTAGATTTAATCTTTTTTAGAAAATTTAATTTAGGAGAGAGAGAAATCAAAATGCTCATAACATTTTATCTTATAACTATACCAATATCTGTATGATAACCTCCCGTATGATATTTCTTATGATATCACATAGTTATTTTTAGAACAAAGATATAATGCGGTTATTTTTAGAAACTTGCATTAAAGTTAGAATCATTGTCGAAAACAAGACAAATAGAGGTCATAAGATAAATATAATACGTACTAAGTGTATTGTATGAAAAAAATATCTAACTCGGTTGTGAGAATTGATAATTGTGTCGGCCGGTTATTTTTAGAAACTTGCTTTTCAGTAAGAAACATTGTCGAAAACAAGACAAATAGAGGTCATACGATAAATATAATACGTACTAAGTGTATTGTATGAAAAAAATATCTAACTCGGTTGTTAGAATTGATAATTGTCTCGGCAGAGCCTCGACAATTTTCAATTCTCCCAACCTCATTAGATTTTTTTTTTCATATAATACACTAAGTACGTATTATATACATGTATGTAGATTTCTGTATACTTTCAGATTCATGGGTAGAATAAACGACAAAGCTTTAATTGGTCCAATTTCATTTCACTATGTTTTAGTGTTTTTTTGTAAGATGCGCGTAATAAATCCAAGAAAATGAATATTCTTTTTTTACGTTTTTATAATCTGTTCAGTATTGTTACTGATAAGCTATAGTAAATGAACTAATTACGCCTATAAATCATTACAGCATGATATTGACTTACTGAATGTTAGCGTTAATTGGTAAGATAAACACGTGAATGGAGAAATATCTTCTGTTAGTCATGAAAATAAACAAGCACTTTCTTCCCTAGAAGAAAATGTAATGATCAAACGTTGCTCGAAAGCCTTCATTTTGGATGGCAGACAGGCTTAGACTGTCCTACGCCCCGTCTTATTGAATCCCCCCCCCCGCCCACTTATTGAATTTCCCCTTACCACTTACCCATAGCCGGTAGTTAAGTTTATACAAACAGATACACTCAAACCTGTCTTAAGCAAGCACCCAAGGGACATTCAAAAAGCGCTTGCTGAAGACAGGTGCTTGCTTAATACAGGTCAATTTTTGCAAATGTTAATTTTGGAACTCAGTGGTCGCTTGCTTAAGACAGGTTGCTTGCTGAATACGGGTGGCTGCTAAGACAGGTTTGACTGTATTAATTTGATTGCAACTAAGGAGTAAGCTTATTGAGTCGCTCTCAAATACAAGCACAATCAATCCCCGTTTTTTTCAAAAACCTTGTAACTACAGTTTGTATATAGTAGTAGTCACGAGGCCTAGGAAGAATCAAAGCACTGAAAGTACTGATGGTGGACGTTTCTGTTGGCATACTAGAGTGATTCCTCCATTTGTGGAGAAAAGAGAAATTTTACATGTATATATTACGATAGAAGGAAAATGACCTGACCCAAGTTCGCATCTTGCTTCAGATATACGTTTCTCAACATATATCGTGGATCGTCAACAAAGTCCTGTAATTACTAGGTTTCGATAACTTTCGGATTTATTCCCGGTGTAGTTTAAGCAGTGATTCTCCGATCCATTTGTTATTAAAGGAAAGAAATGACATTTAGATGATCTAGGTTATTATTCTTATTTTGTAATGCTAATCAGTTCTCCGTAATCTCATTATTAAAATTATGGTGTTATCTGCTTAAACTAGAAAGCTATGAATGGCTTGGGTCGCTCCACAGGCTTGAAATTCTTGTAAAAGAAAAAGAAAAGTTTTGACTAGATTTTTAGATATTTTGGATTCTTCTGATGTTGAAAATGATTTTCAGAGTTTCCACTATATAACATATAGAGAAAAGACCTCCGCTAATAAAAAAAACCATATATTTCATCCAATGACAATAACTTTGGCTACATGATAAAGGGGTCGCCCAAGGATCATAACAATGAAATTTGATTGATATCCACTCAGAACATTCTGAGAAAATGATTTCCAAAGATTACACAAAATAACATATTGAGAAATTACCTCTGCCCATAAAATACATATTTTTCAGCCGATCGAGGTAATTTTTGGTAGACTCATAAAGGGTTACTCAAAAAGATCACTCCGGTGAAATTTGGTTGAAAACCATCAGTTACATTCTGAGAAAATGATTTTCAAAGTTTCCACTAAATAACATATAGAGAAATGACCTCCGCCCATTAAAATAATTATTTTTCATCCAATCAAAATAATTCCTGGTAGCCTGATAAAGGATCACTAAAGTATCATTCGAGTGAAATTTGGTTGAAAACCATCAGTTACATTCTGAGAAAATGATTTTCAAAGTTTCGACTAAATAACATATAGAGAAATGACCTCCGCCCATAAAATACATATTTTTCAACCGATCACAATAGTTTTTTATGGACTGATAAAAGGCCACTCAAGGATCATTCATGTAAAATCTAATTGGTATCCATCAAATAGAATCTGAGAAAACCCACTTTTAACCATATTTGGAAATAAGCCACGCCCATTAAATCCATGTTTGTCATTAGATCTGAATTTCTTGAACAACTTTGAAATAGGATCACCCTAGGATCATTCCTGTGAAGTTTGATTGAAATCCATCCAGTAGTTTCTGAGGAGAAGATTTTTAAAGAAAAAGTTCACGACCGGACGCACGAACGGACGACGGACACAACGCCATGACAATATCCCCAGTGGCCTTCGGCCAGTGGAGATAAAAATTCTATAAAAGGATATTTATTATTGTTCCGCGATTTTCATTCTCAAAGAAAAGAAAGGGTAAGTGTTCATATAAACGCGTAAAAAATTGCAGACACTCGTCTCGAGTTTGGCTTTCGTGTGTTGAAATGTAAAGTAAAACCCCTTTGCATAAACCTTTATTGCATGGCCTGAATGCTTTACTTTACCTGCTCTGACTGTATCCGTATTCATGTGTATATCGATATTTCCATTTATTTGCCTTTGTTTTATATACATTAGTAGTGACAGGGGAGGTTACCATTCCAGTAATTTCATTTCATGAGTGACCTCCCATTGACCATTGGGAAGTAAGGGGCAAATTACTCACTCTGTCAGAAAAGTAGTTCTACGCAAGTCAAAAATTCACCCGATCTCAGAATTGAATATGATTTCACATTTAAAAGATATCTTTGAGGTTGAAACCAGTTACGCAGACTCCTTGTTTCACTCCATTTTTGAAATGCATAGTTGTCAGACGGTTACAATTCTTCAAAAAGAGTAAATTGAATCTTAATGAGTACTACTGTTTTGAAAACCTATTAACATCTGACAGGATTGTTCAAACGTGGTATTAACACTGGTGAACGTAAACGTCCACCAAAAACGACGCAATTATGTTTTTTTTTTTTTTTTTGATTGCAATAAACCCACTAGTATCTAATTTTACAGTTTGGTTGACAAGGACCGGTTACAGTTAAGAACGTCATAAAATTGTCGCCGATTTCGTTTAAAACCATCCCAATCAATTGCTAAAACCATTCAAAAACGCCTTAAAACACTGAAACGGATGGGTTCAACATCTTCATTCAAAATAGAATAGCATTGAAAAAAATGAAAAGAATCGCAATTTCACTTACATAATTAAAATCGAAACCGTCAGATTGGTTCTTGAAGAAAAAGTAAGCTTCTTCAAGAACTTGTTTGCATATTTTATTAAAGAGAGGTAGTAAATATCCCTAATTCTGAACAAAATTAGCGAAATTGGATTACCATCCTCCATTTTTACTCAAAACCCACTCATCGCAGTCATTTAATTTCATTCCAAGATCATTTCAATATCAGTCACCATGTCAATTTCACGAATGTGTTAACTTTACTTAGTATTTTTCAATCAACACGACCTTGCGACGTCAGGGCTTGAACCTTGGACATAAATACCTTACCGTTTACACTGTGCAAATCAGTGATACGCGAATTACATTTTCTTGGCACATAATGTTACTGTTGTACAATTATTAAACAATATATCATATTAACTGTAATCCTCACAAATTGATATTTGCGATTAGTGTGCAGACGCTGCGTTTGGAATTTGTCTTATTACGTAATGATAGCGTGAATTGCAGCTTTTGTTTGATAGAGGTTCAATACATCAACAACAACAAAAAAAGAGAAGAAAACCTAACCACACTGTATTAATGCGTGAAGGGTTATCTAACCTAACCTACTTCCTTAGTCAAGATAATGAAAAAGACAATGAAAAATATAACATACGCATAGAAGATCATAGACCGCGAGATTTCATGGGAGCCTTTGATTGAATTAGAGCATACTTGATAGTGTTTCCTTATAGTACGCCGTAACTTTGAGTGTTGAAATAAAAACTAGTTGGAAAGTAATGGCTTATGTAATAGGAATGTACTTATTTGTCTGATAAAATCAAGAGCACGTTGATTGTGTCTTCTTTGTATTTTCGTGTTTTACATAGATCATCCTGCTAAATTTGCAAAGTATTGTCATTCATTTTGATTAGCTAATATTGCGATACTGTAATAACTTACATAAGTATTATCATATAACACCTTTGAGGATTTCTCTATGAAAGAAGATTTATCAACAAATATGTTTCTCTCATATCAATTACACCTTTAAAGATAACTCCATGAAAGAAGATTTATGAATAAATATAATTTTCACATAGCCACCTTTGTTTTCTATAGTAAACAGCCACCCGTGATGCCCTTATGATAACATTCTAAATGACGTCATCATGATGTCACCTACAATACGTCACCGCGATAAATTTAGCTTCAGGACGCTACAAAATGTCTTAAACATTAAACATACCTTAAACATACAGTGAGAAAACAATCTGTTATTCGATTTTTTATGAAACAAGCTGATTTTAACCGTGTCCCAATGGTTTGGGGGGAAAAGATTTTTAAAGATTTTAAAGTGAAAAAAGAACCGAATTTAATTAAAATTTCTTTAACAATTTACGAACAAGGTCACCCAAAGAACATGTATACCAAGTTCCGTTAAGCCCCGCCCAATGGTATAATTTAGGAGAAGATTTTAAAGAAAAGGTTAACGCACGGACACACGCACGACGGACACACCACCATGTCATTAGCTCACTGGCCTTCGACCAATGGAACTTAAATTGGTTCGTCCATGTCGTCCTTTGTATGTGAAAATGCTCAAACTAGAATGACTTCAACGACGTCATTTGTTCAAAGATAAAACGCTTCGGATAATGACATTTGGAATGTATCATCAATCAACCCAACGATCATCTACAAGAATTTGATCGAGTTAAAGAAATACAACAGCCTTAATAGAATAAAGAGTGCTTTCTTAACAAACTCAATAAATTAATATATCATCCCTTTCTTTTTTATGTATTTTGATTACGTAAGTGACTGATCGTTTAACCACCTGAGAAATCTGTTACATTATATGGATGAGTGTCTTTTTCACTGCGTTTATTGGTGCCTTATGTTTAAGCCATGTGCTAAGGCAAATGCACTTTATACCCCAATAAACGCAGTGAAAAAGACACTCGTCCCTTATAATTGCAATCCTCTAGATCGTAGAAACTATTTAAATACTCGGCCAAACATTAAAGCTTCTACTTTCTGCGCGTATAGATTACACAATCTATTTTTAGATCGTGTATTCTTTATCTCGCTATCGAAGTGATATGTCATAAAGCAAAACAAATGATACACACATAAACGACAACTTTGAAATTCGTAGAGGTACTTATGACAAAAAACTTGTTTCTGCTAAGTTAGTCTGTATTTTTAAACGAAAACTGCGTGGTCGGTCTTAGTTGAGAGGGTTGCTTGATGGTTTTCGTCGACTCGCTGTTTTGAAAGTTTACGTCGGCTCAGAATCAGAACGGTATGCTTGATATCGTAAATTCTTTCGAAAATATCTTAATTTATAATCGATTAAATAGCAGTGGTGCATTGATGATCTGGAACTAGGTTAATTCGAGTTCCTACAACACAGGACTTGCAGATCGAAGGTCGGGGGTTAACCGAAAGACGTATTGCATTTTATACAGAAATAAAGTGCAATGGATCTCCCCACGTGATGCGATTTAAACCAATCAGAATTCTTTATTTTATTGGATTGCAATTATTATATCTAGAGACTCAAACGGCCTGACAAAAGAGTGTTATTAAAGCCATTCAGTCTTAACATAATTTCCAGGTTAAATACGATACATGGGGTAAATATTTCCTGGTCTACATATTTAAATCTTTTTTTCCCTGAAAACTAGTTCACTGACGAGATTCACATTTTGAGGAGATAACTAAATCATAGTTCTTATCTATTTTGTCTCATTGAAACAAGATGCATAAAAAAGTTGTGTTTTTTCAATTCTTGGGCTAGATTGCAATCGCAGAATCCTACCTAAGCCGCTATTTGATTTCTATTTTGCTACGATGAAAAAAATAAGATAAAAAAAAATTCTTTGCATTGGTGATTCGTTCATCAATAACTTCTTTGCATTACTTGAGTTTTTAGTAGGTTGATGACCATTTTTTCAATTGTTTTTTTTAACAAAAGTTGTTTCATACCCATGCTTTCGATGATTATTGAATCGATTGTTTCTTTGCATCACTTTATATTTTTGCAGAATATGATTTATGAATCAATTGCATTCCTTGAAAAATGCATATACAATTAATAGCGTGTAAATAAGGCGCCTTTACACTAAATATAACCAGAAAAATCATTTTATTATCATAGATTTGCAAGGATGACGTCGACTAAGATCTTCATGTCTAAATTGCCTTGTAAAAGCAAGCCCGTAGTGTAGGATCTAGTTCAGCACTTTCTGTCCAAGAACTTCCTTTGAAAAGTATTTTACAAGATCAATGTATGAATCCGTTCGTTTTGCATACTTATATATTGTTAAGTTCGGTATTTACTTTTATACCTCAACGAATTAAAGAAATAGTTTTGGTTTAAACCTATTTATTTTACATCGATTGGGAAACAAGTTCTTACAACTTAGATTAATCCCTCTCGATTCTGCTTCCTGGAAAATTCACCAGTACTCGCGCCGAAAGAAATAGTCTGTTTCTCTAACAGAACAATCATTGTAAGAATTGAGCTGGATATATTACAATTAACCAGGAAAAGAAATATTGTTTTCATGTTTTTATAACCTGTTAAGTATTGTTACTTATAAGCCGTGGTAAATGAACTAATTACGTCTATAAATCATTACAGCATGATATTGACTTACTGAATGTTATAGTTAATATATAAGATAAACACGCGAATGGAAAATATCAGTTGGTAGTCATGAAAATAAATATTCACTTTTTTCGTTTGTACTTAGCTTCAAGATTTAATAGTTTGTAAGTGTATTCCCCAACCAATAAAAAGAGCGAGGGAAGGAAAAGGGTATAAGTCGATACAAATCTAGTTATTTATATAAGCAGTAAAAATTTACTTACATGGTAATTATTTTTTTCATCAAGCAATGAGTCCTTTATTGACCTGATATCACCTATCTGACATTTTTAGATGATATCAGTCAGTCCATTTTTGGAAACAATTTGTATACACTTTTATCTGAATTTCTTTGGTATTTGAGGGTTTATTATAATTAAGCACAAAAAAGGAAGCATGATAAATAGAATAACATGTAAGTGTCTTAAAATGTCAATGTTATAAGGTCTCAGTATTTGGTATTTATCATGACTCGGCAAAGCCTTATCATGGTAAATTCTCCCAACCTCGACCCAACATTTGTATTTTAAGACAATTACAGGTAATTCTCTATGTACGCACTTCTTTATATTTTAACAAAGATTTGATTGGCAGGCTGCGGAATGACCACCCTATCTCTACCCTCTATCAAGCATTTCATTATATATATAATACGTACTTAGTGTATTATATGGAAAAATTATCTAACGGGGTTGGGAGAATTGAAAATTGTCGAGGCTCTGCCGAGACAATTATCAATTCTCACAATAGAGTTAGATATTTTTTCAACCAATACACTAAGTACGTATTATATTTATCTTATAACCTCTATTTGTCTTGTATTCGTCGATGTTTCTTACTAAAATGCAAGTTTCTAAAAATGACCACATTATATCTTTGTTCTAAAAACAACTAAGTGATATCATAAAAAATATCATACGGGATGTTATCATACGGATATTTGTATAGTTATAAGATAAAATACAATACATCACCGTACCTTTTTGGATTTATATATTTTGCATGCTTACAGTTAACAAACACATTTTTGAGGAAAGTTTATAGAAGAACAAAAATTGAATCTTATGAAGATATATACTAATTCCTGCGTTAAAAGGCGTGACATTAGACTTTTGACCGATTTCTTGTTATATGATTAAATTGATTGGTTGATGAATTGATATCTTTTAATCAGTTGGCTATGTTTAGTTATACATTTTGATAAATTACTGCTTTATTTGATAACGTTTGACAATTAAGCAACATATGATATTCGTTTTCGACTAAAATGTAGTTTTAGATTTTCAAAATCCTTCATTTTTTTTTCTGAATATGAGCACGTTTTTCTCTGAAGAACAATTACATGTATGACAAAGAAGTAATTAATACCCTATTTCAAATATCTGGTATAAAGCACCTCTTGGCAGCAATGATACGATATAAATCGTATATAAATTAGTGCATGCATTTTATGTGCAAGATGCAGCGTGTGGAATGTATGTTATTGCACAAAATCCTGCATCATGCCTTCATCACGTTGTCAGTTGTTTCTATTTACAATAAAACGTCAGATTTACTTTGATTTACTTTGATCTAATGGTTTAAGATACTTTACAGTTGAGAACATCGTGAAATTGACATACAAATCAATAAAAACATAAAACATTGATCGCTCCATTCTTTGTGTTCAAATCGTTCCCAATTTCATTCAAAATGATAAAATCATTTTTGATCGGCTGGCGTTGAATTGAAAGTATCGAATTCGTTTGTAAAGACAAACTAATGTATTTATAGAAAAAAAAACATGTAGATTTCTGTAAAGGGAGGTTATACCATACACTAATTACGTTCATTTTAAACAGAATTAGCTATGTTCCCTAACCTTATTTCATTGAAAAAAAGCTCATTCAACCCTATCAATTTATCTCCAAATTAATTTCCATTTACGTTACGATGTTATTAACTTTATAAAGTATACTGGCCAAAAGTCCTAACCGGCCACTTTAAAAATGACGATAACTTTTTTAAAAGTTCTAACCTTTTAATGAAATATGATGTGTGAATTTTTAAGCATAATGTACATGGATTTCCATTATGATTTACCAATAGTTATCAAATTTGGATGTGTAATAAAGGAAAAGCTCAAAAAGCTCTAAATCTTAATAGAGCTCGGGATATTACACTTTCAACAAACCAAAGTACGCAAATCGTTAGCTGCGACCCTGACCAAGAATAAAATCAGAAAACATTGTCAATTTTGTGTGACCTTTGACTACAGGTGAAACAGAAACAATAGGAGGCATGATAAAATGGTGTTTTAATTCAACCGGCAAACCATTTTATCTTGCGATTATGCTCAAATATTGTCTGGTGTGAAAAAAACGATGTGTCAAACTGATTTTTTTTTTCACATGTCCTACATTTTGTAGCTAAACGGGAATGATCAGTCTATATTTTATGCATTTCTGAAATAAAAAGTGTTTTAGGTGTTGTTTCTAGGAACCGTTTTTCTGCATACATAAGCTCTATCACATTCTTCTAGGGTCATATGCCGCACACAATTGTCGAACATTTTGAGTTTTTTTCCTAGTCTATGTTGCAGCTGACGACCCATGAGACAAAAATCGTTACATTGACAATATTTTGAGCTCTGTGTAAATCTAGAGCTTTTTGAGCTTTTCTTATGTTGCGCTTTAAATTCAATGAAATAACGGTAACTTTTCGCCAAAATCATCTGGAAAGTTGCTTAAAAATTCACATGGCAAATTTCACGAAAAACCAAACACCACGGAAAAAATTATCTTTGTTTTTAAAGTGGCCGGTTAGAAGTTTTGACTAGTATATATAAAAACCCAAATAATAAAGAAATCTTTTGAAACTGATATTCTAATTTTAAAACATTAGATTGAAATTGTAATAGGAATTGGCCGATAGGAGTTATTCCACTATGTTTCGCCAACTCTGATTTCAACTTGACAGCTATTTGGCGTTAGTCTATCGTTTGGTAATAGAGCTTGATCATAAAAACCAAAATACCAATAATAGTCTAATTATTCTGTTGAAAAAACTTTCAGTTTTGGCAACATTATATGAACATTATATTCGTATTCACAAAAGAAACGGTACACACTTGATTAAAGGTGTATTTAAAGAGAACAACTTGAAGGTGCAAAAAAAGGAACAACCTTTGTAATATTGAAGTACCAAATAGTTCGCTCTCGTTTTGGGTATTTACTAAAAACATTTTTGAGGGTAGCCGAACTATACTGATGTAATTTGTCAGTGCGGGTCATTAGTGAGAAATTTCTTATTTAATTTTTGCCAAGGTGGTCTGTTGTCTTTTATTAATAAAAGAAATAGTTCAGTGTGGAACTTGAATAAACAACGTTGACTTAGATCTTTGGAGTGTAAAGTTTACTTTTTGCTCATTATGTTCAATAATGTAATGCTCGTTTTTAGCTCACCTGAGCTCGAAGTGCTCAAGGTCAGTTATTGTGATCGTACAATGTCCGGCGTCCGTCGTCAGTCGTCAGTCGTCCGTCATCCATCGTCCGTCGTCCACAATTTCTTTAAATATCTTCTCCTCCTAAACCAGTGGGTCAATCTTGATGAAACTTGGCAGGGATCTTCCTTGGGTCAAGCTCTACCAAAGTTGTTCAAATAAATGAAATCCACCTTTAACTTTTCCTTTACCCTTAACAAAAAGGGTGAAAATATGAAAATCTTCAAAAATCTTCTCCCCTGAAACCCGAAGGCAGACAGCTTTCATATCTCACATAAATTTAAATCAAAACTCGCTCCACACACTCATCCAAATTCATTCCAAAATCATCCCAGAATCATTCATATTGTTAATTTCTCGATGTTGTTAACTGTAACCGCACCAACATCTCATACACATTGATCGCCGACAAGGATTTAATTTTGTTAAAGAAATAGAGCAGACTACAAAAAAGTATGTTTTCTCATACTATAGAAACGTATACCTCTCTCCTTTATTTTTTAAGTTATTTGATTACGTAACATTACGATCGTTTTACCACCTGAAAAATCTGTTACAATTTATCTAGAGCGTCAAACTGCCTGAAAATGAGCGTTGTTGAAGTCGTTCAGTCCTAACACAATTTCCAGGCAAAATACAATGCCAGGGGTAAATATTTTCTAGTCCAAATATTTGAGACCTTTTTTTTTCCTGACTTGAAAACTAGTTCATGGACGATATGTACTGACGTTTGGAGGAGAAAAATTGATGATGCTTATTTCTTACCGTAGCTGTAACAATTAACTTTAGCTTACAATTTTATACTGAATTATTTGCGATTTCTTGGATTTCAAGGATTTAATAAAGATTAAATCTGACCATTCTGTAGTCTCGTGTTTTAAATTGAAATAAATGTTTCCTGCAAAATTGATGTGCTTTTTTAATTTATCTTTTTTAAACTATTTTCCTATTTATTCGTGTTTAGCTACTGACGACTATCCTTAGATTTAATCTTATTTTTAAAATTTTATTTAGGAGAGAGAGAAATCAAAATGCTCATAACATTTTATCTTATAACTATACCAATATCTGTATGAAAACCTCCCGTATGATATTTTTTTATGATATCACATAGTTATTTTTAGAACAAAGATATAATGCGGTTATTTTTAGAAACTTGCATTTCAGTAAGAAACATTGTCGAAAACAAGACACATAGAGAATATAAGACAAATATAATACGTACTAAGTGTATTGTATGAAAAAATATCTAACTCGGTTGTGAGAATTGATAATTGTCTCGGCAGAGCCTCGACAATTTTCAATTCTCCCAACCTCATTAGATTTTTTTTCATATAATATACTAAGTACGTATTATATACATGTATGTAGATTCCTGTATACTTTCAGATTCATGGGTAGAGTAAAAGACAAAGTTTTAATTGGTCCAATTTCATTTCACTATGTTTTAGTGTTTTTTTGTAAGATGCGCGTAATAAATCCAAGAAAATGAATATTCTTTTTTTACGTTTTTATAATCTGTACAGTATTGTTACTGATAAGCTATAGTAAATGAACTAATTACGCCTATAAATCATTACAGCATGATATTGACTTACTGAATGTTAGCGTTAATTGGTAAGATAAACACGTGAATCGAGAAATATCTTCTGTTAGTCAAGAAAATAAACAAGCACTTTCTTCCCTACAAGAAAATGTAATGATCAAACGTTGCTCGAAAGCCTTCATTTTGGATGGCAGACAACTTAGACGTCCTACGCCCCGTCTTAATGAATTCCCCCCCCCCCGCCCACTTATTCAATTTCCCCTTACCACTTACCCATAGCCGGTAGTTCACTTTATACAAACAGATACACTCAAACCTGTCTTAAGCAAGCACCAAAGGGACATTCAAAAAGCGCTTGCTGAAGACAGGTGCTTGCTTAATACAGGTCAATTTTTGCAAATGTTCATTTTGGAACTCGGTGGCCGCTTGCTGAAGACAGGTTGCTTGCTGAATACGGGTGGCTGCTAAGACAGGTTTGACTGTATTAATTTGATTGCAACTAAGGAGTAAGCTTATTGAGTCGCTCTCAAACACAAGCACAATCTATCCCCGTTTTTTTCAAAAACCTTGTAACTATAGTTTTTATATAGTAGTAGTCACGAGGTTTAGGAAGAAAAACGACGCAATAATTTTTTTTTTTTTTTTTTTTTTTTTGATTGCCATAAACCCATTAGTATCAAATTTTACAGTTTGGTTGACAAGGACCGGTTACAGTTAAGAACGTCACAAAATTGTCGCCGATTTCGTTTAAAACCATCCCAATCAATTACTAAAACCATTCAAAAACGCCTTAAAAACACTGAAACGGATGGGTTCAACATCTTCATTCAAAATAGAATAGCATTGAAAAAAATGAAAAGAATCGCAATTTCACTTACATAATTAAAATCGAAACCGTCAGATTGGTTCTTGAAGAAAAAGTAAGCTACTTCAAGAACTTGTTTGTATATTTTATTAAAGAGAGGTGGTAAATATCCATAATTTTGAACAAAATTAGCGAAATTGGATTACCATCCTCTATTTTTACTCAAAACTCACTCATCGCAGTCATTTAATTTCATTCCAAGATCATTTCAATATCAGTCACCATGTCAAATTCACGAATGTGTTAACTTTACTTAGTATTTGTCAATCAACACGACCTTGCGACGTCGGGGCTTGAACCTTGGACATAAAATCCTTACCGTTTACACTGTGCAAATCAGTGATACGCGTATTACATTTTCTTGGCACATAATGTTACTGTTGGACAATTATTATACAATATATCATATTAACTGTAATCCTCACAAATTGATATTTACGATTAATGTGCAGACGCTGTGTTTGGAATTTGTCTTATTACGCAATAATAGCGTGAATTGCAGGCTGCAGTATTTAAGAGGATTTATTCTTATCCAATATATTATGAATGAGACTTTAAAATATCATTTATTAGGAATACACATCTTGTTGCCATCATAAGCCCTTATTGCACACTAGTTTCCGTCAGAAAACGATAGTTTAAGAAAAAGATCTTTTAAATTCAGAACCTTATCATTTTTCTCAATAGTCTAAACAATTTATATGTATATGTTATTTATGCCTTTGATTTTTTTCCATATGTGAGATGAAAACTAAATGCTTTTGTTTGATAGAGGTTCAAAACATCATCAACAACAACGACAAAAAAAAGAAGAAAAACTAACCACACTGTATAAATACGTGAAGGGTTATCTAACCTAACCTACTTCCTTAGTCAAGATAATGAAAATGACAATGAAAAATATAACATAGAAGATCATAGACCGCGAGATTTCATGGGAGCCTTTGATTGAATATGAGTGTTTCCTTATAGTACGCCGTAACCTTGAGTGTTGAAATAAAAACTAGTTGGAAAATAATGGCTTATGTAATAGGAATGTACTTATTTGTCTGATAAAATCAAGAGCACGTTGATTGTGTCTTCTTTGTATTTTCGTGTTTTACATAGACCATCCTGCCAAATTTGCAAAGTATTGTCATTCATTTTGATTAGCTAAAATTGTGATACTGAAATAACTTACATTAGTATTATCATATAACACCTTTGAGGATTTCTCTATGAAAGAAGATTTATCAACAAATATGTTTCTCTCATATCAATTACACCTTTAAAGATAACTCCATGAAAGAAGATTTATGAATAAATATAATTTTCACATAGCCACCTTTGTTTTCTATAGTAAACAGCCACCCGTGATGTCCTTATGGTCACATTCTAAATGACGTCACCATGATGTCACCTACAGTACGTCACCGCGATAAATTTAGCTTCAGGACGCTACAAAAAGGCCTTTAAAGACCTGGTTTAAGACTTCTTTATTTGACCCCCCCAAACGAGATTGTTATCTTAATGGTTTTATGGTCCTTATCTTAATCACTTAATCACCTTGTATACTCTATGTAGAGATACACATACAGAAGCTGTCAGGCATATATTGATTTTTACTTATTGAGAAAAGTATTTAGTTAATTATTCGTTAAATTATTTTGAAGAAATAAATATCTCATTTATTCTATTATTAAGATAATGATTATTATCTTTTTCCCGCAATTTTTAAATTGGCATAGAAAAGAAAAGTGATGCATCTTTAACTTTCAATCTTCATAAAAAACACTGATAAAAGATGCAACAATTTTGTTTTTATAAAAATAATTCTTCAATCACAAAATAGCTGTAGCTATGATATTAAGAAAACTCTTAAATAAAATTGCTTGGAATAATGGAAAAGGGTTAATTAATGTCCTCCTTTTGCTGCAATGTTTTGATTCAGCAGCAAGATTTTATGGGTTATTACCTATTTGGATGGAGATAAAAGTACTTTTACCAAAATATTTTCTTCGAAATACATTCTTTCTTAACATTGCTACAAGTTCAAACAGACTTTTTATGAATATAAATTCCCACCTTCAATTGATCTAGAACATTTCACCACCTTTTGTTATTTCCTAATTTGCCGATTTTATTCAATCATTTTTTTATAAGTCGAAATGAATAGATTTTTAAAGGATTTAAAAAATCATGATCTTTGTTTCAAGAATATATAAATGTACTATTTTTTCACTTTTTTCAAATCAATTAATGAGATAATGATGACCAATAAAAGTCAATGTCATGTGTAGAATATAGAGGGTGATTGACCCCCTAGGGTGATTCAGAGAGATAAACAATTAGCTTATCAGCAGGGGTCCAGAATATACAACATTCCTTAAACCAGGTCTTTAACATACAGTGAGAACACAATCTGTTATTCGTTTTTTTATTATACAAGCTGATTTTAACCGTGTCCCAATGGTTTGGGAGGAAAAGATTTGTAAATATTTTAAAGTGAAAAAAGTACCGAATTTAATTAAAATTGCTTTAACAATTCACGAAGATGGTCACCCAAAGAACATGTACACCAAGTTCCGCTAAGCCCCGCCCAATGGTTTAATTTAGGAGAAGATTTTTAAAGAAAAGGTTAACGCACGGACACACGCACGACGGACACACCACCATGTCATTAGCTCGCTGGCCTTCGACCAATGGAGCTCAAATTGGTTTCGTCCATGTAGTCCTTTGTGTGGGAAAATGCTCAAACTAGAATGACTTCAACGACGTCATTTGTTCAAAGATAAAACGCTTCGGATACTGACATTTGGAATGTATCATCAATCAACACCAACGATCATCTACAAGAATTTGGTCGAGTTAAAGAAACACAACAGCCTTAATAGAATAAAGAGTGCTTTCTTAACAAACTCAATAAATTAATATATCATCCCTTTCTTTTTTATGTATTTTGATTACGTAACGGACTGATCGTTTAACCATATGAGAAATCTGTTACATTATATGGATGAGTGTCTTTTTCATTGCGTTTATTGGGGCGTTATGTTTAAGCCATGTGCTAAGGCAATTGCACTTTATACCCCAATAAACGCAGTGAAAAATAAACTCTTCCCTTATAATTGCAATCCTCTAGATCGTAGAGACTATTTAAATACTCGGCAAAACATTAAAGCTTCAAGTCTACTTTCTGCGCGTATAGATTACACAATATATTTTTAGATTGTGTATTCTTTATCTCGCTATCGAAGTGATATGTCATAAAGTAAAACTAATGATAGACATATTAACGACAACTTTGAAATTCGTAGAGGTACTTATGACAAAAAAAAACTTGTTTCTGCCAAGTTAGTCTGTATTTTTAAACGAAAACTGCGTGGTCGGTCTTAGTTGAGAGGGTTGCTTGATGGTCTTCGTCGACTCGCTGTTTTCAAAGTTTACGTCGGCTCAGAATCAGAACGGTATGCTTGTTATCGTAAATTCTTTCGAAAATATCTTAATTTATAATCGATTAAATAGCAATGGTGCATTGATGATCTGGAACTAGGTTAATTCGAGCTCCTACAACACAGGACTTGCAGATCGAAGGTCGGGGGTTTACCGAAAGACGTATTGCATTTTATACAGAAATAAAGTGCAATGGATCTCCCCACGTGATGCGATTTGAACCAATCAGAATTCTTTATTTTATTGGATCGCAATTATTATATCTAGAAACTCAAACGGCTTGACAAAAGAGTGTTATTAAAGCCGTTCAGTCCTAACATAATTTCCAGGTAAAATACGATACATGGGGTAAATATTTCTTGGTCTACATATTCAAAACTTTTTTCCCTGAAAACTATTTCACGAACGAGATTCACATTTTGAGGAGATAACTAAATCATAGTTCTTATCTATTTTGTCTCATTGAAACAAGATTCATAAAAACGTTGTGTTTTTTCAATTCTTGCGCTAGATTGCAATCAAAGATTCCTACCTAAGCCGCTATTTGATTTCTATTTTGCTACGAAAAAAAATAATAAATAAAAAAAAAACATTCCTTGCATTTGTGATTCGTTCATCAATAACTTCTTTGCATTTCTTGAGTTTTTAGTAGGTTGATGATCATTTATTCAATTGTTTCCTTACAAAAGTTGATTCACACCCATGCTTTCGATGATTATTGAATCCATTATTTCTTTGCATCACTTTATAATTTCGCAGAAAATGATTTATGAATCAATTGCATTGCTTGTAAAAATGCATATACAAATAATTGCAATCTAATAAAATTAAGAATTCTGATTGGTTCAAATCGCATCATGTGGGGAAATCCATTGCACTTTATTTCTGTCTAAAATGCAATAGGTCTTTCGGGAAACCCCCGAACTTCGATCTGCAAGTCCTGTGTTGTAGGAACTCGAATTAACCTAGTTCCCGATCATTAACGCAATATTTCTATTCAATCTTTTATAAATAAAGATATTTTCGAAAGAATTTACGATAACAAGCATGCAGTTCTGATTCTGTGCCGACGTAAACTTAGAAAACAGCAGGTCGACGAAGACCGTCAAGCAACCCTCTCAACTAAGACCGACCACGCCGTTTTCGTTTAAAAACACAGACTTACTTGGCAGAAACAAGCTTTTTTGTCATAAGTACCTCTACGTATTTTAATGTTGTCGTTTATTTGTGTATTATTTGTTTTACTTTATGACATTTCACTTCGATAGCGAGATAAACAATACACGATCTAAAAATTGATCGTGTAATTTTTTACGCGGAGAAAGTAGACTTGAAGCTTTAACGTTTGGCCGAGTATTTTAATAGTTTCTTCGATCTATATTATTGCAATTATAAGGGACGAGTTTCTTTTTCACTGCCTTTATTGGGGTATAAAGTACAATTGCCTTAGCACATGGCTTAAACATAACGCCCTACGGGCGTTATTTTCCATGTGCTAAGGCAATTGCACTTTATACCCCAATAAACGCAGAGAAAAAGACACTCATCCCTATATTAATAGCGTGTAAATCAGGCGTCTTTACACTAAATATAAACAGAATAATCATTTTATTATCATAGATTTGCAAGGATGACGTCGACTAGGACCTTCATGTCTAAATTGCCTTGTAAAAGCAAGCCCGTAGTGTAGGATCTAGTTCAGCACTTTCTGTCCAAGAACTTCCTTTGAAAAGTATTTTACAAGATCAATGTATGAATCCGTTCGTTTTGCATACTTATATATTGTTAAGTTCGGTATTTACTTTTATACCTCAACGAATTAAAGAAATAGCCTGTTTCTCTAACAGAACAATCATTGTAAGAATTGAGTTAGATATATTGCAATTAACCAGGAAAAGAAATATTTTTTTCATGTTTTTTATAACCTGTCCAGCATTGTTACTGATAAGCCATGGTAAATGAACTAATTACGTCTATAAATCATTACAGCATGATATTGACTTACCGAATGTTAGAGTTAATTGATAATATAAACACGTGAATGGAGAAATATCTTTTGTTAGTCATGAAAATAAACACTCACTTTTTTTCGTTTGTACTTAGCTTCAATATTTAATAGTTTGTAAGTGTATTCCCCAACCAATAAAAAGAGAGGGGGAAGGAAAAGAAGTATAAGTCGAAACACATTTAGATATTAATATAAGCAGTAATAATTTACTTACATTGTAATTTTTTTTTATCAAGCAATGAGTCCTTTATTGACCTTATATCACCTGTCTGACATTATTACATGGTATCAGTCAGTCTATTTTTGGAAACAATATGTATACACTTTTAGCTGAATTTCTTTGATATTTTAGGGTTTATTATAATTAAGCACGAAAAAGGAAGCATGATAAATAGAATAACATGTTAGTGTCTTAAAATGTCAATGTTATAAGGTCTCAGTATTTAGTATTTATCATGACTCGGCAAAGCCTTATCATGATAAATTCTCCCAACCTCGACCCAACATTTGTATTTTAAGACGATTACAGGTAATTCTCTATGTACACACTTCTTTAGATTTTAACAAAGATTTGATTGGCAGGCTGCGGAATGACCACCC
This sequence comes from Fragum whitleyi, assembly GCA_948146395.1. NCBI lineage: Eukaryota > Metazoa > Mollusca > Bivalvia > Cardiida > Cardiidae > Fragum > Fragum whitleyi. The sequence goes on from OX411557.1 coordinate 48,154,727, forward strand.
TATCTCTACACTCTATCAAGCATTTCATTATATATATAATACGTACTTAGTGTATTATATGGAAAAAATATCTAACGGGGTTGGGAGAATTGAAAATTGTCGAGGCTCTGCCGAGACAATTATCTATTCTCACAATCGAGTTAGATATTTTTTCAACCAAAACACTAAGTACATATTATATTTATCTTATAACCTCTATTTGTCTTGTATTCGTCGATGTTTCTTACTAAAATGCAAGTTTCTAAAAATGACCGCATTATACCTTTGTTCTAAAAATAACTAAGTGATATCATAAAAAATATCATACGGGATGTTATCATACGGATATGTGTATAGTTAAAAGATAAAATACAATACATCACCGTACCTTTTTGGATTTACACTTTTTTCATGCATACAGTAAACAAACACATATTTGAGGAAAGTTTATAGAAGAACAAAAAATCGTATGAAGATATATACTAATTCCTGCGTAAAAATGCGTAACATTAGACTTTCGACAAATTTCTTGCTATATGATTAAATTGAGTGGTAAATGAATTAACATTCTTTATTAGTTGGCTATGTTAAGTAAAAAAATAATGATAAATTACTGCTTTATTTGATAATATTTGACCAATAAACAACATAAGATATTCGTTTTCGACTAAAATTTGGTTTCAAATTTTCAAAATCCTTCATTTCTCTGAATACAAGCACGTTTCTCTCTGAAGACAAATTATGTGTACGACAAAGAAGTAATTAATACAGTATTTCAAATATCTGGTATAAAGCACCTCTTGGCAGCAATGATACATTGTAAATCGTATATAAATTACTGCATGCATTTTACGTGCAAGATGCAGCATTTGGAATGCATGTTTTTGCACAAAATCATGCTTCATGCCTGCACCACTTTGTCAGTTGTTTCTACTTGCAATACAAACATCAGATTTACTTTGATTTACTTTGATCTATGGAGTTTAAAAGACCTATAAGGGCCTCGTGCAAGTTAAGGGCCTCGTGCAAGCGACACGCATCCCACCAGAACCATAAAAATTCGCTTTTTCTGTTCTTCGATAATAGCTTCGGGCGCTTTATGAAATCGTGCGAAACACTTCGATTTTTTCGAAGCGATCGCCGACTTTATTTAAATCGATCAAATTATTCTGTGGTTTCATCGGCGGTCGTGGATTATGAAGTGCCCGACCTGTTGGTGAAGACACATATGGTAGAACTTGAGTTACAGTTAACAACATCGTGAAATTGACAATGGGAATGAATTTGGAATGATATTTAAATGAAATGGAATGAGTGCGATGAGTGACTTTTGAGTGGAATTTAAAGGGAGGTAAACCAATATCTCCAATTTTGTTCAGTATGAACAAAATTAGCGATATTTTTTCCCTCCCTTTAATAAAATAAGCATAAACGTTCTATAAAGAGCTTTCTGTTTTATCAAAGATTCAATAAGACTCTCATAATTTCAATTATATCAGTGAAAACGCTTTTTTGTACAGCTAGATTTAATTAAGTTGTAGTTGTTAATCATATCTATTTAAGTGATTTTGGAGCTTTTTAAAATGGTTTGAGTGAGTGTTTGGAAAGAATGGGTGGCGCGTCGAGTGAGTGATTTGCAATGCTTTAGATGGAGATGAATGTCAAATTTCACGATGTAACTAACTGTAAGGAACTTTTTACGATTGCCGCTTAAAAAATTTATAGCTTAATAGAAGTGGTCGCTTAAGCATTATCCACTATAAATTTGTTCATGGAATATATATAAAATTCTTGACATGGAGGTTAAGGAATAACACTTACTTCGTTCTTTTTGGACGGAATTGGCGGTGATATGTCCCTTCCCTTAATTTCGTTTAATGATTGCTCAATCCATCCATTCAATTTCTTTCTAAATTTATTTCAAATTCATTCACCTTGTCAATTTCGCGGTATCCTTTACTGTGTAATGATTTTAAAAAAACCCACACTATTTTAGAAATCTTTGGAAAGTATTATTCTTAAAAATAAAGCATACGATTAAAACGCAAAGGGAATGGGACGATAGGAATTATTCAACTATTTTTCGCCAACTTTGATTTCAACTTGACAGCTTTTTAGCGGATGTCTATGGTTTGGTAATAGAGCTTGATCATAAAAACCAAAATACCAATAATAGTCTAATTATTCCATTGAAAAACTTTTAGTTCTGGCAACATTGAAGGAGCATTATATACTAGTTCACAAAAGAAACGGTACATTTTGATGAATTCCATTTTACAAATGATTACCGCTTGTATAAAGAGAAATGCGTAGTTCCTATCTTTAAAGTGAAACATTTGAAGATGCAAAAAAAGTAACATTCTTTGTAATTTTGAAGTACCAAAATGCAATCTTTGGGGGTATTTTGTGAAAACCATCTTTTTAGCTCACCTGAGCACGAAGTGCTCAAGGTGAGCTATTCTGATCGTAGAATGTCCGTCGTCCGTCGTGCGTCGTCCACAATTTCTTCTCCTCCTAAATCAGTGGGCCAATCTTGATGAAACTTGGCAGGGATGTTCGTTGGGTCAAGCTCTACCAAAGTTGTTCAAATAATTGAAATCCACCCTTAACTTTCCCTTTACCCTTAACAAAAAGGGCAAAAAGGTCGAAAATATGAAAATCTTTAAAAATCTTCTTCTCTGAAACCAGAAGGCAGACAGCTTTCATATTTGGTATATAGCATCATCTAGTGGACCTCTACCAAGTTTGTTCATATCAAGACCCTGGGGTCCTATTTGGGCTTTGCCCGGGCCCAACCCTTTTAACATAGAATCAAAGAATGAAAATCTTTAAAAACCTTCTTCTCTGAAACCAAATGGCAGCCAGCTTTCATATTTGGTATGTAGCATCACCTAGTGGGCCTCTACCAAGTTAATTCATATCAAGACCCTTGGCTCATATTTGGGCTCCAACCGGGTGCATCTCATTCAGCTCATCTAAGCACGATGGGTGAAAAAAGGAAAACCTTCAAAAATCTTCTTCTCTGAAACCAGAAGGCTGACAGCTTACATATTTAGTATGTAGCATCATCTAATGGACCTCTTCCAAGTTTGTTCATATCAAGACCCTGGGGTCAAATTTGGGGTCCACCCGGTGCATCCCTTTTTACATACAATCAAAGAGCAAAAAGGCATATCTGTCTTGCTCTACGCTGAAAACGTTCCATGGTATTGATTTAAGGCAATTATCTTTTTTTAACATCTGCCTATCCAATTAATGTGTCTCAGGGGTCAAAGAGACTCAGGTGAGCGATCTAGGACCATCTTGGTCCTCTTGTTTATGGTAGCCCGACAATAGTGACGTTTGTGTCAGAGCGGGTTACAAGTGAGAAATTTTCTCATTTAAACTTTGCCCAGGTGGTCGTTAGTCTTAAATCGATAATTTTAAATGAAAACTTTGAAGTGTATTTTTTTTTTTTTTTGCTTATTATGTTCTATTTTGTAATGCTCGATTTTTTTCAAAAGGTCGGTCAGCTCGGAAGACATTACACAATTAAACACCTTCACCACATGAATAGGATTATATAGGATCAATGCGTGCGATTTATTCATTTATTTATTCTTTTATCTTTTTTATTTATTTTTTATTATTATTACTTTATTACAAATTCATTTTACCCCCCTCTATACGTGACTCAGCCGCCGTCATAGCGGAATAGAAGTTTATCATTCAAAAAGTCTCGGGTTCGATTTCCGACGGCAGCACTCATTCTTTCCGACTTATCTCTTCCACCAATTGGATGATTATCGTATACTTATGTGGTTTAGCTGGCTAGGAAAGGATGTAATGGTAGTACTGGTATGGGACATATCAGGAATCCAATGTCAGGTGTTCCAGTCGCCGCGAATAACTGAAAAATTGTTTAGGGCGGCGTAAAATCCCATTTAAATAACTACACAGAACACAAATCTATTCGTGATACGGCACATTTTACCACATTTCACTCTTTTCTTTTTCATCATGATAGAAAATAGGCTAGCGAAAAATGTATTAAGAAGTGTTAAAGGCACATATCATTTGACCCGAAACATATTACGGCCTGCTTTGCAATCTGCTGGTTTGAAGTTTCCTGTAAAATTCTGAACTATTTAGCCTGGTCACGGCTAATTGAAACAATTACTATTTAATACGGCGTGAACGCTGCCACTGGTCTTGTAATCATGACGTATGGTCGATTATACTTCGGGAACACAGGCGAATGTATCATAATCCGACTTTTTGTCATAGAGGGGATTATATAAGACTTATTTTATACGTCTTATTTAATAACCTATTAGACATAACCTTTTTATGAAACAAGAGTCTGTGTTCTGGAGCAACATATATTCGTGTACTTTGAATCAACTGTTTTTAAGTCTAAGAGTTCTTTTCTGTTTTTTTGTTTTTTTTTTTTTTTTTTTTTTTTTTCTTGAAAAGGCAGATTGGAAAATTAAAATCAAGTAGGAATATAAAACATTCATTTGACTGAAATCATACATGAAAAGGAACGGTTTCGCCTGGCTCACAGGCTTTCAGTAAGCGTTTCACCAATGGGTTGATAATCGTAGACATATGCGAGATAGCAGCTGGAGGCTAGGGAAGAATGTGAAGGTAGTACTGTCGAGAGAAATACAAGGAATCAATTGTTAGGTGCTCCAGTCGCCGCAGTATAACTGAAAAAAATGTTGAAAGTGGCGTTAAACTCAATTCAATCAATTTAATTCAGTTAGTGTTGAATTAAAGATAAATGAGGTATACCACTCATGTTTAACTATTTCAATTTCTGATTACCTCTCATATTTTCAACACTGATCGGTCATTGTTAATAGATTCAGAATGCTTGAGAAAATGGGGGACGTTTTTCTTTTTCATCTCGAAACGCGTGGCTGCATAACACCAAACAATGCTTCATTTTTTAGTTTGTCTACCAAAAGAGCTTTCTTATTTGTAAGAAATTGTTAATTCATTTATTAACATACTTTTTGAACATGCAATTGCTGCGAATGCTTGCACTTAAAAAGTTCGAGTAAGATTTCACAAAAATTGCAAGCTATTTTTTATAGCAATTCAAAAAAAATAACGCCGAGAATATTTTTCTAAACCATGAATATGTATTACTAAAATCATAATCAGCTTTATGTTATCTTGGTTTTATACCTTAATGAATTATAAAAAGGAATGTTATCTCAATCTCTTCAATCGCAAATAGCAGAATCTACATAAAACGATGTCTACCGATCAAGTTAGTCCGTCATTTTTTTTTAAAAAAAAACCAAGTTCATTCTACGCGGATGGAAGAATGGGTTGGAAATTGCTTTATTTGCGTTCCAAACATTATAGGATGACGTTTGTTTGGCAGAAGCGAGACGTGAGCAATCTAAGACTCGCGTAATAACTATAAACATCGTTTTACGCGCAAATGAGAGCCCACCATAGATGTCAAAGGTGTTGGTTTCGAGGAATAGAATATCAATTACAAACCAATGCTAGATGCGAGAGCCGACGTTCATTTTTTTGAAAATAACTTTGATCCGTATTGCCTACTAGGAACTCAGTAAAATTAATATTTGAAGAGTGATTTGGATACGGCATAGGTTAACTGGATATTACATAAATTTCAAGAACAACTATATTGAATTACAGCATAATTATTCTAGATTCAGACAAAACTGCAGGGAGCGAAACGTTTTGACCTTGATCAGCCTGCACAGGCCGCACAGACTGATCAGGGTCGACACTTTTATGCACCCCCAGATGGTTTTTTAATTACATAATGGATAATATATAAATGTAGTTGATTCTGCTTCAGCATTTGCTTCTTTTAACCCTTTCCTGTTTTACAAAATTTTAGACCTGTCCAAATTCAAAGGTTTTGTAGATCATATTTTAAAGTGGGTTTAAATTGAAAAATAACCATTCAGTAGGGTAGATAAAAGTGTGGAAAAAGAAGAAATTGCTTGTCAGAAGCAATTTCTTCTTTTTTCATAATGTTTTCTCAATCATAAAGTCACAGGCACGTAAAAAGCAGGGATTAAACAGCAAAGGGTTAAGTAACCTTTATCATGATAGAACTTTTGTTTGCACTCAAACGAGATTTTTCTCAAACTCCAACTTCGGATTATAGCTGCATTTCTGTTAAAAAAATTCATTTCAAATGCATGGAAATTAAAGATTGTACAATTAATTGCTACCCAGAGCTTGATTAGGTAGGTTCTATTTGAGGAAATTCTCTGTTAGTATTAAACCTGTTTTATAATATCGGGCAGACAGCCCTACTTTGTCTGCAAAAATCGCCTTTTTTCTCTATCTTAAATAAATCATATGTTGAAGAGACGAATTTTGGTCGGCTCGATAAGACGACATTTAAATCATTTCTAACACTGCATGCTTATGTGATCCTTTGTAGGTCGACATGAATATAGCAGTAATAATATAATACAGTTATATTTTAGCAGATGATATATATCTGTGATTTAAATTATCCTCCGTGTTTCATTAAAAGGTGTATTACTTGGTCATTTTGTTAAGCCATGTATTTTTGTGGTAGCTTGAATAGGCCTAGTCGCTGAAATGAAATGAGCCTGTGCGTGACATTTCCAACAATATTACACGTGCCTTAGTTTCAAATATTGAGAAGCCCTAACAGTCACATAGTGCAAGTTCTATACATAGCTTCCTATTACTTCGAGACTCTATGAGGCGCTAACAATTTGAATATCTATCAGTGAAATCGCGATTTTTCTCTATCCAAATTTATTTTGAATGACGTTATTGATTCTAAAATTTTCAATTGGTTTGAGCGTTTTTGAACGGTTTGAGTGAGTGTTTAGAATGAATGACTGGAGCGCAGACTGAGTAATTTAGAATGGTTTTGATTAAGGTGAATGTCAATTTCACGATGTAATTAACTGTATACTTTAGAACCTTATTTATCTATAGAGCGCAAAGTGAAGACTCTGCACTGGCTGTGCATTTGCACAAGCTGGCCACAGCCATTTCTTGGCTCACATTTGAAATTGTTGGGAAAGTCCAGCACTGTATCAAATATGTTTTTATATACAAAAAACGTAAAGTTTCAATTCCAAAAGAGTTGTCAAATGTCAAATCACATCATTGAAATATTTATGAAATAATGTAAAGTCTGAATTTCTTCAGCACCGACATTTTACACGTCGAAATTTCATATCCTTGCAGTTATCTGATGTAGAAATAATAATAATAATAATAATAATAATAATAATAATAATAAAAATTCTTTTTAAAGAATAAATAAATCTCAGAAACAATTCGAGTTAATCCAGAATGAATATTTCAGATCGCTTCGGTTTATAGGTTTACCGATGGTACATTTCGGTCACATTAACCCTTAGCCTGCTCAATACATTTGTTAAAAGAAATTGCTTATATCTGGGACATTTCAACCGGTCCGGTTTAGTTTCTCATTCAAAAGATTTAGTATAAAACAGGCGGTGTTGACCAAGATCAGACTGCGCGTCTGTGCAGGCTGATCTTAGTCCACACTGTCTGTCAAATCTGTACGTACAACTGAAATTAGTCGTGGATAGCATAAGAAGGGTTAATGGCCGGTCCCAATTATTTATCGCGGTAAAAATCATCAGCTAGTTCTCCGAAACAAAAGAGAGCCAATAAAATGTTTCATTTATGACCATAAAGCAAATTCCGAGGAATGCTTTTACATTTTTTTCATTAGCGTGAATCAAGAGTTGCTGACTCGCAGAACGTCTTTATGACAAGGTCATACCTAAATCATAATCTAGAGTATCACATACGTACAATGTACATTCTTTCCGCTCGGTCAACGCATTTCTTTTCGAACATTTTTTTCGGTATCCCAAACACAACTAGCAAATCGAAGTTTCCTTTGAATCTGTCTCTTCATTTGTGCTGGTTTTTGTTGTTGTTGTGTTGTTGTTGTTTTTTTTTCAAAAAAAAAAAAAAAAAAAAAGAAAAAAGAAAACTACTCAAAGCGGAACTTGTGTGATCGAAGATCTAATTAAAGCAATAGTATTATATTGTGAAAATAATCTAACATTTCGAGCTATGTATCAAACAATACATGGGTATAGGTAGATTTTGCGCGGTGAGCCGTGAAAACAACTTTTTACTGTTAGATTCTCGTGCCACTTGTTCGAAATAGATAAAACAGGTTTAAATAGCGCATTTAGAAAGTTTACAATTTACCTTGTAAACAACGTTATTGCTTGTCTTAAAACGTAGGGTTCACTCAAACATGTACTTTCATAACTGCAGTGAAGGGGTCAGGTTAAATTCCTATCATTTGCTTTTTAATTATACCCGTTTTACCTATGATAATGGACTCAGCGCCTACGTCAGAGCTCAGTTTACAAAATACACCTATACATTTGTTGTTGATTAACTTGTAGTTGTGATCAACAAGATTAATGCATTCTGCTTGGCTGAAAAATGGTTTTATTACGCTATGAGGACAATTTTGATTAAGCAGTTTTTTTTTGTAAGCTTACTCGGAAAGTAGCCCATAAGCAATGTGTGAATTTAAGGGTAGATCTTTACATTTTTGCTTCATGGTATTAAATCATAATATATGAAGAGGCTGACTTTTTGATGATTTCAAGGAGATATGAATCTGAAACGCATATCAAACGCGAATTCGTGCAGTATGGTTAGGTTTTTGGTTTAATACCTCAATCAAATCAACAAAACACTCTTCATCTTTGATATGTTGAGACTCGCATTGCAGACTATCCAGATGATATTTTTTTTAATTAAGGGTATATGATATTAAAAGTCCGTTATCACATTGCTTGAATCTTGAATTTGCGAATCGGATTTATGAAATTTAGCACGATTATATCGTTTCGTTTCAAACTCTCTTCAAGTAACATCTTACTTTTTAGTACATGTATCACCTTGACAAAATTAAAGGCCTTTGGTATGTACACTTAACAAAATTGTGAAATTGACAATGGGAAAGATTTTGGAATTATCTTTGAATAAAATGGAATGAGTGCTATGGGTGAATTTTGTGTGAAAATTAAAGGGAGGTTAACCAATATAGCCAATTTTGTTCATAATGAACAAAATTAGCACTATTAATTACCTCTCTATAATGAAAAAAGAACATTGAATTTCTATAAATAGCTTTCTATTTCTTCAAAGACTTAATCAGACACTTATTATTTCAATTATGTCAGTGAAATCGCTATTTTGTACAGCTAAATCTTTTTTAGACGTATTTGTTGATCTCATCTTTTTAGAGATTTTGGAGCGTTTTTGAATGGTTTGAGTGAGTGTTTTGAAAGAATGAATGGAGCGTTGAATGAGGGATTTAAAATGGTTTTGGTCGAGGTGAATGTCAATTTCACGATGCAACTAACTGTGATGAGAAAGATTTGGACTGCTTTGTGCGCTACAATACAAAATAGCAGCGCCCCCCCCCCCCCCCGCCCCAAGTTTTCATGGAGGTATTAAGCTATCTTCTTGGCCAATTATAGTTAACAACATCATGTAATTAACGAGATGGGCGATTTTGGAATGATTTAGAAATGATATTGAATGAGTGAGAGGAGCGAGATTTGAGTGAAATTTAAGGGAGGTAATCAAATATGACTAATTTTGTTCAAGATGAACAAATTTAGCAATATGTATTACCTTCCAATAATAGAATATGCATAAAAGTTCTATAATAAGCTTCCCAGTCCTTAGAGAACCAATCAGACGCTTAAAATTTCAATTTTGTCAGTGAAATCGCGTTTTTGGTTCTTGAAGGCAGTTGCTGATCTGATATGTTTTAGTCATTTTGAGCGTTTTTGAATGACTTGAGTGAGTGTTTGGAATGAATGAATGGAGCTCTGAGTGAGCGATTAAGAATGATTTTGATAGAGATGAATGTCAATTTAACGATGTAACTAGCTGTAGTGAGAGAGTTTTTGACTGCTTTGTGCGCTACTGCAGTATACAAAATAGCTGCCCCCCAAAAGGATTTCATGGAGGTATTAAGGCATCTTCTTGGCTAATTAGCATGCAGATATTTTGGGCACGAGTTTAATAAAATTTAACTTAAGATTAATTATAAAATATTCTTTAATTACCACACGAGCAAGTGGTACGTTGCTACACCTAAAAGATGAAGAGAGTATTCATTTATTTCATGGAGGAATGAAACTAAAAACCTTATCACACTGTATGAATACGCGAAGCGGATTCAAACTTTCGTGCGATCAGGGTTTTAGTTTCAAGTCTCCATGAAATTAATAATTAAACTCTTCATATCTTATCATTTGATAAATTTGAGAAACAAAAAGGTGTTCAGATTTATTAATTGAGAAACAGATTTGTAATGGACCTACTTTGTTCGGAAGCTTTAAAAAACAGTCGCGTACTTAAACTTGTTTTCATTCAGTTATTAAGCCAATTTTTCCAGCCAACCAGAGTGCCAAAATCTTAATGGAAACAACAAGAATCAATTTATTATTCAACAATATCTTAGGAGGTATAATATATCATTACAAATAATCATCGTAATACAACAAAAGTTATACGATTACAGCTTTTTGTAGCTGTATTTGCGATAGTTCGATGACTTAGTGATGCTATGTACATCAAACACTATCAAAAGAATGGTCAATAATTAGATAAGAATCGATCGCAATTAATACCACGTGTCTTATCATTACGCCATGCTGTTTTTGCTTAATGTAAGATAATTGAAGAAACGCGGTCAGTCTTAGATGTAATCTTAGGAAAAACAGTAATTCGAGAAAAGTACATAGCACAGGTGAGCGATCAAAATATCGTACCTACAGCTTCAATAAAGCCATAGTTAAGATAGTTTGGCATCCTATTGACTACATCGGCTGACCCCATCATGCGAAAAAGAATTCATATTGGAATATCAAGCGCACAGAACTTGTTCAGACCCCCGCCTATTATGGATTCCTCGAAAGTCCATCCGTTCTATTCTTTTTATCCCATAAAAGTTAATAGATTTACATTGTCGCCCGTTCCAGTAATATGCAATCAAGCATTCAAGTATACAGTTAACAACATCATGAAATTGACGAGGTGAATGATCTTGGAATGCTTAAGGAATGAAATTGAATGAGTGTGTGGAGCGAGTTTTGAGTGAATTTAATAGGAGGTAATCCTATATAGCAAATTTTGTTCAGGATGAACAAAATTTGCTATATTGATTACCTCCCTTTTATAAAAAAAAATGCATACAAGTTCTTTACATACCTTCCTATTTCTTCAAGAACGAACCTATGAGACGCTAACAATTTTAATTTTGTCAGAGAAATCGCGATTTTCTCTATCAAAATTTATTTTGAATGACGTTGTTGCTTCTATGTTTTTCAATGGGTTTGAGCGTTTATGAATGGTTTGAGTGAGTATTTGGAATGAATGATTGGAGCGCTGACTGAGTAATTTAGAATGGTTTTGATTGAGGTGAATGTCAATTTCACGATGTATTTATCTGTATGTATTAAATGCGAAACGCACGCATATTGATAATATACAATAACTTATTAAATTATAAACGTCTACCTGGTTCATGAAGACACGCTCAAATCTATAACTAGAAAGATGATATATTTCGCCGGTTTCCCTCATTTTCATTTTGAACGAAATAACGGATAGTGTATTGGTTTCCCTTATAATATGACCTAAGGTGCTAAGGTAAAATAACCCTATTAGATATTTCTTATATATAATTCGTGATTTTATATCACTAGTAAAAAATGACTATGAAAATGAGTTCACTTTGTTTGTTTGAATGGGGTTTTACGCCGCTTTCAACATTTTTAAGTTATCTCGCGGCAGCTGGAGCACCTAACAATGGATTGCTGGTATTTCTCACAACAGTACAACCATCACATCCTTTTCTAGCCTCCAGCTTATCAACCCATTGGTGATAAACAAATGGTCGAAAAGAATGAGTGCCGCCGTCGGGGATCGAACCCGTAACCTCTACATTGACAGTCCGACAGGCTACCATCTGCACTATGACAGCGGCCAAAATGAGTTCAGAGTGTTCATGAACGTTTTTTGCCGACGTGAAAATGACTTCAAAATGAATGTTCCGACGTCATTTTGCAAGGGCGTTTAAAAAGTTGCACGGAAAATTCTGATTGACAAATTTAAAGAATTTCACTGATAAATCCTCGTTTTCAACTGTTAAAAGACGGCTCGTTTAATAAATGTTGTAGTTCATGACTTCTCATTCAATAACATCTATTTAATTCATTAAAAAGGCACCCATGAAACTCGTTTATTTTCATCCCGAAATATTGTAAAATATTATGATATTTCATTTCTTTTTTTTTAAAGATTTTGGAGCGTTCTTGATCGATTTGAGTGAGTGATTTGAAGGAATGAACGGAGCGCTGAATGAGCGATTTAGAATGGTTTTGATCGAGATGACAGTCAATTTTACGATGTAACTAACTGTAGATAGAAAGGGTGAATGAAGGCTTAACTTAATTAGTGTGTGATTGTAGATTAACACTAAGAGAACATGCTTACACTATTTATCGTTCGTCGGGGCGTGCACATCGATCGTAAAGTATTCTTGGAAATTTACAAAAGGTTTGGAATAAATCGAGTTTGGATTTTAAAGAGCTATTTTATTACTGTGTTAGTCGAAACCTTTGTTATTTAATTTTTTGGCTGATGAATTTATTGCAACGAATGTGTTACGGTGCACTTAAGAAAACCTGTGTTTTATCATGTAATACTAAAATCGAAGGCTGCTGGAATTCCGCATGCTTGCAGATTTTGTAGATTTTGAAATAGCCATTTAAGCCGACTTCTTTATTAATCAAACTGTCAGTTTGACATCGAGGTTAGCCTTTTCCTAATCCGTAATATTTTGGGAAACTTGATAAAGTTATAGAGGATAATCGTTTGTTTAAGTGTAAGATCGATTTATATTTCATTGAGTGAACAACAAAAGCTATATTTTCACAAGTGGCAGAGCCACGAGTGAAAATATAGCTTTTGTTTTTCACGAAATGAAATATTAATCGATCTTACTCGAAAAACAAACGATTATTCTATTTCTTTAATGCAAAAATGAGACAAAATGTGGAATTTCTAGGACGTATTTTCGTAAAGCGAGTCATTTTGCGCGTGATTGCTATGCAACGTTCATTGTGACGTCACTTATTTCGCCCCGCATAGATGACGTCAGATAGGATGAAATGCACAAAAGCAGGGTATAAAATTTTCATAATTTCACTACTTTTGCGGTGAGTTTATCAAGTAATAATCTACCGTTATTTCTCGATAAACCACCGAAAAGCATTAAAGAAATGATTGTAATCAATGCAAAAGAGTTTGATATGACGGTCACCGAAACATGTGCAAAGTTCCGTAGCTCTTGTACTTAAAAACATACCAAACATAGCTCAGTCCGAAAGGCTTGAAATTTAACTATATTAAGGTAGTGGACCCGTAATAGTTCCGTAACGTTTCGGAAGTAATGAACTTAAACAGTGTTAACCGAGGTTTCCTAATGATTTTCATTAGGAAACCTCGGTCAACATTGTGAATGTGCATTAGTGCCGAAATTTTGCGGATCTATTACGGTTCCTCTACCTTAAATGCCAATGAATGATTATCAAAGGAGACAGTATTGTTGGAGAAACATATGTAAAGTTTCCGAGTAAAAGTTTTTACAAAAAAATCATAGTCTGGAAGGAAATTGAATTCCAATGAATTACAAGTGTAATGAGTCGATGTCGAGAGGCCATATCATGGTTACGAAAGACAAGTGCAAAGTTTCAAAGTACAATTAACAACATCGTAAAATTGATACGGTGTATGATTTCAGAATGATTTTGGAATGAAATTGATCGAAAGTATGAAGTGTGTTTTGAGTGAGTGGAATATGAGGTAATCCAATTTTTTTCAGGATGAAGAAATCCAGCCATATGTATTACCTCCCTTTAATAAATTATTAATGCATAAAAGGTCTAGAGATAGATTCCTCTTTTCATCATATACTTTCAATTTGAATTATGTACATGAAATCGCGATATTATTCAGGCTTAATTTCAAAATCATTCAATTTCTCAATTTCAGGTTGCTCTTAACTGTACGTCTCATTCTTCTATTTAATGAAAACGGTATTTCACGCTCTCTTTTTTTGTGAAAATCTACAGCCATTGCGCTCAATGAACTAGGAGCATATAGAGCCACAGTTTAATGAAAAATAATCAGAGGCTAACTGTCAAAAAACTTTACTTCTTGTCTATATTATATATTACAATGCAACGTGCCGCGACAAATGGCATACATGTGACTTTTTCAATTTTTTAGCTGTTTGTAGTACAATGAACATTCAATTACATTTGTTATTTCGTTTGCAGTGCAGAAGCGAAGGTAAATGGTAAATGGAATATCAGCTTTGAGAATTTAAGAATTCATGAAAAAACTTAGATAATGGCATTCAAATTTAAGTAAGATATTTTGTTCAGTAACATTGTTTACTGTAAGTTACATTGTTTTTTCAAAGGGAGGTAATTGAATATCGCTTATTTTGAAACCTGCGATTTTGTTTTACAGTTAAGAACATCGTAAAACTGATGTGACAACGATTGAACTCCAAACTTTATCGCCCTATTTCTTCAAGTTTTTTTCATGGGTGGGCGACTTAAAGGTCATAACAACAGTTAACGAAGTTGTATTAACGACGTTTAGATCGCCCTACAGCGGTTTCCTATTCTTTTAATCCATTACTATATTCAGTTCCGTAAGAAGGCGTGCACTTTATGAGTGTCGAATATCTTACAACTGGCATTATTTACCGTGAATGAAATTTCGCACGATGTATCTTAAGAGTATTTTGCAAACGATCAATGCAGTCAAAAATGCAGAGTGCCTAGATTCGTTCGGCTATGTTGAGACCTTTGATTTTGCGCATATACACGTGCATCATATGTTTGATGAATACTTGGTTAGAAACTGCATTGAGTTTGAAAATTGTGCCTTACTTAAGCTTGAAATATCACTTTCCTATCAAGTATGCATAATGCAACATTGTAATTAAGGTGTGTGAACGACATCAAAACTTGTGAAAGGGGCAGGTTCAGAAAGTGGCATTTTTGGCCCTGGTCAAATTTTAATAAAAATGTGCTCATGAATTTGTTTTTGATCTATGATATGTAAATACATGCCGAAAAAATAATAGTTCTATCTTACGTTGCCTTGGCAACTATAAACCTTGGAACATTAAATTTTTCCATTTTCAACCATTCTTCAAATTGATTTAAGCCATCATGTTCAAAAATAAAAAGGCGACTTCAACATACATGTCCTTTTACGTACAATCAGATGTCATAGATTGTCATAACACCAAACAAAGACATCATATTGGCAAAAAACTCAGTAAAATAGGCCTATAACGTTGACCCATTTTAAAAGCCAACATTGACATCAAAACTTTTGTTTGAAATTGACCGTGAATGTCTTCTTATACTCTACAACATATTAAAAGCGTATAATTGCAATCCAATAAAATGAAAAAAAAATGATTTTATTAAATCGCATCACGTGGTGAAATCGATTGCACCTTATTTCTGGATAAAATGCAATAAGTCTTTCGGAAACCCCCCGACCTTCGATCTGCAAGTCCTGTGCTGAAGGAACTCGAAAAACCCGCGTTCCTCTTCCTCTTCCCCATCGTAACATTTGGGATTCAATATATTAGAAATTGTGATATTTTCGAAACAATTTATGTTTTTTTAAAAGTACGCAGTTCTGATTCTTAGTCGATGTTACCAGAGAGTCTCCAAAGACCATCAAACAATCTTCTCAAGCCCGATCACGATAGTTTCGTTTAAACGGTTAAAAATGGTGTTTTGATAATAAGTTACTCTATAAATGTCAAATTGTCATTTATTTGTGTACCATTTGTTTAACTTTATGCCATTTAACTTCGATGGCAAGATGAAAAAATACACGATCTAAAAATAGATTGTGTAATCTATATGTGCTGAACTTATACATTTAGCTGAGTATTTTGATAGTGTCTTAGCTTTATTTGATTGCAATTATAAGTGCCGAATGTCTTTTTCATTGCGTTTATTGGAGTAAAAAGTGCAATTACCTTCGCACATGGCTTAAACATAACGCCCTACGGGTTTATGGGCGACTTAAATATCGTAGCTGCAGCTGTAGGTGAGGCATTTAGGTCGCCCACAATCGATTTTTATTTTGATTCATGTTCTTAGGGACATATATTTTGAAGACAAATGGCGGTTTAATTTCTAGGGTTGGTCATTGGACGGGTCCAACGAACTATTTATTTAACGACGCGAATGTTACATCGTATTAATTTCTCGCTTCAGCCACCATGTTTTGTTCAATGATTGACAGCCTGGATACAGGAAAATGGAAGGAATGTCCAGTAGCAGAAAAATGCCAAGGTAAAGTTAAGAAACGAATAGGTTATTTAAGTGTTTGTTGTTTGTTTCTTTCTTTCTTTTAATGTTTTTACGTCGCTTTCAACAGTCATTCAGATATTTCCCAGCGGCTTGAGCTTTTAACAATGGATACCTAGTATCACTCTCTCCTTTTCTACCGTTACGGGGCCTACATCCTTTCCTAGCCTTCAGCTGCTATCCCTTATAGGTCTACTAATATCGACCCATGGTCGAAGACAAATAGTCAGAATGTTAAATTTCTGAAAAAGTATTTGTATACACGTCCGAATATGTTAAAGTTCACTAATTTATTGAAGACTGAATTTTTTTTTTTTTTTTTTTTAAGATTTGGCTGAATTTATAAAGGAAGTTTTTTCACGCAGAACCAATCTAGTGTTTGATAATTAGAAACTCATAGACAGTGCAATATTGTTTCAAGTATTTTTTTATAGATCTTGAACAGCTCTGCTTCTCTTCCAAGATGTATATAGAAACTGCAGATTGTTCGTTAAAAAGTCGCGTTTTGTTTTGCATTCATTGTATGTAATTGTAATATGACAAGAAACTAAAGTGTACGTCTATTAAAATATCTTGTATCTTGTTAAGTACCGCCATTGGAAATCGAACCTGGGAACTTTTGAAAGATAGACCGACGTGCTACTACTGCGCTATGAATACGGTCGAAGATATTTGTTAAATAGAATAATTAAAACCAGACTCTCGTACAAATTAAGTTTCTTTGTTTGTCACCAAAAAAAACTTTTAAATAACGCCTTACGAGAGAATTGACATAAAATCAGCATTTGGGTAAAATTGCCATCAGTGAAACAACAAAGAAATGAAAGGTATTCAATTTTTCAACAATTCTAAAGATGAAACACATCGAATCCTAAGGAAAAATTGACCTGAAAAAAGCTCAGTTTCTGGATATCTTTATCAACAAAAGAGGCAATTTTGTTAAGCTTCCGATTTTTATCTTTTTTTATATTATTATATATTTATCATTTAATTTGTAAAGATGATCGATAATAACGCGACATTAGATGTGGACACGATTTCTTTCATACGCGAAGTATAGCAAGTTTTTAAAATTATTCGCTGTCGCATTTTAATCATGAACCATTCTATAGAAGCCGATCGGGCAATCCTACAAACCAGTTAAATGTTATTGTTTCGTCCAGTCAACAGGCAAACTTTTGCAAAGACGTGTTTCAAAATAATGAAAAAATATTATATATAATATATAAATTTGTGCAGATATTTTTCTATTTAGGAAAAAATAACAATAACAAAAAAAAAAAAAAAAAAAAAAAAAAAAAAAAACTTAACCGCTTATGGACATATATGGCGCGATTTACTTTTGCATCAAATCAAAACGAATAAAAATTAAAGCTAGTGGATAATAATAAAATGTTTCCATATTAAAAAAAAAAAAAAAAACAAAAACAAAACAAAACAAAACAAAAACGGTATAGTTCCGCAAGTTTATGTGAGTATCGAGAAACCGTTATTGCCTATCATTTTCAATGTAAAATTGATCTTTGACGCCTCACTATAAATTGTACAACTGTAAAGCAGTCACAATCGGTATGTTACTTTTTCATGTTGCAATTAAAATGAATACGCATAACTAGATTTACATGCGACTGTCAAGGAGCGCTTCAAATAATTGGGATGTAAAAAATTCATAGCGAAAGGCGTTTCAAAATGTTCTTCTATATATAGACATCTGCCCGCCCGACGTCAACGTTCTTCTATTGGTGTTCTGACGTTGACATCAGAATCTGTTAAATGGAATACGCCGGAGACGCCCTTATGTATTTATGTAAATACGCGAAATTATGTCATATTTAAAGCTTTTCGTATGAACGTTGCTTAGTCTATTCATTAAACAACATCCTAATCCACGTGTTAACTTCGTTTGCGTATCTAAAACAATAATTTCGTAATAAATTACTTAACCCCTCGTTTATCTTAATACAAACTTCTTAAATTCGTTTTTGGCGATGTTTTTGTCCCCATTTACTCATATAATTTAAATCAATGTTGTCTTTTTTACTTGCAGAAAATTTCAAGACATATCACGTGATGAAGAATCACACTATCATCTCCGACACCGAGGTCAAATATCTCGTGGCTGAGGAAGAGGGAGACCCGAAATCAGTCGTCATTAAAGATTGCAAGGTCAAACAAGATCCATTAAAACAAATTGGAAACATTGAGCTTCAACTTAACGAAGATCAAACGGAAATCGTTGGCATTGATCTCGACGGTGACCTAGTTGTGAGACAATAACCACGTGATCATAACTCATTTACATTTCTATTTAAAGAAACAAAATGGTGGATGTGTGAAACAGGGTCTTTTTACTTTTTTTGATATTACTGCGCCCATTCTTCGTATTTCTTCCTTGACACGTTTCTGATTTATTGAATAGCATCTTGGACATAAGAAACCCGCGAAAGAAAATAAAAACAAAATCTTTGGATTCTAAGAAGATGTTAGATCTTAATATGTTGTAGTTTATTTTGGAAAAATAGATAAAAAATATTTATTTATTTATTTTTTCCATTAAAGTATATGGTCGTTATATTAAAGTACAAATTGCGTTTTGAAACAAAAGTAGGTAAAAGGGAGTTAATCCAAGAATGAATCCAGCCTCTGTTCCTTTATTCTTGTCATTGTCGACGAAAGTAAGATTTCAGGAGTTATGTATCTTCATAGACATTTTACCTTTCACCTCATTAAAAACTTAATAATCACATTTTTTCAGCATTTAAGTATATCTTTTTTTTCCATCTCTAGTCTCATACACGAGTTTGAAGACTGCTTGCCCAGCCCTGGAACCTTATCTTTCGAATGTGTTTGAATCAACCTTGGCAGTTCTGGTTTTGGTCAACATGTTTGGAAGTAATCTATATTTCTTTCCAACAGTGACAAACTTAGACAAGTAGAAGTGCCTTCCTTTTTTCGG
This sequence comes from Fragum whitleyi, assembly GCA_948146395.1. NCBI lineage: Eukaryota > Metazoa > Mollusca > Bivalvia > Cardiida > Cardiidae > Fragum > Fragum whitleyi. The sequence continues at coordinate 48,174,125 of OX411557.1, forward strand.
AGTTGACCTGTTGGCGTAGATTGCCATCATTATCAAACTGATAAGGAATTTCGGAATTTCGAACTTCTCCTTCATTCTCATGCATTCATTTAATCGCAAATATATACAAAAATCTTAGACTAAATACATGTTATTTTAGAAACGAAAACGCATACGAGTGTAAAATGCAAGCATCATTTACGGACGATGATTTCATTGTTAAAACTAATAAATCTGGAATAATACTAAGGTTACGGTAATTTGTTAACTTGAAAATAAACTAATAGCCGTCTCTCTAATTATCAAACCTCGTAACTATAGTTACGAGGTTTTAGAATTAAAGCGACAATATCTAGCAGTATAGAGTTCAGACGAAGGTTAACAAATCGTCTGTGTCATTTATTTATTTATTTATTTATTCTTTCATACAAGCTTAGCCGCATCGACTCATTATTTATAAAGATATCTGCGATATTGTATTTTTCCCGTTCACCCAACCCCCAATATCATATCAACATTGTGTTTTATAATGCCTATCAGGTTGTTTATTACCATTTATTTTTGCAATTAACAGTCAATCATTATATTAACGAATTAATAAAATGTTTATGTGTGTTATAAATGTACTTCTTATTGTTCTTTCTCCAAATGCATATATCTTAATCAATCTTCGAGCCTGGAATACCATGTCGCCAATGCGATGGTAAGCTTATCTTTGGATAGTGTTCCAATTCTCGGTTTCGTCAACTGCATTATAAAACGATGGCGTAACGCGCATATGTGAAATGATAAGAAAGTCACATTGCGTGTGGTTTACTGTGTACACATACAGCTCCGCCTATTTTTTACTCAACCTCATCTTTACCAGGAACTTTGTTGCTTTTGACGTCATATATAATCCATGCGCTAAATGATGCGTTTCGCTTTTTGTGAAATTCTCCCAACCTCAATATCATTACTTGGTTATTATTTTTACACACAGAAAAATGATTTTTAAACAATTTTACTCCCAGAAAAGGGTTATTAAACTAATTTAAGAATTCCAATCGTGTTATGATGGGTATAATTTTCTTTTCTCGTTGATGTGTACACGAATAAAGTCTGTTGGAGGGAAGAGTTGTATGGAAAGCAAAATCCTCGAACTCCACCCTCGGATTTTACCTTTTGCATATAACCCCTCCTCAATCAGACTTTATTCATAGACACGTCAACGCTAAATTGGAATTATTTCATAAACAACATTGTCAAAAGTTGCTGGATATTTTTCAGAGTACGCAAAGTTTAAGGGGGTTTGAGCCCCCTCCCCCATATAAGACGAAGAAACCAGGGCTCCTTATGGGTGATAGGGGTAAATCTCTACATTTTACAGTTAACAACATCATGAAATTGACGAGGTGAATGATCTTGGAATGCTTAAGGAATGAAATTGAATGAGTGTGTGGAGCGAGTTTTGAGTGAATTTAATAGGAGGTAATCCTATATAGCAAATTTTGTTCAGGATGAACAAAATTTGCTATATTGATTACCTCCCTTTTATAAAAAAATGCATACAAGTTCTTTACATACCTTCCTATTTCTTCAAGAACGAACCTATGAGACGCTAACAATTTTAATTTTGTCAGAGAAATCGCGATTTTCTCTATCAAAATTTATTTTGAATGACGTTGTTGCTTCTATGTTTTTCAATGGGTTTGAGCGTTTATGAATGGTTTGAGTGAGTATTTGGAATGAATGATTGGAGCGCTGACTGAGTAATTTAGAATGGTTTTGATTGAGGTGAATGTCAATTTCACGATGTATTTATCTGTAACACGCGTCTTTGTCACCAGCAATGTGCGAGTAATATAAACATTGCACTTCAATGCTCGGAAAATGTTGTGGTTTTACTTGTTTGAGAAATGATTTCAAAGTATTGCAATGGAAACAGTAAACAAATATCAATTAAAATTTTGATAAGGATCACTTGTAATATTGTGGGTAATTTTTTCCCCCGAAATGAAATCTCAGAATTTTTGTTTTGATTCTGAAAATATGTTAGTTTGGAGATAAGTTTGTGCTAAGACAACGAGATTGACGAGCCATTGAAATGGAGCAGTACTATAAAATATAGGATTCACGAACATTAGAAATTGGTCCTGTAAAATCAGCAATTTTCAAATTTCAAATGTACACGATTAATCCTACCCTTTTCACTAAGCATATACACAATCTCTCTAATTATAAAGTAAAATATTGTCCAAAACCACACAGTTTCTTTTCAAAAAGCCGATAAAATAGCCTAAATTCACATAAATGCTTATTTTTTTCCCCAAAAAATAGTTGTTTTAAGTTACAAAAAATATGAAGCTCGTCTTGTCTCACCTCAATATTTTCACCAAGTAATAGTTATCACTCCTGGAAGGTTTTAGTGAAATGTTGTGGTCGCAAATTTGGCTTCATGATTTTAAGCTGCATAAATTTCATTTTTTTTTTCGAAATATAGACAATTTACAGTTTTAGGGCTACTTCAAGGGCATTATTTTTCAAGAAATGGCAAGGTTGTAGTACAATTTCAGAGAGGGGGATTCGGGTAACCATTAAAACTTGGTATCATTGAGGTCACTAAAAATCACAGAAAAAGACAATTGTACAGGGCCAAAATCTACAGTTTGTAAACCTTGTCCTTAGGTAGGGTTAATGACACTGGAAAACTCGGAGAGGAAAACAAATTAAGCTTTTCGGAAAAATAATAGAATCGTACTTAATTCGACTGTACAATTGCCTGTGTATCTTATTCTTTTGAACTTCTCGGACTTTAAACAAGACTTCCAATGCTATTAAAATTTGGTTTGGCATACTATGGCCCCAGAAACCTTGCTTGGCTCGGGCAAAAAGGCAACTGTTGGTTTAAAACTATTTTTTTCACATCGATTGGGAAACATTTTCTAACAACTTAGATTACCCCCCCCCCACCCCCCACCCCTTCGAAAATTCACCAGTACTCGCGCCGAATGTATGGGTCAATGAAAGAATCAAGATCGATAGCCGCTCCCGTGAATCGAACTCGGAACGTGTGGGTCAAGAGGACGACTATCTACCTCTAGACCGTGGACACCACTTTGGCATCTGTTGGAGACTATTGCATCGTGAAGTCGTGATGATCTGAATTGAAGTTGGTCGACTTTAGTAGACAGTCCCTCCAAGTAACTTTTCTTTCTAGAGGTAATAGACGAAAACACCCTCTTTCTCTAATACCTTGCCAAATGTCTTTCGAGTAGACTTTTCTTTGATACATTCAAAAAAAGCACGTCTACATAGGGACTTTATAAAGAGCAGAAGACGGGCCTTTCAAATCATGTGCAGGGAAAAAAGATAGCTAGGCAAGTTTTAGACGAATGCGATTTTACTTACAAATTCAAATTGACCCGGTTGCTATGAAAAGCTGCATAAATGACAATAAAATTGACAATAGACTAAAACTTCAATCCTTGGAAAATGCTGAATTAGTCATTTGTGACCTATCACGCGAAAAGTGATCATCTGGGTAGTGCGTAAAGTGTCGACCCTAGTCAGACTGCGCGGATTGTGCAGACCGACTAGGATCAAAATGTTTCGCATTGTGCGTATTTTCTGAATCTAGATTGACCAATGTACCTTCCAGTGAAAGAATTTTTGAAATGCGACCAATGTTTGACCTATGCTGGACTCAATCTCTTTTCAAACATTCCAGATGGTCCCTTTTGCGTGACGGGTCACATTTATAAAATGAGGAAAACTATATTATTTCCAAAAACAATGAGATCCTTTATACGTGTTCACCTGAACTTTTACTGTACTGAAATCATTAAAGCAGGAAACTTTGAGTAGCAAGAGGGACAGAATGGCCCTAGACCGCTCACCTGAACATTATTGGTCTAGTGGATCTCAGCCAAGTAACTTTCTGGCAAAGTTACATTCACATTTGCCTAATTGTTAAAGAGGAGATGTTATTCCAAGAATTTTTTGTGAAAATAGACCCTGCCCAACCATTCGTTACCAATGAGACTTTAAAATAAGGACCGCCATGCCACGCCCATATTTATAGGCCAAGCAAAATTTCGGGATCAATTTTTGAAAAGAATTGCCCAAGAAACATTCTGGCTCAAAAAAAGCCCCGCCCTGCCATGCCCATATTTATGAGCCAATCAAAATTTCGCGATCAATTTTTTAAAAGGGTCACCCAGGGAACATTCTGCTAAAGTTTCATTGAAATCTTTACCGTCACTGATCCCAAACCAAAAGGTCATGACGTTATTTCGATGTCAGATGAACTTAAAGATAGACTGCAAAATGTTTAAGAAAACATCAAGAAAAGGGAGAAATAAACCTGAGTCCGTCGTCCGTCGTTATCAATCTTAAAAACTTCTTCTTCTCCTGAACCACTGGGACGATTTCAACGAAACTTTACCAGAATGTTCTTTAGGTGGCCCTTTTCAAAATTTTAATTGGATTTCAATGGTATGTGTATAAGAAACGACAGAAAGGGGTAGTTGGATAAACCAGTTCCACAAATATAACTGTTTAAAATGATGTTGAAAACTCCATAATCACCATTTGTTTATTCAATTTTTAGCATAAACGATGAAATAAATTTTATATCTTATTTTTTATGACACCGTAAATCTAACAGCAAAATGAGAACATTGATTCTGATCGTCAATACAGTTCAATTCTGAATATTTATATAAATTGACACTAGGTCCATGTGGCCCTTCTTTTTTTTATATTATAATTATTATTTTATTTACATCGAACACATCGTTGGATGAGGCGCCGCTCCGATCAGTTTGGTCCTATATTTCTTATTGTCCGACGAAAACAACGGTCATCCGTGCGTATGATAAGACGGTGTCGATAAATAAATGTAAATACATACATACATACAGTAAACAACTTCGTGAAATTGGCAAGTTGAATGATTTTGGAATTATTTCGGAATGAATTTGAATGAGTTTGTGGAGCGAGTTTTGAATGAAATTAAATGGAGGTAATTCACATTCGCAAATTTTGTTCAGGATGAACTAAATTAGCGACATTGATTACTTCTCTTTAGTAAAATGTGCATACAAGTTCTATAGATAGCTACCTATTCCGCTAACGCTTCGCTTAAGTTATATTGCGTAAATTGTCAGAAATTAACTATAACTATTACTTATTTTGAATGACGTTGTTGATTCTTTATTTTTCAATGGGTTTGTGCGTTCGTGAGCGGTTTGAATAAGTGGTTGCAATGAATGAATGAATGGAGCTCTGAATGAACGATTTAGAATGGTTTTTATTGGGGTGAATGTAAATTTCACGAATTATCTAACTGTAAGTTAACGATTGGCTCACCTGAAAAATAACTCTCCCAATAAACAAATATCGAAGGGTAGCAAAGAATGGACAAGTTCACCAGTCTAAGATGACAACCATCAGAAAAAGCTATTTACATTACACCGGTTCATTTAAAAATATCATTTCAATATATATGAATCATAATTCTAGATGGATTTTTATCCCCTCTTATGATATTTTCTGTTAATAAATAACCATTATAAATATAGAGGATCATTAACTGGTTAAATCTGATATGAAAAATATTTCACGAGAATGCGTTATTAGGCGTAAAAAAAGACGAGTTCTTAACAGCCTAATAACGTATTCGAGTGTAATATTTTTCATATCAGACATATACGGTTGATTATTCTTTTTATTACATTCTCTACAACCCCTTTTTATTCCTATTATTATGTTTTTGCCATTTTCTATCGTCCACGGCCCTTACGAATTTCGCGTATTGAAGTAAAAAAAAATCTCTTCAATAATTCCTAGGCGCCATCTTTGATTACGCTTAAAAAATTCGAAGAAATAAATGATGCTTTGAAGTAAAGGTCCCAGTATGTAGTAGAGTGTGAATTGGCCATGGTCAAAATTAGAAATAATAGGCAAAGGTAAGTTTTGAGTAGATATTTGAACATGTTAATGCAAAAAGTTGCTTTAAATGATCCTACGATGTAATTTTGAGACCATTTATGAATGCGAAACTAAGAGGTCATGACCTTTCGACAGTTTCTCTGCACCCGGTGACACTGTAAACAAAAGGTGGTGGGGTATCGGATTTTAGCCGGCTGAAAGGGCCGGAAAAATAGGGTAAGTGTTCCGCAGAATATTGTGAAAAAAGAAGATGGTTGGTAAATACTTTGTGATGCATCACCAGAATTGGCACTATTTTTTGCTTTACAAAAAGCAAGCCTAACACAGATTATCATTTCCCTTGCGACAACCACGGAAATTTGAATTTCATGCAAAACAGCCAAATTTTCACCAGTTTTCGCGACCAAAACAAATAACCACGATCGGTTAATTTGACATCTATTTCATGCATAGATTAAAAGTTTTGGTTTTTCTTGGCAGCTTAACACTTGATTCAAACTAGTTAAATGATTGTTTCATTGTAGGCTGTTGCTAGAGAGGCCGGTATTGGATGCAGTGTGATTAGGGTGTTGTTAACAGAGAATTTGCGAAATCTACTACAGTCTGTACCCAAAGAAATCCATTCTGAGGACGTTGAATCATTTTCAGACGAGGGACGAAAATAATTTGGGCGAATCTTGTAAACACTTGTTTTCGATTTAGGAACGATAACTTCGTCAACAATGGAAACATTGGAACACCGGTATTCTTTGAAAATCGACTGGGTATCAAGGTGGGAATATTTGAAGAATTAAGCGGTCTGTGATCACTAAATCCCATGAAAATAAGCATTTAAAATTCAACTTAGGCTCTGGCTGGATTGAGTGTTTGTCGCTTAAACTGTGTCACAGAAAACAGAAAGAGTCCGATAAGCATAGCTATTGTTTAAGAACCATTTCAGGATGTTCCTTCGTTGCCCCGATCATATTATTGTTTATGATTTTTCGTTTAATTTATGTTTTCCTGGTTCATTTTGAATAACATTTTTTCGATAATATGTGATTCAGAAGCCTTACTGGCGGATCCAGAGGGGATTAGGGGGTTCAACCAACAACCCTTCCTTAGCCAAATATTTTCTTTCTTACCTTGGCTATTTAATAAAAATTGCATAATTATATTGAAAAAAAAAAAAGAAAATCCTCCCAATTTGTAAGTTCGAACCCCTACGCATATAGCATGAACCTGTGATAGGGCTTATTATTTCAGCAGTCTGAGCAGGAAACAAGCTTCTTGAAAAAAGTAGTTCCTCCAGTGTAAATAAAAAGTGTTATCGTCACTAGTGACGACAAAAAAAATTATTTCACTGTAGATTTCACTGTCAGGAATGTAATAAAGTAAAATTTATTTTAAGAAGCCACTCAGTAGACCAGGAAAGTCACTCGCTTGAGAAAGGTCGCATAATCAAGTTCGCATAAATCTGTGTTTCTTGCATTCATAAGAATCGTACGGAGCCCCGTAGGTGACAAAATATACACATTTTTTAATCCGTTATAACGAAATACTATTTCGATAAAACGAGTTAGTATTTCGTTTTAACGAATTAACATTTCGTTCTATCGAAATACTATTTCGTTTTTACGAAATACTATTTCGTTTTAACGAATTAGTATTTCGTTAAAACGAATTAATAATTCGTTATAACGAATTAGTATTTCTATATAACGAATTGCTATTTCGTTAAAACGAAGTAGTATTTCGTTGAAACGAATTGATATTTCGTTAAAACGAATTAATATTTCGTTTTATCGAAATACTATTTCGTTTTTACGAAATGCTTTTTCGTTTTTACGAATTACTATTTCGTTGAAAGGAAATAGTTATCTTCGGAACACTCGGTTGTTATCCTTCGAAATACAAAACCACGTGCGTTATTTTCTCATTGTTACATTTGCGAGAGACAAATACACGTTTTCGGCAAATCGTTATCTTATGTTTAAATTTGAATTAGTGTAAACTCTACCATAGGCGTTACTAGGATTTTGTAATTTATACGCACCCAGAAGGTGACCAACCTAGGATATTTAAGTGCGGTTCCTTATGTACGAAAAGGGGCTCCCATAGGATTTATGTGCTGAAATTGATTTTTTTGGTTTTGATTGATTGTTAATAGGTCAAGTAATCGCAAACTTTTGAAATATGGGTTTCTGTGTTATCTAAAATGTTCTAACACTTAATACATTGTTAAACTAAAGAAAACATTCAAGAAGAAAAACAAAAAAACCTTTCCTTAACCTAGTTTTAGGAAAATACCCATTTTGCCTATATGGACGAAGTAAATGCTCAAAGTACAGAGTGGTAACCCCTGACCAATGTAGACAAGGGCGTAAAAAACATAAAGCACATTATGCAAGTGCGAAATAGAAATAAATTCTCTTTTGAAAATGTCGTTGACGAATGATTATAATATCTAAACTTCAAGCTGTAGTTACGACGTTTTGGTTATTCACCAACGCTCAAATCATAGAAAAGGGAACTGAAGGATATTCATCTTTTCGCAGGCCTCATATCGCCTTTATCCTTTATCGTAGGTTGGTCACTTCGAAGACTTTATCCCAAGCCTAGATAATCTCTTCCAGTATCTAAATTAGGCTTACATAAATAGAAGATATACGTAGGTCATGTTGTTGTCTCTTTAAGTGTTGAATATAATAAGCCCTTTCAGGCTCGAATTTGCATATTGCACAAATAAATGACTCGATGAAAAATCTCGAATCCCTCCCCTCTCTCACACACACGCGCGCGCGCACACACAATGATGAGAAAGTCCGTCGCTGACCGGTCCTTAGCTCATGTTCTAACACTAAATACATTGTTAAACTAAAGAAAACATTCAAGAAGAAAAACAAAACACCTTTCCTAGTGCTCGAAGTACAGCATGGAAACCAATGAGCAATGCAGACAAGGGCGTAACAAACATAACGCATATTATGCATGTGCGAAATAGAAATAAATTCTCTTTTGAAAATGTCGTTGACGAATGATCATGATATCTAAACTACAGCTTATTCAAGCTGTAGTTACGACGTTTTGGTTATTCACCAACGCTCAAATCATAGAAAAGGGAACTGAAGGATATTCATCTTTTCACAGGCCTCATATCGCCTTAATCCTTTGTCCTATGTTGGTCATCTTCTGCGTATAAATTTTCGAAAATACTTGTTACGCCTATGGTAGAGTTTACCCTTATTCAAATGTTGATATTAGTTATCGATCTAAAGCTTTAGAGGAGACGTGTATTTGTCTCTCGCACATGTGACAATTAGAAAGTACACACGTGGTTTCATATTTCAAGGGGTAACAACCGAGTGTTCCGAAGGATACTATTTCGTTTTAAAGAGTAATAGTAATTCGTTTTAACGAAATAGCATTTCGTTAAAACGAAATAGTTTTTCGATATAACGAAATATTAATTCGTTTTAACGAAATATTAAATCGTTAAAACGAAATATTAATTCGTTTTAACGAAATATTAAATCGTTAAAACGAAATAGTATTTCGTAAAAACGATATAGTATTTCGATAAAACGAAATATTAATTCGTTATAACGAAATATTAATTCGTGTTATCGAAATAGTATTTCGTATTACGGAATAAAAAATGTGTATATCATGTCACCTACGGGGCTCCGTAGAATCGCCTTTTTGAGTTCAAACTTCCTTTTTTAAATGATATCGAACCGTCGTTTGGAGAAAATTTCGTTAAATCGTTAATACAACTAAAAGACATTGTATTCATCAAAACACCCGTCCTTTTACAAAAAAAAGTTTGTGTGCATTTTATATTTGGGATTTGATTATGGTGGCTTGTTTAAATTGCTCTTTTTACACAAACCACAGTTTTAAAAAAATCGTCGTTAGATAAAAGTGGTTTGTCGAACAAGAAAGACTGATGTGCAGTTAAGGTAATAGTTCCGCAATGTTTCGGGAGTAATAAATTTTAACAGTGTATACCGAGATTTCCTACTGATATTTATAAGGAAAACTTGGTTAACATTATGAAAGCATATGTGGTCCGAAATGTTGCGGAACTATTACGGTCCCACCACCTTAAATGAACTTTCCATTCAACAGTCGATGAACATGTACATGTTATAAATAAATTATTACTAGTCCCGTTTTGTTTCCCTCTGTATTTTTCATCTCGCTCGTCTCTCTTTCAATGTCCCTCTTTATATGCTGCGCTCTCTCTCTCTCTCTCTCTCTCTCTCTCTCTTTCTCTCTCTCTCTCTCTCTCTCTCTCTCTCTCTCTCTCTCTCTCTCTCTCTCTCTCTTTCTCTCTCTCTCTCCCTCTCTCTCTCTCTCTCTTTCTCTCTCTTTCTCTCTCTCTTTATCCCTGCCACCCACGACGCCCATCTCTTGCCTTACAAACTATTTACAAAAGAACAAAATGTTTTATTAAGCAACATAACAAAACTTCAAAATTTTTACGTCTATTTTGACAAATTGTCAAAACGCTACGTCAAAATAGCACATTATTGGTCCCTATCCACCAATTAGCAGGTCCTACATGCTTTCTGACAGTTTCGTAACATATATCCACTGTTTACATTGCAGTGACCACCATTGGCCCAGACCGGACACAGTTGATGCTTGTCGAAGCAATCTGAAATTAAATGAAGAATCTACCTTTATTAAGGAAAAAAGACAAGTTTTCTTGTTGTTTTGTTTTCATTGAGGCATGAAACTTAATAAACGTAGTTGTCACATTGTTTTAAATTGTGTGTATCTCTCATGGCTGTTAATTATACAAGACAAAACGAAGAATGTTAGAATGTGTTTATGCATACGTACCTTTTAGGGTATAAGCACATACGTTACAAGATTTCTTGCAATACTTGGTATCTGGTAGAATCCGTGTTATGCACAGAACGGACAATGTATCATGCATACCTATCTTTTGGTGCATGAACACATACGTTACACGACTTCTTGCATATACTTGGGTATCTAGTAGAATTAACCTCACAGAATCTGTGTTTTGCACAGAACGGACAATGTCGCCCGTCACGCGAAAAGGGACCATCTGAATAATGCGTATAGTATCGACCCTAGCCAGAATCCAGAATGACCAATCTACCTTTCTGTGAAATAATTTTTGAAATTCGACCTCTGGTTGGCCTGTTCTAGAACCAATCTCTTTTTCAAACATTTCTTTTACAAAGTTCCCATATGGTCCCTTTTCGCGTGACGGGTCACATATGTAGGTACCTTTTGGTGTATTAACACATACGTTACAGGATTTTTTACATATCCTAAGTGCCGAGGTAGGATTGTCTTCGCAAAACCCGTTTTCAGCCCACGACGGACAATGATGTTCCAAATCTACACAAGGGGTGTTACCTGAATGGGATTAAATAAATAAGGCTTTAACTGGTGTACCTTACAAGTTAATATGTCTCATTAAGCACTTATAATGTCAGTAAGAATTATGAAATTTTGATTCGTTCAAATTGGCAAACGTCAATCTCAAGTAAAAATAAAATTAACCTATGTAACATCAGCTTTTTACCTACACTTACAAATTATCAAAGTAATTAGAATAGAGGCGAATTATGTTAATGGTAAATTAAGTATCTCCAAAGTTGTACTTCAAATAGTCTAAAAATTCAAAAACAGTTTGTCAATCACAATTTATTCTAATTCATTATAATGATTAACAAATTACGAAACAACACGATACATAAATTGAATGAATCTAAAGTTGCGAGATATGTGAATCAATTTCTTATGTGCGTACAGTTCAGAAAATTATTATATCGACAATCATTACGACCAAAAACATGCAAACACTCGTTCAGAGCTTCAATCATTCATTCCTAACACTCATTAAAAAAAACCCCAAAACGCTCCGAACTTAAAAGGCTTCGAAATCGTTCAAAATGAACAACATTTAAATCAAATAGATCAAATAGCCTTTGATTTTATTGGCTAGCCTTTTTTCTTGAGCCTCTGATTAGACCGTTAAGAAACAAACTCATAAAAATACGTATATTTTCTCAAAAGGGGGTAAAATGTTATCACTTATTTTGCCCAATTGGATGAATTATCGATTATATTTCACCTCCCTTGAAGATCATTTAAAATTCAAAATCTAATTCCGAAATTGCTCCAAAATCGTTCAACGTGTCAATTTGACGATTTTCTTTACTGTACAGCCTCGAACTTCTAGTCTTTGTATGTTCATTGTCGCAGGATATTTTAATGCACCGTGTTGTTGTCAAGGCAGCTTAATATTCTATATCTTGAAAGAATGAATCTTTATTTCAGACTTATACATTAGCAATACATCGTCTTTACAAAATATAAATTACACAAAATTATATTATCACTCGCGTACAAATGTTGAAATGCCACTCACAATCTGAAATCAAACATTAACCAACAAGACCACCGCCTACGGGTGCCTATGCTTGGTCGTTTAGTGCTGGATTGTGGATAAAAATCTAAGTCGAAAAGGGGCATAATTTGTCCAAAATGCAATTAGAGTTATCTCCATTGATAATATAGGTTGTTCTTTTTGATAGTGAGCATGTGTGCCAAGTTTCAAGTGAATGCATTCAGTAGAACCAGAGATGTTACAAAATTTCCAAGTTTTCTCACGACGACGACATGTAACGACGACGACACCGAGGTTACAGTTATACTAATACAGTTAACAACATCGTGAAATTGACTTGATGAATGATTTGGGAATGAAATTGAATGAGTGTGTGGAGCGAGTTTTGAGTGAATTTAAAGGGAGGTAATCCTATATAGTAAATTTTGTTCAGGATGAACAAAATTTGCGATATTGATTACCTCCCTTTAATAAAAAAAAATACATTCAGGTTTCATATATGGCTTCCTATTTCTTCAAGAACCTATGAGACGCTAACAATTTAAATCATGTTAGTGAAATCGCGATTTTTCTCTATCAAAATGTATTTTGAATGACGTTGGTTATTGTATATTTTTCAACGGGTATGAGCGTTTTGAATGGTTTGAGTGAGTGTTTGAAATGAATGAATGGAGCGCTGAGTGAGCGATTTAGAATGATTTTGATTGAGGTGAATGTCAATTTCACGACGTAACTAACTGTATACTAATACCTCAAGCAGCCGAGCTCAAATCTACATCAAACACAATTGTAACATTCTTAAGACGCAAATTTGTCTTACCACCACCACCGTTGTCATTATTCCTATCATTCTCATCATTCCTATCATTTCCACCATTGTCATTATTTCCATCATTTTGACCCCTATCATCTCTGTCAGGTCTCGTCGTTGTCGTCACCAGTGCCCCTTCTGAGTGCCTTTTACAAGATAATGCACAGTGTTTTAACATCCAATCGTTAATCTCACAATGTCCAAATTTGGCCCAGTTGTCGCATTCCTTGTCACTTTTGTGGTTATTCTTTATATCACCTGAATAGTGAATAGGGATATCCATATATATTACATTCACAGTGTTTTAGATGAAAAAATGTCTAACGAGGTTGGGGGAATTGATAATAATCGAGGCTCTGTCGAGAAAATTATCAATTCCCACTACCGAGTTAGAAATTTTTTTTATACACTAAACAAAGTACGTATTATATTTATCTTATTACCTCTATTTGCCTTGTTTTCGTCGGTTTTCTAAAAAAACCAACGCATTATGTCATTATTCTAAAATTGTCCTTGTGATTTCATAAGAAATATCATATGGGATGTTATCACACGAATATTTATCTAGTTATAAGATAAATAGTAAATAACATTTGAGTGTCTTAAAATATCAATGTTATCTGGCCGAGGTTGGGAGAATTTATCATGACGAGGCTTTGTTGAGTCATGATCATTTCTCGCAGCCGAGACCAGATAAAATTGATATTTTAAGACACTCACATATTATTCTATTTATCATGCAGCTTTTTTTCGCATAATTATAATAAGATAAATGGTAGAATGATTGTATACAGAGCTATGGTGGCATATTTCTGCCTCGAGATACAAGGTAGTGGTATCATGAGTTTTTTTGCACAATATCACGATAAGATAAAGTTTTCAGGAAATTTTATCTCGTATCTAAAATTTCTCAATAATACTATCGTGAGTTTTGTACCAAGTATCTTAGTTTTTTCTACGATTATGCCCACTACTGACACCATGAATCAAAACTGATTTTCGGGGGAACTATATTTAGATTGCCTCTTCCTTCGGCCTAGAGTGTTTCCTGTAATTACGTACATGAAAACAAAGTCATCCAAATGACTTTTCTATTTATAGAATGTGAAATTTCTATCCAATAGCTCAATATCTTAATGTTAGTAGTGGGCATAAATCCTTTGAAATGTAAGATAACAGATATTGATATCACAATAGTTTTATCAAGAAAAAGATAAGATCAGCATAAAATTTCCTTGAAACTTGATTTCATCATGATAGTTTTAAATCTCGTACCTTGTGGTAGAAATATGCCACCATACATCACCTTTTACTACTTGACAAAAAACATGTACAGAATAATTGTTTGTTTCAGTGTTAGATTGATTTATAGTTCATTGGGTGAACAAAAAAAAAATCTTTTCACGAGTGACGGAGCCACGAGTGAAAATAAAGTTTTTGTTGCTCGTGACATATCAATCGATCTTCCTCTAAAAATATTGAACTATTGTTCTATTTTCTAATGCATAAATCACACAAAAAGGTGTAAATTCAAGTACTATTTTTTCTTTAAGTATATCTTTTTGCACGTGATTGCTTTGCAACGTTCATGATGACGTCCTTTTTAGGTTCCGCTCAAATGATGTCGGAATGAGTTGAATGAACAAAAGCAGGATATGAACTTTTGATATTCGCACTGGTGTGGCGGTGAGTTTATCAAAATGATAATCTGCAGTTATTGTCGATAAACCACCGATAAGAATTAAAGCAATACTTATCTTATATAACATATGTATACAGAATGTTTCCATGATATTACCACAACACTGTTACATGACGTTAATGAATGTGGTTATTGTAAATAAGTTATTACTCGTGCCATTGTTTTCATGTATAATGTTTTCTTAATAAGCTACCTACGTAAAGATATTATTATTATTATTATATAACGCCGTGTGTTAAAAGACGTCATTCACATCCATTGAGACGTCATTTGCAAGGCAATAGAAAATCGTTGCTTTTCGCTCTGAGCTGAATTGCACAATTTTTCCACTAGTGTTATTGTAACCGTGTAATATCGAAGATATCGTATACGGGTTATTTCAATCCTGCGACATAGGCCATATTATAAACTTTTAAGCAACATATCGATTTCGGTCTAATAAAACCGACCAATACCTGATGTGGTTATCGTTGGTTGTACAGTTGGCCTGACAGTTCTACCACTGTCTTTGTCTGGTGTACATTTAGTGCAGGCCTGTCGACAATTCTCGTGCATCCAATCTCTGTTCTTCATACACTCCTGATCACGTGCCCACATGATACAGCTATTGTCATCCCAGTTGTTCTTACACTCACCGACTAAATTTAAAAAAAAACATATAACAAAATAATACTTTATTATAAGATTACTTTTATTAGATTCCGCGAACATCTTAATGGATTTATTCAAATTCTTTAAATAGAAATCATGTGGTCCATAAGAACAACCCTATTTAAAACACTTACAAAGAATTGAAACTTTTCATGTAAACATAGAAAAGTGGTATAATGCACGAATGAAATGAATAATAACAATAAATATTTATCTATAAATTAGAAAAAGGAAAGTTGTTAACTTGTTACTATATTACCTTTTTCGTCACACTTTCTACACGATTTTCTACAGTTTGGAATCATCCATCTTGGATTTTTGGTACATTCCCCATCGTTGGCCCAGTTCTGACATTCAACCGTGTTGTAGTCGTCCTCGCATTTTCCTGAAATGAAAACGATTTGTGCGCACCTACAGCCAAGAGCATCGTGAAATTTACAAGATAATCGTATTTTGAATGATTTTGGAATGACATTGAATGAGTGTGTGGAGCGAGTTTTGAGTGAAATTAAAGGGGTGTAATCCAATATCGCTAATTTTGTTCAAAATGAACAAAATTAGCGAAAGTTATTACGTCCCTTTAACAAAATATGCGTACTTTTCTGTTTGTGTGTCTTCGTGGACCAATTAGACACTTAGAAATTCAAACAAGCCAATGAAGTCGTAGAATAATTTGATCGATTTGAATTAAATACTGAACGTCTTGAACGATTTCGAAATGTTTTCTAATTATTTCGGCGCGTTTTTGATCGATTTGAGTGAGAGGTTGGAATGAATGAACGGAGCTCTAAGTGAATGATTAAGAATGATTTTGATCGGAATGAGTGTCAATTTCACGATGTTGTTAACTGCAAATATCAAAATTCGTAGGCTAATGTTTGCCAGAAGGTGGGCCGAATATAATTTATGAGATATATAGGATCTGTAATGAGTTTTTGTTTGAGACAATTTAATCTCCATCAACTCTAGAATAGTATTGTCTCTTGGCGAGCCTTGGCGAGCTTAACATCTTTTCTATTCAAGACGAGGACAAGATCAGATTGTCTCAAATAAAAGTGGGTAACAGGTTCCTTTTCTCACATAAACGCCAGGGGCCTGTTTAACTAAACAACTTACGATAGTTTTTTGCGTAAGTCAAAGATTTAAGTTGCTACCACAAAAATACCTAAATCTGGAACTCTGCCATGCGTCATCTCATTGGAATCGTCTGCTAAAGACGATTCCAATGAGATATTGCAAGGCAGAATCGACTAATGAATGAAAACACCATGGACAGTTTGTGATTTTGTCTTACGATCATTTTTTTCGTGAGAAGTTTAAAAAAATTGCGTCCAATTCCCTACGTTAAAACCCCTTTTCAACGCCCATGTGATAAAAATGTCGCGATTATTTGCGTTAGGTGACGTAGTAATGACATCATTTTGAACGTGAACGACACATGTGTGAAATAAGGATTATCTAAAGGCTGTTCCTTAAAGAAGAAGAGTTATGCGAGAAAATAATGTCTTAAAAGATTGTGTTTCAATCCGAAATCAGAAGACATATATTTTCAGCTCAATTAATTTGGGAGTTTTTCCCGCCATTAAAAGCCCCAATAGCTGTTAAATCAATATTTTTTCCATTTTTTTTAAGAATAAAATATCTGGCGAAATTGAATTGTTCACTGGGCCGGTATTTTTATAAGGATTAAGTGAAAACATGAGTGAGATATTTACGCTACCTTATCAAATGTGATAAGATTTTCATTCAGAAAACAAAAGAAAATATATATACCCCTAATTGACAAAACAGCAGTCATTAGTTTTTACAACGGATTTGTATAAAAAAAATTGTTTAGAGACTTTAAAGCAAAAATCTATTCATATACCATCCATAGTCTTCGAACATTTTCATAAAATACCGAAATTGTATAAAACTTAAGCATTGATCCTTAAGCTGAAAGAGTCTAAACAACTTATATTTTTTCTATTCATAAAAGTCTATACGGGTAGATAAACAGATTCTCTGTGTACACCATAAGTTTGCTCGCTCAGATTTACAAAGACGAATGTCTGGGTTAAGCATTCGTGACAACACCATAAAGGTTAGGTCAAATACATAGACCTAGAAATGATGAGTAGAAGTGGCGCTGGTTTTAAGAATTTACTTTTTGATATTGAATCAACACATCTACGCTATGTACAGCGAGCCCGAGGTTATAAAACTTTTCTAATTCTCAATTCAAAATTATCTCAAATTTCATTTTGAAATTAAAGCCGTAATTCTTTTTTAATACTCATTTTAATGTATTAACTCAAAAGATGATATATATATATAAGTTGTTATAAATAGCAAATTATTAATATTGTCTTTTATTTTCATACATTTTTTGAAATTTAAAATTTGAGAAAAATTCTCAGATGAGCTTGATAAAAGCTTTAAAACATTGGGCCCAGGGGTCGACACTTACTTATTTTCAATGGAGTTCTTCAGGAATGCCTACTTGCTATGATAGGTATCCTTTCAGATAATTGGGGAACCAATTCTTTATTCAACAGTTTAGAATGGTAAAGAATAGCAAGCAAAATGATTGATTGATGATCAGACGTATGTAACAGAGGGAAGCTGTAGAACCTTGAGTTGGAAAATTTGGTTTTTGATTGAAAGAACTTTTAAATTTGGTAAATATAGAAGGTCCCTGACGAAACCCCTTGCGTTGAGCTGAGAGGGCCCCTCCGAAGAATTCAAGGTCCTCGGGATACCCGTTATTTAATTTTTGATTTACTTTGATGTTATGTGTAATGGCTGCCCATTGATAATAAGCTTACATGTAGAATTTAAACCAACCTGAGTCTGGGTCCGGTTTTGGTTTGACAGTTGTTTTAGTTCTCCCGCTGTCTCCACACATTCGACACGATTTCTGGCAATTCTCCGGCATCCATGTTGGATTTATAAAACACTCTCCCTCATTAGCCCATTTATCACACTGGGCCTTGTCACTATGCTTGTTGTTACAGGCAACTGCAATAGGGAAATGGTTATGTAGTATTTTGATTTTTACAATGGCTTTTTATAACCGAAATTGTCTCCCTTGGGGATCTATGCACCCGTTTGGCATACAAAAAATACTTCAATCGACTATTATCAAAATCAGCTCTATTATAGTCTATCTATTTACTTATCCATTTATCACGTTTATTAGATGTATTTGATTTAGAGATGAAGAGAGTTATCATTTATTTCATTGAGGAATGAAACTAAAAACCTAATCACACTTTATGAATACGCGAGCGGGTTTTAGTATCATACCTCAAAGAAATATATAGATGCTCTCTTGATATCATGAAATTTAATATTCTTAAAAGAAAATGTACAGATTTCTTCATTAAAAAAGATTTATTTTGGCACTACGAGGGTGAATCAAAAATTACATAGACTAGCGTTGCAGAAATTTTGATTTCACAGACTTTGAAGAGAAAACTGCATTGTTATTAAATTGAGGCATTTTTCTTTTTGTCGTGTAAATTTGGATGAAATCCAAATAGTTGGTTACCTATAGCAACTATTCTAAAGCATGTAGTCAATTGGTACCGGCGTACGGTAACGACGTCAATACGACGCTGCGGTATTGATAAGTTCCGACTCGAAAGTCAGCACTTTTCAAAATACTCAACTGAAGAATAAACACGATTTCTGCATCGCTTGTCCATCGGATTAGTACTATTTTCATATCCATCTGATCCAAAACGATTAACTTAAATGTGTAAAGTGTCTAAACGATTCTGCACAGATGCTGTTCTGTGACAATTACAGATTAAAAGACGAGGAGACGTTTTACATTCTCCGAGTGTCATCCTTCAGAAACACTCTCCATTCTTAATCAAACCTTTTAAACAATTTAAAAAGAAGGTATCTGCTAACATTTGAAGACCTTTTAGCATATATGATCATTTAAACCTCTCGACTAGGTTTTCCATAGGTCCAGTAGAACTTTATTATTGTCTGGTTGTCTCTTGCTGCGCCGGTGCCGTCGTTTCGAAGTTCAAAAATCGACGCGTGCCCTTAGTTTACTGACTTTTAATTCGAAACAAGCGGATGGATTATGCTCAAATTTTAGATATCCTAACTCATAACGTCAACACGTAATTAGGCGAAGTTTGTAAGTGTTTGGTCAAAATTGAGGGGACAATTACGGGTAGTAACACTAGGAAGTAACGTTACAAAACGGGTTGCGCCGGTAGCACCTACCCAGGTATATCAAATGTTGTTTTTTTTACGTCAGAGTCATATCAGACTCTTATAAATTTGATATTTTGTCAACATTAAATGAGTTGAGACGTGTACAAAATTTCATTGATTTCTGTTGGGAAATACCAAAGTTATAGTAAAGGTCCACGTATTTTTTATCCACCCTCGTATATTGTGTGTAAGTTTACAAAAAAGTCGCGTACGCAAAATTGATTTCATCGGGGAATAAACATAGAATCAGCTTTGTTTGAATGGGGCTTACGCCGCTTTCAACAATCTTTCAGTAATATTTCGAAGACGTGACAATAATATTCGCTTTGTATTAACCAATTTATTTCATATACGTACCATCCGGATCGTCGGCATTATTTCCACACACCTTACAGGTTTTCTTACAGTTTTTCTCCATCCATTTTTTGTTGACAACACATTCACCTCGATCCTTCCATACCTCACATCGCTGAGAGTCGAACACGTCTTTACAACCGTCTTCTGTAAACCGAAAACAAATCAATTTTATAACGATATGACAGATACATATTAAACAAACAGTCTTGGAACTTAAGTAAAATTGAACCAACACTTTTTTATTGATCTATTCAATTTACCCCAAACAACTTTTTGATTTACTTTATTGTAGTCCGAACAGAGACCATTTCGTTTTTTTTATAAATACGATGAGTAAGGTGAGTCAATAAATAAGTCAAACAATGGAACCACAGCGAGCCAGCTCAAAGAAAAAATAGACATGAATTACGCCCATATGTAGATGGAAACTACAGAATCTGTTAAGTAAGTGAAATGCGTTACAAGAGATTTTCCTTTGAAATCAATTAAAAAAAACGAAACTCACTAAGAGTAAAAGTAGCCTACTTTTATAAATTACAGGTTAAATAGAAAAACTGAACAAAACTTATCAAGACGAAAACGACATCAAAGTTGCGAATACAAATACTCGAACACAAGCAATACCCATCAAAACACAAGTAAGGTTAGCTAGGAATTCATAAGTGCCATGCATACAGTTATTACTGCTATTAACTTTAAAATCTAATAGTTAACTGTTGAAATCAAAAATTATTCAACAAGCAAGACGCACATATAAAAAAGGAGTGCGGGGTGGGGTAGTGGTATTTTGAGTAAAGCAGTCTCACAACTAAACATAAAACAAGACATAAAACAAGGGTGACTACTCTATGAATATCACCTATGGACCAATCACGTGGACAGATGTTGGCGAAGCGACACAACCACTGCCATGACCACAGGGCCATATGGGGATCTGAAAGGGTATAAACTTGTTCATTTCCAGTACAAAATGCGTATTAGAAAACTTCTCAAAAAGTGATGCTAATCGCTGTAAATTTTAAGGTGTACTTATAGCAGTTAACCATCAGTTAACGTTAGTCTTTCGTAAATAATAGTTCAAGTAAATATAGTTAAGATCGATTTTTTGTAACACAAAACCTTTTAAACAAGTACAATAAATTTCATTGCATCTAGTTAGAAGCTTATTTGATATTTTGTTTGAATTGGGTTTTTACGTAACTTTCAACAACCTTTTTAGTTAAATCGTGGCGGCTGGAGCGCCTTTCAATAAATTCCTGGTACTTCTCTCACTAGTACTACCATTACATCCTTTCCTGGCCTCCAGCTGCTATACCACATAGGTCTACGGTAATCGACCAATTGATGGAGGACAAATAGTCAGAGTGGAATCGAAACGAGGATGTTTTGAATGATAATCCGACGCGCTACTACTGCGCCACGATCGCGACTGGTTAAAAACCGAATGTTAACATTTACTTAACATTCGACTCTGTAAAATCAGACTCAACTTGGCACAATTCATTTGCATTCATATACGAAGAAACCTTTATGATACCCTTTTTTAAATTTTGCATTTTTCAGTGCACTTGGAACATTTTTACCTTTCTTCGTATCATCATTCCCACACAATTTACACGATCTTCGACACATATCTAACATGAACTTTGGATTTCTATCGCATTCACCCTGGTTAGCCCACACGTAACACTGCCAGGGGTCACTGGCATCAAAACAGGATGCTGTCAAAATACGAAACTAATATCAGTTAAGGCTTATTCATAAGATAAACAACATTCACCTAAACTGTAAACTGGTACAAATTGGAATATGCTTATCAAGTTTGTGATAGAAAAATATTGAAGACAGTACAATTTTCGAAGGTAATAATGATGGAGTGTGTCCAAGAAACTTATATTTTGATTAAGATAATTACATGCTTTTGCAAAATGAAATTGTGGGGGTTCAACTATTTATTATGCTTAGACGAATTAATTCCACTTTTTTACGCTGGAATTATTTCACTGAACCTCAGCTTACAATTAATTTTCGTTTCTAAAACGTTTGGTCATTTTCTCAACTAAACGTTTGCTCTCCAAACAGTCGTTACATGCATAACAATTACTTACCGTCGGCGTTCGACCTTTCGTTTGGTGTTTTCGTACAGGAATCCGTACCGTCCGGGCATATACAATTACAATTCTGGTCTATGAACCCTCGGTCATTACAAACTATATCCTTTGGACAATGTGCTGAAAATAACAAAAAGGAATACACGGACGTTCAAAATTATCAATCTTGTCTTTTTAAAATGACTTTTTGAATTTTAGGCCTTTGATTTCTTTCTGTGCACAATTCATTGGTAA
This sequence comes from Fragum whitleyi, assembly GCA_948146395.1. NCBI lineage: Eukaryota > Metazoa > Mollusca > Bivalvia > Cardiida > Cardiidae > Fragum > Fragum whitleyi. The sequence continues at coordinate 48,196,498 of OX411557.1, forward strand.
ATGATGTTCTTAATATAAACTCATGTAATATAATAATTATTATGTACTTTTTAGAAATAATTTACATTTCATCAATAACTTAATACAGTTATGATAACAATTTATGCATATGTATGAATGGCTAAAAAAATCTCTAACCTGCACAATTATACATAAGATTTACAATTTTGACGTCACTGAACGCTAGCTGTTTTCTATATACTCGTCCTATAGTTTTCTCTTTATCAGGTTGCTTGGCTCGAATCGTCTGGGCTTTACTGTTGTAAGAAAAGGCCTGAAAAAGGCATGAGTTTATACTTGGATACATTGTTTATCAACTCAGAAGCAAAATAACACCAATTTTCGGGCTATTTGTGTAATAGACATGGTTATTATTGTAACACGCTACAAGTTTAAGGAAAAATTTGAAATTCTTCTTTTTTAATCTGAATTGCATATTTTGCAAGAAATCGAAAACAATCTTTGAAATGATCATTTTTTTTTGAAAATTAAACAAACAGTTAAGAAAATGATGAAACTGACAATCATTCCGATCAAAACCATTCAAAATCATTCAGTCAGCGCTCCAATCATCCTAACACTCTCTGTAATCACTCAAAAACACTCCAAAATTTATCAAAAAAAGCTTCGAAATCATTCAAAAAGATCACCGTATAAATCACATCGACCAATTAATTGTATGACTATAAGCTGGTATTGGTTTTTAAGCGACTGATGTTTCCATGAAGACACAAAATCAGAAAATTACGTAGATTTTATTAAAGGGAGGTAAACATTAATCACTAATTTCGTTCAATTGGACGAAAATATCGATCATGATTTACCTCTCTTGAAATCATTCGAAACACTCTCTCTAGACACTCTTGCAATTCCATTCCAAAATTATTTCCAAAACATATTATGTTGTCATATTCACAACTTATTTTTACTGTTTTAAAGTGTCCAATTCGCGGTCAGAAAAAAAAGTTGTCGCTACAGTAAGGTACATCGTGATATTGACAAAATGAATGATTTTGGAATGATTTCGGAATGATTTTAAATGAGTGTGTGGAGCAAGTTATGGCTGAAAATCAAAGGAGGTAATTAAATGTCGTTAATTTTGTTCCGGATCAACAAAATTAGCGATAGGTATTACCTCCCTTTAAATAATGATTCATACAGGTTAAATGAACAGCTTTCTATGTCTTCATGATTTCACCATTTAAGCTTACAAAATTCAATTATGACTGTAAAATCGTGGATTTTACATAATTTGAAATAAGTTCTTGACCTTACCATTTTAGTGACTTTGGAGCGTTTTGGAATAGTTTGAGTGTGTGTTTGGAACGAATGGTTTGGGCGGTGAGTGACTGATTTTTATTGAGATGAAGGTAAATTTCACGATGTAACGAACGTAACTCTGAAATTGTTTGCAACGTTTTCAGATCCTATCACAAAAAAAATCGACTGCTTAATTCACTCAGCTTGATAAATAGCAACTGTATGCGAAAATGAATTAATTACACAAAGTGTTTGATTCTTTATATTTTATACTATATTGTGAGTCAACAAACGTAACATCATTGATAAAACGTACGAAAAAATAGAGTTCGGTGCTGTGATTAAAAAAATGTTCAACGTAGACTTATTTAACTCAGTTAGTCAACAAAAATGAAATTTTCGTTCAAAAACTTACCGTAATTCCGTAGTGCATGACAGAAGAATATTCATAATCAACTTTCATCTGGTTAACCTCTGCAACAGAATATTTGTTGAACCAAACTCTCATATCAGGCTGCACGTTGTTGTACAAGATCTCTATGTATTTGTCTCTGTTGGGCAGCTGATGCTCGTGCACGAGACCAACAGCATGACCGATCTCGTGCAGGTACAAACCTTTCTGAAACAAGAAACTCTTATTTTAAAAGTTACAAAGAAAGCCGTATGGAGTTTTATATGTAGGCGCGCAATGACAGCTGGGGTGCGTTCATAATGACAAGATCGTGCAAACTTTTGTAAATAATACCTCGCTTTGCACGCAAGGTCACATGCAAAGCAGGGTTTAATTTGCAAACAATTTTCACCTTTTTGTCATTCTGTACTTAAGCTCTAGAAAAATATAGTTGACGCACGTCATTGAATGTGTAAACAAACTATAATTGTTCACTTTGAAGTTTCTAATCCATACTATACTATTCGGCTTGGCCTCTTTTTCAATAGTTTTGAGAATAGTCCTAGACAAGGCGACCATTATGATTTCAAGGTAAAGTCAATTAACTAAGTTAATACCATTTCCAAAGAAGGTTGGCCAGTTATCTCCCTTTAAAATGTTGGCAAATTATTTCTCGTACTTACAAATCTACAGCCGTTACTGTCTAGGTTTAATGCTTGGTGACCTCCAACCATACCTAGTTGTGAGTTACAACTGAAATACAATAAACTAAGAGTAGTAAACTAATTTTAACTCTTGTCATGCTGAACCCGGAATATTACTGCTTTGGCAGGAGCTATAGACAAACATCAGCCTGCACATATGTGCAGTCTGATGTTAGTCTACACCACCTGTTTCACCTTCAAACCAGAATTATCGATAGATTTAGTTTTTTCAAATAAAAATTGACCTACAGTTGATACTTTCAGTGCTTTTTGCCCTTTGATTTTGATGAAAATTTTCAGCAAAAATTTATTCAGCATGACAATGGCTAATCATATAGTAATAGTAATGAACTCATCAACAATTTAAACGGGACGTTGACATACGTTCTAGTCAGTTTGCACTTAGTTTTAGTTTATATTAATTTATATTAGTCCGACTGCGACGAAAGCTTATGCTTATAGATTCGCACTCGAACATTCAATCCTGATGTCCCCGCACGTCCCTGAAATAGAGGCAGTGGTTTTATTGCTACCCAATTTTACAGCTGGGTGAACTTGGGCTGGCTATTTAGTGTTTTACCCATAAACGCACCCCGGCAACAGTAGGACTCGTACCACGGACCTCCAGGTCACGGGTCGAGCTTCTTTACCACTAGACCACCACCGAGGTAGTCACTTAAACTCACGGCTTGTTGCTGTTTATAGAACATTCAACTGCCAAACCAAACAACTGATTTATAATGACCGCCGTCATTTCTGTAATTTTGTTTCAAACATTTTCTTGGATGGGCTACTTGAACGCCGTAACAATAATGAATTACCAGTTATCCTCCACTTATTTGATTTTTGTTTCATTTACAAAATAATTTATTACCTGATCTTACCTGATCTTCTATATAAATGAACATTAATTATTTCGAGCCGCTCCATTGTTTATTACAATATCCATCACGTGACCGGTCAACAATATGAACATTCGGAACATCGCTCGGGCTTTTCCGTAAACTGAAAAGTACCTCGGACGTAAGTGTAGTAATTTTGGGTCATTTTTTAGGTAATTCGGCTCTTGGTTGTACTTCGGTTATTACGCTCGTAGAAAATCAAATTTTATTAATTCTCTCCGAACATCTTTGAAGATCTTTTGGGCATACTATAATTTGATGACAAAACGCAGTAAACCACTGCGTTTTGTTATCAAATTATATTATGCCAACTTTTATTCATTCGTTGAATTTATTTTATGCAACGTCATCCTTAGCGGGATCGTTGATGTTTATGACGTCATATAAACCTACACGCGAAATGACGCGCTTTCATGGCTGCGTCCGTATTATTCCCGAGGTCTATTCCGTAGAATCGCCGAGGGTTCCCGATTGCAGTATGAACTGTTTCATACATGCGCAGTAAGCTCTGAACTATTGGTTGCTTGCTAAAATGACATCAATTTATTGCAAGGACAATAAACACGCGAATTGAAGCGCTCTTAGAATTTTAAACGATTCATCTCAGTATGTCTCTTTTGATTTTTTTTATTAAAACACATTTACACAATAATGATCAGGTAATAAAACAGTTGTTTGATGGTGATTCGGGTAAGAGTGTCAAACTATTCAAAATATCATCCCCTCCACCTTGGGACAATATTTTTTTCTGTTATATGAAATATATTGAAATAACTGTATGATATTTTAGAGACAAATGGCGTTTTACTATTTGATACTTTGTGCCTGATGCCATTTCGTTAAGCCAAAACATTTTTGTACAATTGATAAACGGTTACTGATGTTTCTTATTTTGTTCAATTTTCGTTCGGTGTTTTTTATATTGATAAAACAAACCTCATTTAAATATTGTTTTTATGTAATTCAAAGAAAAAAACACTTCTTTTTTAATAAGAATATGAAAATTTTTCTTTGGTGTTTAGTTGAAGGCCTATTATTTGAATGTGCCACGCATCAAAAATGTGTACAACGTTTTTTCTTCTTTTACTATCGGTCACAATAAAGTACTTTAAACTAAAACAACAAGTGAAAATTATAGAATATAAACACATAACATCATTATTTGAGCCAAAGTAAGTCATTGGTCACAGATATAAGATAATAAAGATCAAAATTTGAAAATTATAGGCAAAAGTTTAAGCTTGGTCCGTGTATATGGAAAATAATTTTACTTATAACATTTCAATTAGAAAAAAAAGGTCCGATAAGTATTTTTTCTAATATAAAAAAAGAAATATAATACTATGAACTGCCTACCCTCTACCATTTTGAAATCGAACAGCATTGTAGTCTGCTGATGTAGCGTCGCGGAACCTTAGACACGTATATCTTTCCCACTCTGTCATTGAACTCCGGATTTTATATTGTTCTTCGTCATCTGTAATAAATTTGAGCCTGTGCGTGACATTTCCAACAATTTTATATGTGCGCAACGTTAAGAATCAAGTCAGCCTGTGCAGCCGCACAGTCTGACCAGAGTCTTCACTATGCGCTTTATAGATAGATTTGGTCTTAATGCCTTTTCTGATGGTCAGTATATATTCTTATTGCATTTTGTCATTGTCTATGCTGCCCAACGTCTGTATATCACGCACATTTGAAATTGTTGGAAATGGCAAGCAAATGCTTATTATATAATTATCAAATGAAGAAGATGGGTTCCATGTAAGTGATTCGTTTTTGTTCCATACTTTATATAAAATGGTTTCAAGAAATAGAAATTCAGATGAAGATTTGTTCAAGAAATAGTTCGTTATGTTCTCTTTGACTCTTTGTAAAAAGGCTTTGCTGATTTTTTTTCTTTTCATAACATTTACTTAGAATTTACATACCACTTTAGACATTATATTTTGAATTATATGATAATATTCTCTGAATTGCGTTTTCTTTTTCTTTTTTCCAGACTTAAAAGGATATTTTTTTGTCTGCGATCTTGACATCATTGCGTCTCCTTTTTTCTTTTATAAGTTTAGAATAAAAAAACTAGAAAGCCATGAATGGCTTGAGTCGCTCCACAGGCATGAAATTCTTGTAAAAGCAAATAAATGTTTTGACTATATTTTTAGATATTTGGGGTTCAACAGATGTTGAAAATGATTCCATCAGTTACATTCTGAGAAAATGATTTTCATAGTTTCCACTATTTAACATATTGAGGAATGACCTCCGCCCATAAAATGCATATTTTTCATCCAATCAAGATAATTTTTGGTACACTGATAAAAGTTCACTCAGGGATCATTCCAGTGAAATTTGGTTGATATCCAAAAATTAGATTCTGAGAAAAGGATTTTCAAATATTCCACTATATAACATATAGAGAAATGACCTCTGCCCATAAAATGCATTTTTTTCATCCGATCAAAATGATTTTGGTACACTGATAAAGGGTCACTCAAGGATCATTCCAGTGAAATTTGGTTGATATCCATCAATTACATTCTGAGAAAATGATTTTCAAAGTTTCCACTATATAACATATAGAGAAATGACCTCCGCCCAAAAAATGCATATTTTCCATCCGATTACAATGATTTTTTGTAGACTGATAAAAGGTCACTCAAGGATCATTCCAGTGAAATTTGGTTGATATCCATTTGTAACATTCTGAGAAAATGATTTTCAAAGTTTCCACTATATAACATACAGAGAATTGACCTCCGCCCATAAAATGCATTTCTTCCATCCGATCACAATGATTTTTGTAGACTGATAAAGGGTCACCCAAGGATCATTCATGTAAAATGTAATTGGTATTCATTGATTAGAATCTGAAAAAACTCACTTTTTACCATATTTGGAAATTAGCCACGCCCATTAAATCCATGTTTTTCATTGGATCAAAATTTCTTGAACAACTTTGAAAGAGGGTCACCCAAGGATCATTCCTGTGAAGTTTGGTTGAAATCCATCCAGTAGTTTCTGAGGAGAAGATTTTTAAAGAAAAGTTTACGACCGGACGCACGCAAGCATGCACGGACGGACGGACGGACGACGGACACAATGCCATGACAAAAGCCCCAGTGGCTTTCAGCCAGTGGAGCTAATAATGCAGGAAAAACGGAAAGATTGTTTACGTACTAAAATGACCCGTAACAAAGAAGAAAGGGACCGTTGCGTTCGGCCATCTCAATATAGTGTTTCGAATAGCCTTTCTTTTCGATCGTCGCCCTGACTTAGACCGTCGTTTTCGCCGTTTACCGTTCAGGGTTTCATATGAACTGAAAAAGATTATCCTGAAGGATTTAAGCAACTACACAAATATCAAAAACACACACAAAAAAACATGAAGTTGTATAGCCTTCTTTAATAGACCTGCTCCTTGTAATATATCTTGAGCTAGTATTTTTTAACTTTGATATAATTGAAATAATGAAGTTTGGATACCGACTGGTAAAGGAACTTACATTTTTAAAAGTGTGGCCTCTTTACCTTACATTTTTCATAGATCTTGAACAAAGAAAACTATTATTTTTTACTTCCTGTAAATGTTTCATAGACATCTTGGAGCAGTTAAAAATCAAGGTGGATTTTAATTTACGGACTATGATAACACATAATGATATCTAACTTTCCCACCAATACTTACAAGTCGGGATCGTACAATCCAAAATACTGTTCTTGTGTTAACATCATATCTAACTCAGCTAGAATCTTGCCATCAGGGCCTACCATCGTATTGGCGATTACTGAAAGGATTTTGATTATAAATACACTATTATATTTTGTTCCGTCAAAAAGGATAAGAGACATAAACTACTGGCCATATACTACTACAACAAATCTGGATGTTTTCATTATTTTGTGCAGTTAGATTCTAATAGAAAGTCATCTTCGATTCCACAGAATAGACCCCGGGCATTATAATGACACAGTCTTGAAAGTGCGTCGTTTCGCCTATGCTTACATGACGTCAAAAGAATTATCATTCCCGCTTAAAAGTAAGCATTTTATAATCTGATAACAAATCGCCCGAAATAATGCCGGAAAGATCTCCATGTAGGCAATTAGAGAGAACGAAAGAAAAATTGCCTTTTCAAGCCTATTGACCTAATTACCACCAGAAGCCGATCTACCTTAAAGAGTAAAAATCACTACACCTATGTCCGAGGCACTTTTCGGTGTACTGAAATGTCCGAGCGATGCTCCGAATTCTTCGTTTCATGTAGGACATATGTCATAAACTATCCTATTTTGAAAGGAACAAGTATGCGATACAAAAAATCATGTTAAAACTATATATATTCAGAACAAGAAGTTAAGCGCCACCATTTATTAGATAGAAGATTTTTAAAGGGAGGGAGCCTGCATTAATTCAAAATGTTTTTTAACAGAGATGTAAATATTGAGTTCCAATGTTGAAAATGGTATGTTGACTTAAAAATTTCACAACAATACATGGGTGGTTATAAATTTTATTGACTTTGTACTTTGAAATGTAAATGACGTATTTTCACCTTTTTTTAAACATGAATAACTATTGTCAAAGCCGACTTACGGTGTTGTCTATGACACGAAACCTGGTTTTAGAAGTCAGATAACATAAATGCAATTAATTCCAGTCACATCTTATTCAGTAGCGTGTGTAAGATCCGTGAGCATTGATCACTGCGCGCACCCTCCTCGGTATGCCACGAATCAGCCTCTGGATGATGTGTTGACGGATTTGCTGCCACTCCTGGTGCAGTGCGGCTTCTAGCTCAACCACATTTTGTACAGGAGGCTCTCTCCGACGTATACGGCGCCCTAAAATGTCCCACAGGTGCTCGATTGGGTTAAGATCGGGACTACAAGCCGGCCATGGAATGGTGGTGATGGCTTCACGTTGCATAACGTCCGCCACGACTCTTGCTTTGTGGGGTCTGGCGTTATCATCCATGTACACTGGTCTTGTTCGAAGAGGGTGATTGTCAAAATGTGGATACCACAGGAAAAGGATGTTTTCGCGATATTTATCGCCAGTCATTGTTCCTTGAACTGTCACTAGGTCCAGTTTACAGCCGTAGGAGACACAACCCCATATCATAACGGAGCCACCGCCACCCTGATAGGTTGTTTGGGCGAACTTTGGTGCAAATCGGGTGTTAGGTTGTCTCCTACCACGAATTCGGCCATCGGTGACATGCAACAACATACTGCCCTCACCTGACGCCATGAAGCCAAGTTCCAATGTGCCCTCGCTCTACACCATATAAGACGTTCATTGATTTGTCTCTGTTGTAACTTTGGACGTTTGAGGGTTCTTCGTGCCTTGTACCCAGCCATCCGAAGTAGATTTCGCACTATTGAAATAGAGACCCGTCTGTGTGTATTCCAGTTGTCCCTTAGCACAGGCGCACTGGTGAAGGGCAGACGTTTGACGTGACGCAAAAGTGCTCTATCCTCTCGGACAGACGTTACTCTAGGGCGTCCAGATCTGACACGGTCCTTAACGCCGTTTGTCTGTGCTTGTTTTTTTACCAAACGTGTTATGACACTGTGGTGATACCCTAGCTGTCTGGCAATGGCTCTACAAGACATTCCAGAATCTCTCATTCTAATTATTCGCCATCTTTCATTTGTAGACAATCTACGCCTTGCCATGACTGAGTTTCAAATCCAAATGTAAACAATTGCACGAGCTACACGACGTATGTATCTCTGACAGATTTTCCACTTTGCACGAGCATTGGCTTTACAGTCATTGCACGAGACTTGCTGAATATGCACGTGCATCCGAAACGTTTTTAATCAATAGCTACAAGGTTGTTCTAACCGTTTGACAACATAGATACGTTAATAAAGTTTTCGATAGAAATTTTATTAACTTAAAACTTAGTGGCGCTTAACTTTATGTTCTGAGTAAATGTACAGGTTTATATTGGTCTATGCATCCTGTTAAAATATAAATTCTGTGATTTCAGCATAATTATTAAGAGTTTAGATTACTAAGTCTCACCTCCATATCCGCCTGAGGCCTGTAAGATGATCTGATCTATAGTAAGTTCTGTGTAGGGTTCTGATCCGTTCAGATTCAGGGGGTCAATCTTGTGTAGTTTTAAATCTTCTAAAAGCACTTGACCTTTACCTATAGATATAATAACTGCCATCTGAAAAGAAACAACAAAAGTGTGTTGTTTGTATGGAGTTTAACGTCACTTTCAACAACAAAAAAAACCTTTCGGCTGAAACTAGACTTATCAGAAAGCTCTTTCCATTTTTTCTGTAGTTGTTGTTGTTGTTGTTGTTGTTGAAATTAGTTCGTTTGATTGCGACAACGTTCATCATTAAAATATAAAGAAGATAAAGAAGTGGCTTAATTGAAACCTTTTTAGTTAAAAAAATACATGTCCATTTTAAGATTTTTCCTAGTTTTGTGTGACAGGGACTTTTTTCAACGACAACGTTTAAATTCTAAGCTGTATTAAATTTTCAAACTTATTCAAGAATTTGCTGTGACATAATTTCCTGGCAAACGCATTTTGATATTTTTCCCAAAAGTTCTTTTTTACCGACCTATGGAAGAAACGTCACGTTTTTATGGCTTTCTTTTACTCTGCTTTACGATTAGTTAAAATGAATCTTGGACTCGTTTTACTAAACGTCTAACGATCATTTTTTGCGTAAGCTTAAAATCAAAGTTACTTCTACAGTAGAAACTAAATATGGATTTCTGCCATGCATCATCTCATTGGAATCGTCTCTAAAAGACGATTCCTATGAGATATTGCAATGCAGAATCTAACAATGAATGAAAACACCAGGTACCATTTGTGATTTTGACATACGATTATTTTTTTCGTAAGACGTTTAGTAAAACGGGCCCCTGATTCTCATATTATGAGGCGGAAAGCTTGGGATACAATTACATTATCATACAGTGAAAATACTCAGATCTTTCTCCTTCGCTTATATTTTTTTGTGTACTACATTATTTTACTTAATTATTTGCAATGAGATATTTTAAGATATTTCTTGAAATATTTTTTTGGCAAAACAAAATCGAAAAGTTTTTTTAATGTTTTTTTTTTTTTAAATTGGGTTTAACGCCACAGTTTTAGTCCTATTGTGAAGGCCCCGTTGATCTATGGTCTGAATTGTTTGAACTGGTTAAACGCAGTTTTTATATCTATTTCAGTTTCAACGTCGTGGCTGGAGAACCTAGCCATTTATTTATGGTACTTCTCACACCGTTATGCACATCCTTTCTGATCAAAATTAGATTCGTATTATTCTCCCATTAATTGAAAAAAAAAAACACACAAAATATTCGCATCGACAGAAGATCAAATCCAGGCCCCATGATTTACACAGACGCAATGTCAACCAAGCATCAAGTAAAGAATTGATTTCGAAGCCGACGAGCATGCTCGAATGTTAACAATAATATAAGGAATAGTCTTGTGGGGTTCTCAGGCGACGCACTTGTGAATTGAATCTTTGAAATAGTATTGAGTTGACTTGTGTGAATATCAAAAGTATAGGTTCACAAGCTTTCAAAACGAAAGAAATGAAATAATTATTTGACTGTCCCTTTTAAAAGAACAATACAAAAATAACAAGAAGAAGCATGACAGTTTATCTTAATAACACAAAGAATGAAGCGGGTCTCATCTAAATGGCCGAATCAATTTTCATAATCAATACAGTAAAATACAATACAATACATTTCATTGCATTAAACATACATGATGTTTACAGCAAACAACAAACATTGTTGAAAATGGAGGAAATCAACAAGATGTACAAGTAATATGGTAATTATAGTCAAAATATTTAAGACTATGGGTTTAACAGGAGAACAATTCTTACAATATGTGAATGTTATATACTACTGTCGTTGAATTTGTGCGTAGTATATGAATTTTGAAAGGTTCCTTACTTCATTTTCGAACGAGATGACATTACATTTTCAAATTTCTTTAGTGTAGGCCAAGTGTAATAATATCGTTTAATGTATTTTTTGCGTAAATCTGAATATTTTAAACAGATTAATAAAAGATGGAATTCGTTTTTTTATCAAATTAGAATTGCAAAACTTACAAAGGCGGTTGGGTCTCACAATATTTAGGTGTCTTCGACGCTCAATTTCCAGGTCGTGGGAAGACACTCTGAACCTTGTAAGTGCAAACCGAAATTTTGTTTCACTTATTTCATCGAGGTATTTTTCAAATTGAAATCCATGTTTAAAAAGTGAGTATGTCTCGAGTCTACTTGAATTATTGATAGATAAGTACCAGTTTTGATAGTACACTACTCAAAAGTTCTAAGCGGCCACCTTACATTTCTCCATTTCTTACATATTTTTCACTTTTATTTCGAAATGTTAACTTTGCTTTTTGAAAGAGTGGCCATTTAGACGTCATCCTGTCTAATTCTTTTGTAAAATCGTGCATCAGAAAATCCTCAAAACAGAATCAAGTGCCTGTACCTTCAAATTCAAAAGTCACAAAAATGACAATTTTTAGAGAAATTTGAATTTTTCGACACTTGTAAAACGCAAATAATATCAATTTCAAGTACCAATATCATTGGAAGAACGCATGTGAACCTCAAAAATTAAAAGAAATGTCACAATCTATCTCACTTTTCTTACCCCAACAAGAACATTCAAAAATACCCCACCCACCAATGTTAACTTTGAAATCGAGGGTACTCCTACATTCGCTTAATTTTAAAACATTTTCTTGTTGAATTTCTTTGCTCACTTTTTCTTTTTTACTTCATAAATGACTTTGCTACATTATGCAAGTGAAAACGGGCTGAAACCATGCGGCATTTAAAACATATGAACAAAATTGAAAGTGGCCGTTTAGGAGTTTTGAGGAGTGTATATATCCAAGAGACGTTGTCTTATTAAATTAAAATTGATGGGTAAGTTAAACAGGTTTTGCCATATATAATGAAGACCGCATTCATCTAGGATACATTTGATATGGTAAGCCCAGTTTGTGTCATGATAAGTATTTCCATTCTCTAAATCATTCAAAAGCATACGATATGTAATTAGAACTATTGGATTCGGTTTTAAATTTATTATTTTAATCCAGTATTTTACAATAATGAGTTTTCTATTTATTCTAAGAGGTATTTTTCCGATTTTTCCGTACAACGTTTCCAAGCTAGTGGGTTACTTGACAAGTAATACTTTTCTGCAAAATTGTGTAAAAACCGATTCCACGTCTGAGGCTGGGTGACTACCCCAAGCCTCCGCTCCATAATTGAGGACCGGTAAAATGATACTATCGAATAAATGTATTTTTGACGAAACAGGTAGTTCGATTAATCAATAAAGATTTTTAAGATTGTGCAACAACGTGATGAAAGCTAATCTAGCAGTGAAGTGTTAAGGGAAATAACCACTATAAGACATAAAGCACCAGGTGTACGATTCCATCTGCCAAGTGAAGGTTCCGCCTAATTTATATCAAAACAAAGAAAATTGACAAGATTTTTTCCTCTTACCTATTCTCTAAATTGAGGGCCTTTTTTAAGCGTCTAGCCTAGAGCCTAGTACAAATCGCTTATTTGTCAATTTTAGCGAGAAGTTGGGATAGTATGTAAAGGGAAATTGAAAAAAAAACCTCTTGTAAATAGAGGATATTGAATGAGTGGTCATTGAATACCCAATTTAGTAAACGAGTCACAAATAAACAGATAAAAACGAGGCTGCGCCGTGTTTTTATCCGTTTATAGATGACGAGTTTAATAAATTCTATATTTGATGACTACAAATTTTATATTCTATTTATAATATGACCCGAATTTTCGCGAAAAATTGTCAAAATTCAACATTTCAATTTTCCGCGAAACTCATAACGCCGTTTAAAACTGACGTCACAATATATATTCATTATGACGTCATTTTCGCGGGTAAAAAATAGCGTTTTTATTCGCTCAAAGTTAATTTGCATAGTTATTCCACTAGTGATATCAAAAATATTCAACGGGGTTATTTCACTCCGGCGACGTATATTATAATGGAATTTACACCGAAATATATTCAACGTCTAGGAAAGGAAGGTTTTTTTTTTCACAAACAAAATATGAAAGATTTAATAAAATTAAAACGGATTCAACTTTTTTTTTTTTTTTACAAAAAATGAGTACGTCAAAGTACAGTTTTGGTCTGTTTTTAGGGGGGTATTTGAAAGTTACTCAAACGCTATGCGTGTATCTTTTTTAAATACTTTTTTTACTGACTAAATATTTAGCCCCATAACATGTTTCTTAATAGGGTATATAAAGAAAGCGGCTGGTGGAATCTAAGGACTATGTTATGTTTGTGTTTTTAAAAGATTATCTAAACGATGCTCACTATTATGGTATTCAAAAATGATTTTTTTTCGGCTGCTTTAAATGATAATAGAGATTCCTCAAAAGGACAAGAAGTAGAATTAAACTTTTTTTGAATTTTACTTAAAATTGATGAGGACGAAAAGTCACAGCCTTGACCGACTGCGTCACGTTTGTAGCTCACAAAAAATCGATGCCAAGTTTCGAGAAAAGATGCCAAATTGTAGGTGGGTTTTAATTCGATTAGTTAGCAATTGGTAGAGACCTTGGCCTAAATACACGAAGTTCTTATTCTATATCATGCCATGAAATCCGTTAAATCATTAGAAAAAAAAACCATATTCATTTTATATTTATCAATATGGCTGTCGAAAGTAAGAATCGGAAAACAAACACACAGATTATGTGATTTACACGTTGTTCTTAAAATGAATTGTTGTCAGTACAAACCGATTTATGATAAAAACCAAAACATACTCAAGATCTGTGTCGACTTTTCAAGGACTATAACTTCCGACACGCCGCGTCCTATAAAACAACACTATTATATTTTGTTTAATTTCCTTCTTTACAGGATTTCATTTACGCTATTCAGTCTTTTGAAGGCGTACATTAAGGTTTCTTGTATTCATCTGGTGAGAATGAAATAATCTTTTTATACCATTTTTTCAAAGTATCCGGTACGTGATGAAATTTTTATAAGAATTCCAAGGAAAAGATAAATGTGTTAATTACCTATTGTTTCCTCTTTCTGTACCGTCCAAGAAACGATTGTACACGTTTTATCTCTCGTAAGCTTATAAATCTTAGATAATAATATCATCTATATAAATAATTTTAGAGCATGCTTTATCAAGTATTTGGTTGTCAAAAAGAAATAGTTGCAGAATATGGTGGAAATGATGCCATTTAAAGTGAAACTCAACCAACAATAATACTTCTTACTGTCACCTTTTATGTATTCTTTTTAGAAACACCGAGGATATCATTGCAAATAGAGGACAAAGTCGTGTGGAATATAGTAAGTAGACTTACAAAATGAGTTTTGAATGCAAAAAGTAGACTTACAAAATGAAACATGAGAATAAATCAACCTTTAGGGAGATACATAGTGTGTGCACTGACAAATCAAGTTAACATTTTAACATTCTTCCAATGACAGTTATGTTGCAGAAATATGGGGTAACTTTATAATGCGAAATTCGAGAAACGATTTACTTTGTTTTTGAATACTAGTTTGTTTTGCATCAGTTCGAATTTAAATTACTCTTATTCTCTCTTTGTAATACAAATTTGAAACCAGAAAAACAGTTTTGTTTTTACATTTTGGATTTATATGAATAAATTGAAAGCTTGACTATTTAGATTTGCATGAATATTAATTGTTATTAGTTTTTTTTTTTTTTTTTTTTTTTTTTTTTTTTTCAATATTACAAGATCAATTATTTAGAAAATATAGCGTTTAACTTAACATGCGACGCTTTGTTAAATGATGATGATATTTTTTTTATTCTATATTTACCTATATGTGTTTATGAATTTGTATTATTTGAGTAAAATGATTAAATCTATTCACATATCTACAGTCAAAGACTTACTGCAAGACAGATAAAGATTCCAAGACTCTTCTTATCCATTGATGTACAATCGTTATGATCACTTTGATATTTAGCCAATAACTTTCTGCTAACTCGCGTACGTTGTGTTTAATTACCGCTCAATTTATTGGCACATCTGTTTATATAAACTTTAATCCTTTACTAGAAAATAATCTTCTTTGTTGAATCTTCTGAAAGGATTACTCCCCATTGTCTCTCTCGTCAGAGTTTTCGATTCGATTCTAGTTTAAACTTATGCAACTAACATGGTAAACATTGCAAAGGAGAACTTTATGACACATTTCTTTTAGATCTAGGCACCAAATTAAGTCGACGGCATCATAAAAGGCTAAAAAGGAATATATGCTGGTATCCTGCTTGGCGTTCCCAGCTTCTTCTCTTTAAGTATGGCTTGTGGCCGGGCGGAAACAAGTCCTTTGTGATGTCATACCAATTGAACTTCCGGTTTGAGTGTGTATGCCGCAAACTTCAAAACATTAGAGTTTATGAATGGTAAACCAATTCTACTGCAGGTCAATGACTTTTAATTTTCATATGCACAAGCACCATGGGAAATACGAGTATTTATTTTAAAAATTATATTCTTATACCGTTACAACTTATTATTTAAAAAAATCTGCATACAGGTTAAAAGGCAATTTGTCTCATCTGTGATACACAATGCTTCCCATTTAATTGACAAATTAAATGAGTTTTTTTCTGAAAAAATCCATATTGTAGATAATTTTATTCGTTAAAGGACAACACTACGCGTGATCCTCTTCAAGTATGGTATGAAATGTACAATAATTCTTCTACTCGCAATTACTTTTGTAGTATTTACTAATGTAAAATGCAAAAGGAGGAGTTTTTTAAGCATTAAATTGTACATGTATGTTGAATAGTACATGCATTTCGTTTTGGAGAAACAAAAGAAAGCTTAATGTCTCATTCAACTTCTAAAAGTGCATAAGATTTTAGTACCTTCGGATGTAAATGAAGGCTTGCTAAACTTTTATATATGACTATATATAACAATTAACGCCATCCTGAAATTGACACGGGGAATGATTTGGAATGATTTTGAAATGACATTGAATGAGTGTGTGGAGCGAGTTTTGGGTGAATTTAATGGGAGGTAATCGAATACCGCTAACTTTGTTCAGGATGAACAAAATTAGCGATATTCATTACCTTCCTTTAATAAAATATACATACAAGTTCTATAAATAGCTTGTTATTTTTTAAGAACCTTTCAGACGCTTCCAAGTTGAATTATGTCAGTAAAATGGCGATTTTGATTTTATATTTTCTAGTATTTTTCCTTTTGAGTGGCGTTGTTGATTGTATCTTTTTCAGTGAGTTTGAATGGTTTGAATGAGTGGAAAGAATGATTGGAACGCTGAGCGAATAAATTTTAATGGGTTTGATCGGAATGATTGCCAATTTCATTGTGTAATTACCTGGAAGACTGGAAGGAAATTAGCAGCTATAAGAAAACCTAATCCATGATGTGCCCTATTTGCTTCACAACCCACTATTGTAAATTAAAATGTTTTTGGTCCCGCCACAAACGTTAGAATGAACCGACTTGACCCCATAGATTCTACGCAAGTAAAAAATACTGAGAATCAAGAACTGCATTACAGGTGCGCTCGTTTTGAGAACGTAATAAGTTTATTTGTTGTTACGGAATCATGTCTAAAATTAATCGATTGATCATGGTTTAGAATGAAATAAGCGTAAACTGCAATGTGTTTTATTGGTGATATGTACTTTAAGAGTTGGAAGATGAATGTTTGTTTTGCACTGCATTTATCCTTACCCGTTTGAAATATAGTGGAAGCGCGTCGGACTGTCAATCTAGAGGTCCCGGGTTCGATCCCCGACGGCGGCACTCATTCTTTCCGACTATTTGTCTTTCACCAATGGGTCGATAATCGTAGATCTATGTGAGATAGCAGCTGGAGGCTAGGAAAGAATGTGATGGTTGTACTGGTGAGAGAAATACCAGGAATCCATTAATAGGTGCTCAAGCCGCCGCGATATAACTGAAATAATGTTGAAAGCGGCGTTAAACTCCATTCAGTCAATCAATAAACATTTAAAAACAGATATTGTTGGCGTTAAAATAAATGTTTATGAGTCTCATGCTATCAAAATTCATTGGAATTGCATCTATGAGACGATTCTTTTTGTTTTTTACATAGAATTATTAAGAAACTTGAAATTAAAAATACATTCTATCAAATAATTATTCGTAAACTAAATATTTACTAAGCGACCATTCTCTTTAACGACCGCCTATTGGCGGTCCCGTAAGTGGTCGTCTAATACAGTGATAATCTATTTCAGTTAACAACATCGTGAAATTGACACGGTGAATAATTTTGGAATGATTTAGGAATGAAATTGAATGATTGTGTGGGGCGAGTTTGAGTGAATTTAATGGAAGGCAATCCTATATCGCAAATTTTGTTCAGGATGAACAAAATTAGCATTATTGATTACCTCCCTTTAATAAAATATGAAAACAAATTCTATGCATAGCTTCCCATTTCTTCAAGTACCTATGAGACGCTAACAATTTGAACTGCGTCAGTGAAATCGCGATTTTTCTAAATCCAAATTTATTTATGACGTTGTTGATTCCATATTTTTCAATTGGTTTGAGCGTTTTTTAAGGTTTGAGTGAGTGTTTGGAATGAATGAGTGGATCGCTGAGTGAGCGATTTAGAATTGTTTTTATTGAGGTGAATGTCAATTTCACGATGTAGTTAACTGTACCGTACACTGTTTAACCTTTTGGTGCAAAATTCTTAATTGAGTAACTAGGCAGCGGCCCCTTCAACTTTGCCACGCATCAGTTTTCAACATTGATCTCTGGCTTATTCTATTTTTGGTCTATCCAAACTCCTTTTATTGCACGCTTTTTAACCGCATTGGTCAGAGATATAGGACCTTAAGGTTTAAGTTCAAAAGCACGAATGATTCACTAATGAAAAAAGCGTAATGTAACGAAATTCTCGCATTCTGACTTTCTGAAAAAGTAAGTTTGAAACAGATGAACTAGTACACAATTAATTTGATATTCTTATCTGAAGTAATCAAATTGTATTAATTAATTATTTGAGATACAGTTAACTACATCGTGAAATTGATTCTCATCTCGATCAAAACCATTCTATATTGCTCAATTATCGCTCCATTCTTTCATCCAAACACTCACTCAAATCGACTAAAGCGCTCCAAAATCTTTGAAATCATTTCGAAATTGTTGAAGACGATCAAGATTTTATAAAATCGTCGATCAAATTATTCGACGATTTTATTGGCTGGTGTGGATTTGAAAGAGTCTGATTGGTCCAGGAAGCCACACAAAGAGAAAAGTACTTATATAACTAATTAAAGGGAGGTAATAAATATCGCTTATTTTGTTCAACTTGAATAAAATGAGCGATATTGGATACCCCCCTTTAAATTCACTCAAATGTCGCCCAATACACTCATTTGACTTCATTCCAAAACCTTTCATCTTGTCAACTTCACGATGTTTTTAACTTAAGTTCAAGATGAATAAAATGAAAAAATAAAATTCACAAGCTACCAACATGACAGTTCCTGCGAAGAAATATTGTATACATATTATATACATTTATTTGATTATAATATGACCTACGTCGCTAGAGTGAAATAACCCCGTTAAATATTTTTGATATTACACGGGTGTTATTACACAAGTGGAATAACTATGCAAATGAGCTCAGAGCGAATAGCATCGCTATCTTGTATATGCGAAAATGACGACATAATGTATATATTATGACGTCAGTTTTAAACGGCGTTATAAGTTTCGCAGAAAAATTGAAATGATGAATATCAAGGACTTTGACGATATTCGAAAAAATCGGGTAATATTATAAATAGGATATCAAATTTGTGCTCATAAAATACCGAAATATCAAGCTCGTCATCTAAAACAGATAAAAACTCGGCACAGCCTCGTTTTTGTCTGTTTATAGATGACTCGTTTAATAAATTCGGTATTAAATGACGACTCATTCAATATCCTCTATATATTTTAAGGAAACAATCTACAGATCTATGGCCATTAGAAAGAGATCAATTTTATTATAAAAGGCGAGTTGAAAAAAAAACGTACGTCTTGAATATGTCTAAGATGATTGTTTTAAAAATATTTTTCTAAGTATAGCTTCGAGTGATAATGGATATAATAAAGGATGTTGGTGTTGTTGTTAATGACGGTGATGTTGATGGTGGTGGTTTTATTTCTCATTTTATTTTTCTATTGGGAGAAAACAATCTTTAATTTCAAATAAGCCTGTGCGTGACATTTCCAACAATTGCACATATGCGCGACGTGAAGATCAGTTTGTGCATGTACACAGTCCGATCAGAGTCTTCACAACGCGCTGTTAAGATAAGTACGCACCTCATGTCTCTGACCACAATCCGAGTTAGTTTTAACCCTTGTCATGCTGAGCCTGGGATAATTCTGCTTTGGCAGGAGCTATAGACAAACATCAGTCAGCACATATGTGCAGTTTGATGTTAGTCTACACCACCTGTTTCTCAATTTCAACCTATAATTGTCAATAGATTTAGTTTTTCAAATAAACATTGAACAATAGGTGGAACTTCCAGTGCTTTTTGCCCTTTGATTTTAATGACATTTTAGGCCAAAATTTATTCAGCATGACAAGAGTTAAATGCAGCGTGTGCTTATCAAGACCTCTCATTATTTGTCGGTCACGCGCACATGAAGTTGTTGGAAATGTCAAGCACAGGCTTAAATTCAATTTACGTCAACGGCGCTAAAGTCACGCTACAATAACTGATACATAAATATACTTTTCATTTAAGAGATGAAGAAATAATTTGTTGATTCCGTGGAGGTAGAAACTAAAACCCAAATCACACTGTATGAATACGCGAAGCGGATGCATAAATGAGTGTGATTAGGTTTTTAGTTTCATACCTCCATGAAATCAACAAATCAGCTCTTCATATCTTTTTATTTAGTATCATCAAGTTAAATGGTGAATATTTTTTTCCAAATTAAGATATATTTATAAGATATATGTGATACACAATGCTTCCCATTTAATTGACAAATTAAATGAGTTTTTTTCTGAAAAAATCCATATTGTAGATAATTTTATTCGTTAAAGGACAACACTACGCGTGATCCTCTTCAAGTATGGTATGAAATGTACAATAATTCTTCTACTCGCAATTACTTTTGTAGTATTTACTAATGTAAAATGCAAAAGGAGGAGTTTTTTAAGCATTAAATTGTACATGTATGTTGAATAGTACATGCATTTCGTTTTGGAGAAACAAAAGAAAGCTTAATGTCTCATTCAACTTCTAAAAGTGCATAAGATTTTAGTACCTTCGGATGTAAATGAAGGCTTGCTAAACTTTTATATATGACTATATATAACAATTAACGCCATCCTGAAATTGACACGGGGAATGATTTGGAATGATTTTGAAATGACATTGAATGAGTGTGTGGAGCGAGTTTTGGGTGAATTTAATGGGAGGTAATCGAATACCGCTAACTTTGTTCAGGATGAACAAAATTAGCGATATTCATTACCTTCCTTTAATAAAATATACATACAAGTTCTATAAATAGCTTGTTATTTTTTAAGAACCTTTCAGACGCTTCCAAGTTGAATTATGTCAGTAAAATGGCGATTTTGATTTTATATTTTCTAGTATTTTTCCTTTTGAGTGGCGTTGTTGATTGTATCTTTTTCAGTGAGTTTGAATGGTTTGAATGAGTGGAAAGAATGATTGGAACGCTGAGCGAATAAATTTTAATGGGTTTGATCGGAATGATTGCCAATTTCATTGTGTAATTACCTGAAAGACTGGAAGGAAATTAGCAGCTATAAGAAAACCTAATCCATGATGTGCCCTATTTGCTTCACAACCCACTATTGTAAATTAAAATGTTTTTGGTCCCGCCACAAACGTTAGAATGAACCGACTTGACCCCATAGATTCTACGCAAGTAAAAAATACTGAGAATCAAGAAATGCATTACAGGTGCGCTCGTTTTGAGAACGTAATAAGTTTATTTGTTGTTACGGAATCATGTCTAAAATTAATCGATTGATCATGGTTTAGAATGAAATAATAATTGTCAATAGATTTAGTTTTTCAAATAAACATTGAACAATAGGTGGAACTTCCAGTGCTTTTTGCCCTTTGATTTTAATGACATTTTAGGCCAAAATTTATTCAGCATGACAAGAGTTAAATGCAGCGTGTGCTTATCAAGACCTCTCAGTATTTGTCGGTCACGCGCACATGAAGTTGTTGGAAATGTCAAGCACAGGCTTAAATTCAATTTACGTCAACGGCGCTAAAGTCACGCTACAATAACTGATACATAAATATACTTTTCATTTAAGAGATGAAGAAATAATTTGTTGATTCCATGGAGGTAGAAACTAAAACCCAAATCACACTGTATGAATACGCGAAGCGGATGCATAAATGAGTGTGATTAGGTTTTTAGTTTCATACCTCCATGAAATCAACAAATCAGCTCTTCATATCTTTTTATTTAGTATCATCAAGTTAAATGGTGAATATTTTTTTCCAAATTAAGATATATTTCGATTGGACTTTTTTTGTGCGCAAGCTTACAAAATAAGTGCGCACTCAAAATTGATTTCATTGGGGAATAAAAAACCAATTTTTCGGCCAATCAGAATGCCCAACATTTGTAGGACACAACTAAAATTAAGTTATTTTCGTTTGAAAACTACTTATTAATTAAGGAAGGATGGGACCACTTGTTTTGCCATGCGTAATAACTATCTTTTCTTGAGTACTTATCATGAAAACATCCTCTCAGTGGCAATGTATAATAAGTAGTTGAATTGGTGAAGACGGACCTAACTGGACAATCCAGAGTATTTTGTTGTCCTTCAAATGATGAATGCAAAAAAGGATCAACCGCGGTGAAATCATTGGGGCGTATTATCCACGGAGAAGCCAAAACCTTTAAATATCCAGAAAATTGAAAGAGAAAAGAACATAGTCAGGGCCCCAGGTTATAAAACTTTTTCTCTGGCTCAACTGAGAATTTTCTCAAATGAGGTGTTCCAAAAGTGCCCACACACGGATTTTCATGAAACTTTGCAAATACATACTACATATTAGATGTACCATAGAACAAACTTTCATTTGTCAATGTCTCAAAAAGGGGTCAAATTACAGCCCCTTGTCTTAATCCATGTTGAGGTAAGTGGGTGGGGTAAATTGATGTGCTATAATTTCTTTATACTTATCAATTTTTAAATAGTTTTTTATGTACTGTAAAGTCTATAGTAATTACTATGATAATGTATATATAAATGACAAGTTTTACGTTGTTCGACAAATTTTTATACTCTTGAATATAAAAATTGCTTATTTTTTTCTAAAAAAAATCAAGTGAATATAAACTTTGAACGCGTAGATTAGTACCTTCTGATGCTAGTCCAGTTTAGTTACTCTTCAAAAAATAAGCACTACTATCCTTCTTCCTTGTGTAAAAATTTAAAGAAGATTGAAAATCGGTAACATTATTCTTTATGCTTATAAATACATATCTTTAGTTTCAAAATTCATCCAAAATCCCGTATTATGTCCTGAAAGAGACATTATTTAAGTGTCAATGCATTGATCTTTATACAAATTTGCAAATAACAACTGGTCAAGGCATATACTGCATAAGATGTTTTTTGTATCACTCAACTGGGTCAAATTACAGCCCTTGCTTTACCCCAATTTTGAAAAAGTGGGTGGGGTAAGATGAAAAATATTATTTACTTGATTTTCTTTAATCCTTGCAAAAATTTCAATTGTATCTTACAGTAAGTTTTACAGATTTTATTGCTTATTGGCCTGAGTTGAAAAGAATAGGGAAAATATTGTGTGCTAGTGACTGGCTATCTATCTGTCTGTCTGTCTCTTAGATATTTGCCTATCTGTCTGCACAGCATATAAAAGTGATATTTGCCAATTACTTCAATCCTTTTCTAGATACCCTACTCATATGTGACATCATAATGAATCAAATCACTTGAGATCTGTAATCTCTGAGGTCAAGGTCATCTGCAAAGGTCAAGGTCATGTAACAAGGCCACGCTTTGCAAAATTTAACAAAGGCCTCAACTTTTTATGATTACAGCAAGTCTTTTCAAGATACATTGTTCTTAAATGGCATGATTATTGATCTTGTCAGTTAACATCTTTAAAATTCAAGATCAAGGTATTCTGTCATTTGCCAATATCTCATAAAGGGGTTAAATTAAAACCCCTTGTCTTAATCCATGTTGGGGTAGGTGGGTGGGTATAGTTTAATATGCTTTAATTTCTTTATACTTATCAATTTATGCATAGTTTTCATGTACTGTAAAGCCTATAAAAGTGATTAAGATAATGAATATATAAAATGAAAAGTTCTATGTTGTTTGACAATTTTTTACACACTCAAAAATAAAAATTGATTAAAACTATGTATACACATTCAAGTTCTAGTTCCATTTTCACCTAAAAGGTTAAACTTAGCAAAAATAAACAAAAAAATGCGAGCCTATTTAAGATATACAATGTTTATTTCTGGTTGGATATATGATCTCTTAGGTTAGCACATCCAGACACTTGATGATAGTCTTACATGTGCAGGGTTATTGTTACCAACGGTCACACTAAAATAAAACACAAAAACTAGCATTTTTGTTTATTCTATGTTTGTTTTTTAAGATAAAATACTCCTATCAGGAATTATGAAAGATTACCATGATATGTTTATGCAGAACCTAACATGAAATCATCGACTTGGCCAAGTATAAGTATCGTGACCAGTTATGGAAAAAAGTATATAAACAAATTATTATAACAATAATTTTTTTTTCATTTGAATGGTAATGGAAAAGGGGTCGGTTGAGATTTTGCTGTTGTTTTGCACCACTCTCCGTAGGTCTGTTCATCCATTGAGGAGAAGTACAGTTACCAAGAACCATAACTCTTCTCATCATATTTTTTGAGTTATTGCCCTTTGTTAATTGACAAAGAATAGGTCATTGGTCTGCTCTTAGGTGGACATAAATGTTTTTTAAACATCTTTTGATTCTTTTAGGTTCAATGTCCTAATTCTGCCCCATATGTCTGAAAGAATTACCATAAACTATTTGGTTGAATTTGATTAAATAAACACAATTCTAGATCAGAAGGAAACAGAAAATATGTCATTTGGCACAACTCGAGTTCGAAGGTTAAAGTCTTACTTTCACTAAATTGGCTACACAGTATCTCTTTAACTTTTTTGTTTGATTAAAATTGTTATATTTAGATATAATTTAACATTATAGGGAACTGTATCGTTTCTTGATTTCTAGCTCACCAGAGCACAACATTCCTGACGGAAGCTTTAAGGATCCTTAGTCCGTCGCAGGTCTTGCATCATGTGGCTTCGGTCTTCCAAATTTCTTAAAACTTCTTTTCATCCTTAACCCTCAATGCAATTTCAATGAAACTTTGCCAGAACTTTCCTTGTGAAACCCTTCTCAAAGATTGTTCGCAAAATTCGGATTGGCCCATAAATTTGACCATGGCTTTTTCACTATTAAATCCTTGAACAACATTTCCTCCTGAACCATCAAGCCAATTTCAACGCAACTTTTCAAGAATATTCCATTGGAAACCAATTTCAAAAGTTGTTCGTGAAATTGGCATAAAAATCTGTTTGACATAGCGGATGAAAAAAAATCATCTTTTTAACCAATATATCACTGTAATAAACTATTTACTTACTTATACCAATTTCAATTATTTCTAAGCTGACCCTTTTCATTTTATTACATATCAACAAACTAGCTTATTTCAACGAATCTTTGCCGAATGTCACTTCAGTGACCAATTAAACTCAGGTGAGTGGTTTAGTTTCATTCTTTCCCCCTTGTTTACAAACAACATAGGACCTAGGAGAATCATTTGTTCACGAGGAAACAGATTCTTTCAAATTGTATTATTGTTATAGTAGTATTTCTTATTTGAATTAAGACTAGGGGTCTGCACAGACAATAACCCTCGGGCTGGAGGCAAGTATATTTTAGGAAGGACTAGTACATGTATCAGCAATGCCGGAATATTGCAGGTCCTTCAGGAATGTAGTGATTGTTCATCTTCATTTGTAAACTTAACAAATTCAAATATAAATTGCCTACCCCAAAACAAGACATTTTCATTACCCAAAGGAGACACGTATAAAAAGAAGAAAATGTTTGTAACAAGAGATTCCTTCTTTTCCCACACTGTTTTTCCTTCTAAAGTTTTTCGTTTCATAACTTACAATTGGATTAAATTTGATTTATTGCTAAAAGCGTCTAACGTTTTTTTTTTTGAGGCATCTTATTACTTAGACGGGCCTGTAACACATAGAACAAGTCACTTCTACATGATTGTGACAGAAAATACCTAGTGTCAAATCCTAGACACCATTCTCATATGTGGCATTGACCTTCAAACATGACCTTGAGTTAGGAACCAACTGAAATGAGTTTGTTTAAAAGAAAATCTGACATTAACCATCACAAATGACTTTGAGTTAGGAACCAACTGAAATAAATTTGTTTAAAAGAAGCTACAATTGAAAATCAAAATCATCATTCATTACTTTTGCAAAGTATGTTCCCAAAGCTCAATGAAGTTATTCTTATAACAATGACCTTGATGATTAACCTTGACCTTGACAGTTGATTTTGACCAATGTTTGTAAATATTCTTTGTCACAAGGGATCCATGTGTGAAATACGAACATCCTGTCTACAGCCGATGAAAAGTTGATCACACTTTAAGATTCTCAGATGGGTGAAAACTACTTCTTACCCCACCCACTATCTTCTACACATGGAGATTTTTGACTAACTTACCGGCTTTCGATTTCAATGAAACTTTCTGTCAACATTTAGAATATATGTATCTTAATTTTAAGTGAGTTTGATAACTGGACTAGATCAGCAACTTAAACATTTTAACCCTTTAACTCAGAACATAATTTCATTTTTTTAAAATTTTCATGAATTTTTCAAGAACTTTTTGGGCTATCTTTTAGGAGTAAACAGAAATAAGATCCCGGCCTATATAAAAACATATAGGTACCAATTGTCTTTTAAATCAGTAACAAATTCTTTTTACAGATTCCAAAATTTCCTTGCAAGGTGATTTTTTTACAGACACCCTTTGCATTAGATTAGATGTACTTTCGGGTACTTTATGGTCGACCCTCTTTACTCATTTTGGAAAAAAAGTCATTTCCTAAATCAGTATACCCAGTACTACAATTACCCACATTATCATAAAAATCTAAGCGTGGGCACATTTCACTATACATTTGGAACAC
The DNA here is from genome assembly GCA_948146395.1 of Fragum whitleyi. Lineage (NCBI taxonomy): Eukaryota > Metazoa > Mollusca > Bivalvia > Cardiida > Cardiidae > Fragum > Fragum whitleyi. The sequence goes on from OX411557.1 coordinate 48,223,158, forward strand.
CCCCTTTGAAAATTAAATAAATGTATGAAAATAAAAGATAAAATTAATAAGTTGTTATATATAACAACTTATTAATGTTGTCTTTTATGTTAATACATTAAAATGAGTATTTAAAAAGAATTATGGCTTTAATCTCAAAATTGAAATTTAAGAACATTTTGAGTTGAGAATGAGAAAAAGTTATATAACCTCGAGCCCAGATATTGAGACTCGAATAGGAATTTTGTTAATCCTTTTCGATGGATTATCGAGAATCAACCGTAGATTACCATTTGATAATCTCGCCGCCTAACAAGAGAAACTATCAAAGATTTATATTGCCATTTAGTTTATTTTATCCTATCCGACATTATCTAAGCGCAGGGCAATAAATGACGTCATCATTAATGTAACATGGCAATCACGTGCAAAATAGCGCGCTTTAATGAAATATGTCGAGACATTTTCACATTTTGTCTCCTTTTTTCATTAAATAAATATACTAAGATGTCTATCGAATAAGATCGTTTGATATTTTATTTGTGGAGCACTCAATGAAATATAAATCGGTCTTACACTGAAACAATCGATTGCCCCTTATTTAGTTTTTTATCACAAAAAAAAAAGAAAAAAAACTATAGCAGCACAAGAGGATGTCATTTACTTGGACTAATTGTCGATCATCTTATGAAAATTACTCATGATTACAATTTGGTAAGTATGTCATCTTGTAAGTTTTGTATCTCCTTATATGGGCTAGTACAAGAAGATGAACATCCTACAACTTTCCCTAAAAAATAAAAGTTTGTTTAAGATGATCCAAATACCAAATGCTTAAAGAAAGTCAGTCGCCTTTCAACATCCTAGATGATGAAAGTGGGCAATTTTCAATCAGACTCGTTCAAGTCATTCATACGCGTAGATGAATATCCTACAACTTTCCCTAAAAAATAAAAGTTTGTTTAAGATGATCCAAATACCAAATGCTTAAAGAAAGTCAGTCGCCTTTCAACACCCTAGATGATGAAAGTGGGCAATTTTCAATCAGACTCGTTCAAGTCATTCATACGCGTAGATGAATATCCTACAACTTTCCCTAAAAAATAAAAGTTTGTTTAAGATGATCAAAATACCAAATGCTTAAAGAAAGTCAGTCGCCTTTCAACATCCTAGATGATGATAGTTGGCAATTTTCAATCAGACTCGTTCAAGTCATTCATACGCGTAGATGCCAATGTACCAGTTAATGACAGCGTGAAATTTACGATGTACAGTCAAACTTATTTTAAGCGATTACTACAGGGACCAGCAAAAAGCGGTCGTTTAAGAAAATGGCCGCTTAATACACGTTTTGTTCACAAATAAGAAACATACTTTTTGATTGAATGTATATATTATTGCATAATCCTATGTTGTTATCACTCAATAGAATCGTCTCATTGAGACGATTCTGTCGAGTAATAACAAGATAGGATTCAAAAATCTTAGACCAACAATACCTACTTTTTAGGATATTTTGTTTAAAATAGGGAAATTTATAAACGGTCACTTAATAAAAATGGTCGCATAATAGACGTGATCGCTCGGGCAAGATTGACTGTATATGATATTGGAATAAAATTGAAGGAGTGAGATGTGTGAGTTTAGAGTGAAATTAAAGGTAGCCTGTAATCCAATACCGCTCTTTTTGTTCAGTGTTAACAAATTTGCGGTGTATTACCTCTCTATAACAAAACATGCATACAAATTCTCTAAATAGCTTCCCATTTCTTCAAGAACCAATAGGACGCTTATGAATTTCAATTATATTTGTGAATGTAAGTTTTTGTTGTTGTTGTTGTTCTTCTTTTTTTCGTGCTATATGTATTTATTTTCAATGTAGTTGTAGTGATTTTAGGGCGTTTCGAATGGTTTGAGTAAGTGTTCGGAATGAATGAATGAATGGAGCGCTGTGTGAGCGGTTTAGAATGGTTTTAATTGAGATGAATGTCAATTTCATGATGTAGCTAACTGTAAATCGAACCATAATAACATTTCCAACTTTATTATGCGGATTTTTAGAATTTTATTTCTTTCTTTTTTATTCATTTATTTAAACGAGAATATTTGAAGTTGTATTCGAAAAGAACTGGACAAAGTTTAATTTCCAAGCTGCTGTATAAAATGAATAGAGGAAAATCGTTTATTTCAGTGTAAGATTGATTTATATTCCATTCAGTGAACAATAAAACCTATATTTTCAAGAGTGGCAGAGCCACGAGTGAAAATAAAGCTTTTGTTGTTCACGAAATGAAATATCAATCGACCTTACTCGAAAAACAAAGGATTATTCTATTTCTTTATTGCAAAAATGATGCATGATTTGAAATTTCTAGGACATATTTTCGTAAAGCGCGTCATTTTGCAAGAGATTGCTATGCAACGTTCATTGTGACGTCATTTATTTCGCCCCGCATAGATGACGTCAGATAGGATGAAATGCACAAAAGTTTTTGATAATTTCACTGCTTTCGCGCTGAGATTATCAATTGACAATCTACCGTTATTTCTCGATAAACCACCAAAAAGTATTGAAGAATATGAGTTCTTTTGCGTTCAGTTAGCCTCTCCTGTATTCAAGATAAAATTGTTTGCTTATCCTTTAAGAATTGCCTACCCGCTTTGCGAGTGGGCTTTATGCAAAGTGGGGTGTCATTCTTTAACGCGTAAAAACGTTTTCAACAACGTCAACACATAGCTAATGTCAGTAAAGAGTGACTAACTTATGAGTTCGCCCTATCATGGAATATTTCTTTTTTTAATATTGATTGGTTATTTCTAAGAAACTGTGATTTTAAACCTATGGCTAAGTTACAATTAAAAACATCGTGAAATGGGCAAGCTGAATGATATTTGAATGATTTCGGAATAAAGTTGAATGAGTGGGATGAGTGAATTTTTGAATGAAAGTAAAGGGAGATAATCACATGTGAATAAAATCAGTGTGATATATATTACCTCTCTTCAAGAAAATGCGCATAAAATTTCTATAAATAGCTTTCTATGCCCTCATGGACTAATCCGGCGCGTAAAAATAAATCTAAGTAAGTCAAAGCATGGATTTTTTCCAACGGTTTGTATTTTGAATATTCTTAATCCTATCCTTTTTAGTTATTTCGGGGCTTCTTGAATGGTTAGGTTGACTGGTTCGAATAAATGAAGCGCTTAGTGAGCGATTTAGAATGGTTTTAATCGGAATGAAAGATAGTTTCATGATATTCTTAACTGTAACGCCCGAAGATATGGATTCTACATCAAACTTTGGAAGACTTAATAAAACACAATTGAAAAAGTGTAATCATGTTTTATAATGAATTGAATTTTAAAAAAAAATCTGAAAACAGCTTTAAAGAATTTAAATTTAAAACTTTAGGGCCCCATTGCATAACAGACGTTTGGTGGTAATCTCATTTAATACTTAACTCCAAAAGAAACGCACATAAATTATAAATTGAAATGATTAAAAATCTTTATACGAATTCTAATCTTTCTTTGCTACTTTTGGTAGAACAACCATATAGCCGCATGTATTGGATGAAATAATGATGCCACCCGAGACCGTTGTTAAACAGATACTCCTCGCAAAACTAAAAAGAAGTTCGCGCGAAAGAAAATGGTTATTCCGTGACAGATTAGAGTACCGATTTCGCCAGTGCGTTCTACTGCTGGTCGGTTTTGACTGGTATTTAAAAGAACGATTCAGTTATTGAGACAAGATATGTTTGTGGATGTTCCTTTTGTAGTTAAGTATATTTATACGGTTAACACCGAGGTTACCGCTGACATTTTGCATCGCCATTAGGCATAGGTCTTTTCTTTAGTATAGTTTTGTGTTAATTTCAAATCTAACATTTCTTTTCTTGCCCTGCTCGATCGCAGACTTGCTCTTTTTTTTCACAAGAACACCTTTCGTCCTGAAAACCATATTTCGTAACATGAATCGATGTTAGTTCGCCTTATTCGCTTAATCTTTATGTTACGGGGGACAATTCTAAGCAACGATAAATTAAAAGAATCGATGGTTATCCCCCTTTAGACATTTCATCGTTCCTCGGTACAGTCCAATCATATAATTCTGAGTAATTATGGAATTGACAGGGTGTGGCATATCTATGAAGAAGTTGGGCGAGTTTAGTTTTGAATATTTTATTTTCTTATAAAAGCTTATCAGCAATATTATGGTTAAGGTGTGATTGACCCTACGATATCCAATTTGCCTCGGATCGTAACCGCCTAGCAAAGCAAAACCCCAAATACAGATAAATACATCGTGAAATTGACACTGAAAGCGATCAAACCATTCAAATCCACTCAATCAGAGCTCCATTCATTCGTTCCGAACACTGACTCAAACCATTCAAAAACATTCAAACCCATTAAAAAATATAGAATCAACAACGGCATTCAAAAATAAATTTTGATCGAGAAAATTCGCGATTTCACCGATCTAATTCAAATTTTTAGCGTCTCATGGGTTCTTGAAGAAATAGGAAGTTATGTATAGAACTTGTATGTATTTTTTATTAAAGGGAGGTAATCAATATCGCTAATTTTGTTCATCCTAAACAAAATTTGCGATATAGGATTACCTCCCATTAATTTCACTCAAAACTCGCTCCACACACTCATTCAATATCATTATGTATTCATTCCAAAAATATTCACCTTGTCAATTTCATGATGTTGTTAACTGTATTTTGGAATGAAATTGACGGAGTAAGTGAATCCAGTTCTGAAAGCATTTAGATGGAGTTAAAATTGGACGAGATTAGCGATATCTGTTTAACACACCCCCCCCCCCCCCTTAAAACAAAATCTACATAATCTCCTGATTTTGTGTCTCCACGATCTGATCAAACGCTGAAAAAATCAACACCAGCCGATAAAAAATGCAGTAACTTGATCGATTTGATGGAAGTATTGATTATTTTGCAAGATTTCGAGGCGGTTTCAACTATTTTGGAGGTTTTTTCTTGATTCGAGTGAGCGTTTGGAATGAATAATTGGATCGCTGAGCGTGTAATTTTGAATGCTTTTGATCGAGATGACTGTCAAATTCACGATGTGGTTAACTGTTTACCTGATCGGATGATCTACATGCCCCGCCGAATAGTGAAGAGCCAGTCGTCTTGTAAATATAATGGATCGATCTAAATACATGCGCAAAAAAAATAAAAATCTTTCTTCCATGCTTTTTGGTGGATTACCGAGAAAAACGGCAGATTATCATTTGATAAAATTAGTGCCTAACCAGTGAAATTATCAAACCCTTATAAATCAGGGTGTATAAACCACGTGACTTTTTTGGAAAAGGAGGGGAGGAAAATCGCTCGCTTCAGGTATCATTTTTCGCGATTATTTCTTAAATACGCAACAGATTGTTACCATACAAAGACGACGGCCTGGCAATTTTGATTTCACATCCCTTCATATATATGTTTGTTTGAAAATATCCTTAATTTTACAGAATTAGTTCCCCCAAGGTCGAAACACGCAAATTGTAAACTCGTCCGAAGGTGAGCAAACCAAGGAAATCTGGAGAAAATGCAACATGTTGGCGTGTTCAAGGCGTTTTACGCAAAACATACCTTAAGAATATTTTTGAGAGATCAAAAGTAAATGACCATAACCTTTAAAAGTTTCGGAATTGTCTTTTTATACCCGAAAATCAACATTTTGCTTTTTACGTCCGTCGGGGAGCAACTCTCCTATGACTCCACAGGGGAGCCGTTTTCAAAGGGTACTCATAGCATTGTCTGACATTGGAAAGATCGCAAGAATTTATATCTATTCATGCTTGGCTATTGCTTGTTTGTTTCAAAACATGCGAAGCATATGATTATCGTGTTTTTAAAAAACGGGAAAATAAGCTTTAGTAGAATCGACATCAAATACTAAATGAAAACGTACCCATAATATCCATGTTATGAAATATGTAAAAAAATATACACCATCTCACCAATTATCGATACTGAAATTAAAGATCAAACGAAAAGCTAATTTTGGAACGTGAGTTTAAAACATCTCCTGATAATTATCAATGAAATAAGGCGACACGAAAAGTTCGCGTCGAAAAAAACAAATTTAAAAGAACGGTATTGACAAAAATACGACCGTGATTTATTGGAAAATTTTACCTGGCCAGAAATACGTACACGCGCATGCGCAAAAGCTAAACGTCACTGCGAGGGATTCCCCGTTCTAGATAAACAAAGAGAGCATCGTAAATATGACCACTTTCAAATGAAACGAAGAAAAATCTATCCTGTTACCCACTTATCCACATGTTCAACTGAGATCGTTTGAGCCCACTCGCTTTGAAGATGTAGTATTATCACAGTCTGAATACGAGTCAGAAATGTAGGGTGAAGAAATCGAGTCAGACCGGTACCTGACAGCCCCTACGCTCGAATCGGGAATAGCTCTCCGAGTCTAATCTATTGTGCAACATTTAATTTCAACCTACCAATAAAATGGTTATTAATGATATACTTAAGATATGTCACTTTTTTGTGGAAAATTCAAATTTCGTTGCCATTTTTTGTTGTTGTCGTTTTTTTGTTTTTTACAACGCTTACTTGAAATCCCGATTGACCATTCTTGTCAATTAAAATATGAAAAAAGTGGTTGGTGTTGGGAACCATTTTTAAATACACAAAGATTAAAAAATCTAAATTTCAAGCTGTTTAATTACAAACTTTTAATTAATTTTCAAATATGTCAATGACATCAAAATTTAATTATTTATCCCTTTACATGATTATACAGTTGTCATCATGTTACAAAAACGGTGCAAAGAAAATTTTTATTCTTAAGATAGCCACCAGAAAGGGCTATGTAACTATACAAATCGTTCTTTAGCTCCCAAAATGTTGCAAACGCAGCTGTATTAAAACTATATCTGTGGCATTCTAGTCGCTTGGAAAGAATATAATGTATATCTTACCTATTCTGCGGTGTTTTCGAATTTCAATGCCGATTTTAGCGTTTTGGGCATTATTTCACCAAACGTAATTTATCCATGCGATCACAATTATCCATAATTCAACCTCCATTGACAGACCTTTTTATTGTTCATTTATTTTTTGTCACAGCTGTTTTCTCATTTTTTTTATAATTTAAATCAAAAGTTAGATATCACCCCAGACTCTTAAACCGTTGCAAGAATTAAAAAATAAAGGAGAAAGATAAACAGAAGTCCTTTCATAAGCCGTAAATCACGTGTGTAAGTGTCATAAAGATCGTCTTTTCTTACGCAACGTCCCATACCACATGTCAAAGTTTCTTTGATCTGTCCGTGTCGATGATCCAATCAATTGTCCATGTCATGTATTGATAAGCCCATAATCACACGTGCGTGTCGCCTTTATTTTGGTCAATATAACAGACCACATGACAAATTTTCTTTGATCTATCCGTGATAATGCACTTATAAATTACCCATGTCACTGTTTTTTTTTTAAATACACATATATTCTCAAACTATCACGCAAAAAGCGAGAAATTTCAGTTGACACAATCTGAACTATCTCATACACAAAAAGCACTTTTTCGACATGGTTCAAAACAGTGCAACTATAGATTTTAGAAATCGATGTCAAGAGAAGAAATGGTGAAAACGGTCATTTTTAATCAATCAAATTCTGAAAATCTGTTTTATATGAGAATAACAAAATCAGTGCATAGTTTCGTGGTTTATTCCCTTTGTCTTAACCCATTTCGTCTACACTATAAAAATATTGGGCAAGATGAAAAATTCCCATTTGGTCTAAAGAAAGAAAGAGAAATGACATCAATAAATTTGTTCATTCATTAAGTTCCATCCGTTCGTAGATTCTTCCATCAACCATTTCATTTATTCTTTCTTTCTTTTGTTCATTCATTCATTCCCTGATAACTTTATATCTTGAGGTCATTTTATTTCTTTATGTTTTAAGTATTACTTGTTGCTACTGATGCAAATCATACACGAAATAGAGCTTACCCTGACCCCTTCAACTATGCATAAAAAACGTCCCCTGACCCCAGGTTTTGATGCCCAGGAAAGCTAAATGGTGCAATTTAGCTCTAGGAAATTTGAGCTGTCACGTCATTTTAATGCGTCAATGGTTATCAAAAGTGTGTCATGCTATTGATATTAGTTAAGGTAGTGAACCCGTAATAGTTCCGCAACATTTCGAACCACATATTCTTTCACAATGTTATCCGAGGTTTCCTTATGAAAATCATTAGGAAACCTCGGTTAACACCGTTCAAGTTCTTTACCTCTGAGACATTGCAAAACTTTTACGGTTCCACTACCTTAAGCTAAAACTGTCTCTTTAACACCTAAATTGATTGTCGGTTAACAAACTCCGGCGATCGAATTGGCGATCGTAATTGGCAGTTTACTATTAATCTTCAATACTTGCTAGTCACGGGTTTACACCAAAACAATAATTGGTGAAATGACGTTGCTAAAGTTTTTTTTCCATAGAAGATGGTGTTCGGTGAGTATCTTTTCTATTCTTTTTGGACTACTCTCGGTTCATGCTTTCACGCTTCTTTAGAGTCCTACCCTGATCTAACAGGAACGAAAAGAGGATAATTCCCGAAGTATTTAAGTTGCGACATCCAGGGGCAACACAATAATGCAAAATTCAAGTTCTTTTTCGAGTGGAATTTATCATAAATCGATCTAAAATACGTAGCCGCTGACAAATTGTTAATTATGCCAGTATTATCTATCCCTCGCGGTGACGTCACATGCCTAAGTCACGTGACCGAGAAGTTATCGAGGACCGGCTACAGGTGTGTTTATCGAAAATCGTGAAATTCACAGTTATGAAAAATCATTTTTTTATTTTGGATATTTCATCGTATTTAATTTTTACTTACGAATACATAAAGAAACGGTTGTAAACGCTTTTCATTTGACCTTTAAACATATTCTCCTCCTAAACCACTGGGCCAATCAAGCTGAAACTTGGCAAGGATGTTCCTTGGGTAAAGCTCTTCAAAAGTTGTTAAAAGAATTGAATTCTATAAATAACTCTGGTTGCCATGGTAACAGAAAGGCTGAAAAATGGCTGAAAATCTAAAAAAAAATCTTCTCTTCCTAAACCACTGGGCCAATCCAGCTAAAACTTGGAAGGGATGTTCTTTGGGTGAAGCTCTACTTAAATTGTAAAAATAATTTTATTCAATCAAATCCTCTGGTTTCCCTGTTATTGGAAATGTCAAAATATTGCCAAAAATCTCAGAATCTTCGCCTAAACTATTGGGCATATCTTAAACTTGGCAGGGATATTCTTTAGGTTAAGGTCTACTATGCTTGTTAAAAGAATTCAATTACATCAATAACTTTGTTTGCTTAAAAAGAAAATCAAATTGCAGTAGGAGGAAATTAAAGTCTGTTTCTTTTAAATCCACCCTAAATGTACATCATACAATCTCTGGTATTTATAAGATGGTTGACATGTTATGAGTTGACTTACTCAGGTGAGCGATATAGGACCATCATGGTCCTCTTGTTTTTATTATTCATATTCATTTTTATTGTTATTTCGTCTAAACAAGTAAAACATAAGTAAAGAAAATTCAACAACAACAACAAAAAAGAAAGAAAGAAAGAAATACTTATTCTTCATCAAAACAGTAGCGGTCATACTAGTTGTTATTGTAGGGATGGGTGTTCACGCTAATATCTAATTGTACAAAAACCATCGTTTACTAAATAAAAAAAGAAAATGTTTAAATTATTTTTTTATGTACGTGCACATGCTAGAATAATATCTATTATGACCTATTTGAGTATCATTAACACCAGTTGTATTATTATGAAAAGTCTATATTCGCTAATATTTGCCAAAAATGTCATATCCGTATTTGAGTCATACCAATCCAGACTATACATAGTGCTCATGTAGATTTTCTGCACGTGTTGATGACAAAAACATTTGTTTTAGGCGAAAATGTACAGTACAACAGCCTATGATAGGTCCATATCGGCTCTAATCAACCAAATTGCTGTCTTGTAAAATTCAGATTGTATTTCGTATCCCAGTGATTAACAAGAAAATAAATCTGGACTTATGATTAAAAAATGGATATTTTTTTTTCTTCTCGTGTTTTTTTTTCAAGTCCGACTTGCTTTTAATTGTATTTTTTGTAATAAGACAAGTCAGAACAGAACAAATATATAAGCACAGCCACTAAGTACTATGCTTAGTAAATATGGGTACAATAAGGGTCTTAAGCTTCATGTAAAGTGTTTGAAGCCCAATTTTAAAGGACTTCATTTGCCAAGATAAAGCAGTATATCCAGGTATATTATATATCAAAATGAAGTCATTCATGAGCATTAGCAGTTAAGCAACACAAGACTGCCATAGCTATAGCGGTATAGCCAAAACATTGTGGAAAAAGTTCATTTGTACAGAACAAGTAACTGCAAGACTGCTGGATAAAATTGGCCAATATTTGAACAAAGTAAAGACTAAAGTACTACCCAGGTACTACTACAAACGTTCGAACCCAAAACGAAGTTATGCGAGAAATTTATTTTGACTTATTTCATTAACACATATGTCATATATGTCATTCTAATTTTGTAAACGTGTAGATCTTTGTAAGGTTTGGTGTGTTATCACAACAAAATGGACATTAATAGTTCATATACCTGTAGGGTTGTTAAGCAATATATCAATTTTTATTTCACTAAATGATAAATTTATATCAATTTATCATAGATCATTGAATTCAAAAACTATAATTTGAAATAAATCGCAGAAAATGTTTCACAATATTATGGTATGCTGTTGCACCATACCTTTACATCTATTTTTAATATAGAGTAAACCGGTTTGACAAGTATGTTGACAAAATAAATGGAAAGTGGTTGTTTCAGAGGAGCCTTTTGAGACAGAGTGTTAAATCTAAGGTTGTAGTAGTACCAGGGTAGTACTTTAGACTGTACTTTGTTAAAATATGAGCCAATTTTATCCAACCGTCATGCAGTTGCTTATTCTGTACAAAATGACCCTTTTCCACAATGTTTTGGTTTTAACGCTATAGCTATGGCGGTCTTATGTTGCTCAACTGCTTGTGCTAAAAAAATAGCTTCATTTTGATATGCAGTATACCTGGACATACTGCTTTTTCTTGGCTAATGAAGCGCCCTTAAAATTGAGTCTCAAACACTTTTACATGAACCTTAAAAGTAGAACCACCTGGAAAACCCGTTGTAAGTGCTCTATATATCAAAGTGTAGAATGTCGAAAAATCTGTACATTTAATCGTGATTTATCTATTTATTTAAATTGCTATTTGTGAATGATTTTGTCTGTAAGTTCTGTGTCCTGAAATGTTGACACTGGGATACCACGTGAGTAGACAAAGGTGTCGGTAATCAACTATCGAATGGTGGAAAGCTGAGATACATTCACGTTTAAATGTAGGAGTTCAAAAAGTCATTTTCAATTTAAATCAAAGAAGCCCGTACATTTGTCAAGCCAAAGGGTGGAGCATTAATTAATTTAATTGGTTAGAAACGTCTTAGATATGAACAATAGTTGTCTCCGATGAAGTTTTGAGTGTTTTATCCCTCTCTTTATCAACCCAAGTCATTCGGGGTACACATTAAGTATTTTTTCTGTGGTTTTAGTTTGAAGAAGTAAAACATGATGACACCGCTTTATCAAATACTGTTCCTGATTTTTAAAAAAGGCTACTTCTTTGGCAACTACATGCATGTTTATAAACTATTCAATTTTGGTTTAAGCGTTACTGCGACTGTTTTTGTACGAATTTGGGCTTGAACCATTTACTTGCAAAGATAGGTAGAACATTGAATGGAATTAAGAGCTGGCAACTATTTCCTACTTGTGTAACAAATACCCCACATTAACTTTTTCTTGCACAACACATTATTTTCAGGATATTAAACAATATAAACTATCGAATTTGTAATAAATCAACAAAGAGATACATTGTAACAGGCGATTTCTTTATTGTGAAAGATGAAGAAATCGCTTGTTACAATGTATTTCTTTGTTTATTAATTAAAAATTCGGCAATTTATATTATTCAAAAGTTTGAAAGTAAGGTGTTGTGCGAGAAAGATTAAGTGTGGAAAAAAGGTTTGGATATTCGTTTAAACTCCTTGATCAGGAAACGAAAGTCACATTCGTCCATATTCGCTCATATTCACCAAAAATGTCAAATTCGTATTCTAGTTATGCCGGCCTGGATCCCCACCATCGAATCGTCATTTCTAAAATAGATAGACATGTTAAGTAACGTGTTAGATGACTCTTTGTTTGGAAGCGTTTAACACAAGGATTTATTGACCAACGAATTCAGTGTTATTTCACCATCTTGTATAGATTCATATACATTTGCGAACACATTTAAAATATATGTAACTTGTTCGTGCATCAGTATATCAAAGTTAACGACTTCAGCTGGAACAGACTGTCTATTCAAAATATATTTTTTCTTTTTATTATCAATTCCCATTTCGTACTATTTCGTAAATGTATCAATTAATTTCAGTATCGATAATTGGTGAGATGGTGTATATTTTTTTACATATTTCATAACATGGATATTATGGGTACGTTTTCATTTAGTATTTGATGTCGATTCTACTAAAGCTTATTTTCCCGTTTTTGCTAAAAAAAAATACGATAATCATATGCTTCGCATGTTTTGAAACAAACAAGCAATAGCCAAGCATGAATTGATATAAATTCTTGCGATCTTTCCAATGTCAGACAATGCTATGGGTATCCTTTGAAAACGGCTCCCCTGTGGAGTCATCATAGAGTTGCTCCCCACCCGACGTAAAAAAGCAAAATGTCGATTTTCGGGTATAAAAAGACAATTTCCAAAACATTTAAAGGTTGTGGTCAATTACTTTTGATCCCTCAAAAATATTATTAGGGTATGTTTTGCGTAAAACGCCTTGTACACGCCAACATGTTGCATTTTCTCCAGTTTTCCTTGGTTTGCTCACCTTCGGACGATTTTACAATTTGCGTGTTTCGAATTTTGGGGAACTAATTCTGTTAAATTAAGGATATTTTCAAACAAACATATATATGAAGGGGTGTGAAATCAAAATTGCCAGGCCGTCGTCTTTGTCTGATGACAATCTGTTGCGTATTTAAGAAATAATCGACAAAAATGTTACCTGAAGCGAGCAATTATCCTCCTCTCCTTTTCCAAAAAAGTCAGGTGGTTTATACACCCTGATATATCCCGTTTTCGTTCTTTTCGCCATATTTGACGTTATCTAAGTGGAGTCAAATGAGTGACGTCATTATGAACGAACGTTACATAGTAACAACGTGTAAGATGAAATGCTTAAAAAATGTGTCCTAAAATGTTCACATTTTATCTAATTTTTCATTAAATGAATAGAATACACGTTTGTTTTTCGAGCAAGATCGATTTATAATTCATTTCATGAACAACAAAAACTACATTTTCACTCATGGCTCCGCAGTTGTACGCCCAGTGAAATAGAAATCGTTCTTACTCTTACACTGAAACAAACGATAATACTCTATATAAAACAACAGGTATCGACGTGGCAGGAGCTGTTAATTAAGCTTTGTGTAGCATCCTTAATGTTTAGACTTTTTAGACAGTCGATTTCGGTCATGTTTAAAAACTTGAGTTCATTAACCAAAATTAAGAGGCGCCTTAAGTTCGCTGTCTAGGTGAGGCTTGGGAATTCGATGTAAAGTTAATTAATCCTGAATGACTGTATCAAATTGTCAAGGTTCATTGACTCAGTTCGAAACATGTATTGAATAGGATAAGTCCCTTCATTGCCTTATACAAATTCGAATGAATAGCATTAGAAATATGATCATTGATGGTTTATTGGGTATGAATAGAGACTGTACGGAAAATTGCATAGCTTATTTATCTGTAAGCTACATGAATACCGTAACTACAGCTTGTACAAGCTTCAGTTACGCTATTTTATTCCCATACAGAAAATGTACGCAAGGAATTGCTTATGAGTAAGTATTGAAATACAACATTACTGAAGTCATAATTTTGTAAATAAACAAATTTCTCCCACGATGTCTACCACTAAAGAATTTTCGCACGAATTTTAACAAATACGCCATAATGGAAAAGAGGCATGTTCGGATTTGGACCGGATACCCTTACCCTCTCCCCTTGATTCCTGCATAGATATGACTTTCAAGATGGAAAATCTGAAAAATAATCAAAGTATCATTTAGTCAGTGGGAAGAAAAATGTAATTACTAACCCCACCCCACTAGGGAATACTAACATCAGTTAACAGAATCGTAAAATTGACAAAGTGAATGATTTTGGAATGATATTGAATGAATTTGTGGAGCTAGTTTTGAATTAATTTAAGGGAAGCTAATCATGATCGATAATTTCGTGCAATTGGACAAAATTAGCGATAATCAATTACCTCCCTTTAATTTAACGTTTTTTTTATTGTGTTTCTTCACGAACAAATCAGACGTTTAATAATCAACACTAGCTAATAATATGCAATTATTTAATCGATTTGTTTGAAATGTTGATCATATTGAACTATTTCGAAGCGTTTTTGCACAATTTTATGATGCAATTAACTGTACAAGAGATTTTCGGTTTATTCTGAACCCTCCCTTCTACCCGAGAAGAATTTCTGAATCAGCGCGTTAGGAGGGTTTCTTCTAAAGCATTTCCTCGTACAACTGATTTCGGTGCTACTTTCCAACTAAATGTTTACGAACGATTGCTTGATACCATTTTTTCAGTTTTGTGAACAAACTTGACCGGCTGAAGAAGTACATTTGCTTAAAAGATATGTTAAGACTTTTTTGTTGTTGTTATTTGTTTATTCTGAAAAAAGATGCAATAACTAATATTTACTCCCTTTTGGTTTGCATGATTTTAACCATTTTGTTGTAGTTGTTGTTGTTGTTGTTGCTGGACTTGTTGTTCTTGTTATTATTAATGTTGGAGGTAGTGGTGGTGGTTTTGGTGTTGTTGTTGTTGTTATTGTTGCTGTTGATGATTTAACTTATTGTAACAAAACTCCTTGACGAAACACAGTTTTCTAGATGCCTATTACAATTTTCATTTGATGAGTATAGGCTATTATGCTCCTCTTTAGAAAATTTCCGTGACAGATTGAATGTGAATCATATTGGATATCAACATGAAACCTGACTCGTTGAATACGTAATAAGTGGGCTGGGTAGCCAGCCTCCTTAACCACGGGTAGTGTTTTTATGTGTCATTATTTGAAACCCGAAACTGGACCGTAAAGTTTATAAACAGCGGATCATGGAGTATGCACATACATGGATTTGTTTGATTTTCGTTTTTTGTTTCGTACTTTTTTGTGAGGTGAGATTTAATAATTTCCTAGTTTTCAATGCTTCCCAAACAATTTTCTTTGTTTTTAACAGGTTTCAATTTTAAGTTACCTTTTTTTTCATTTACTTGTTCATGTTTTTGCCTTCCTTGAGGTATATTATTATTGCTTAATCACACAGAGAAATCTTTAAAAGTAACAAATGATACATGTATTAAGACGTTTATTTCAATTATTTTGTCATAAAAATTGGGGTTTATTCCGAATTATTTTTGTTATTTGTATTATCATCATTTTACTTTTGATATCATAATGGATTCATTTGCAAATAAAGATATAGATTCTATTATCATTAAAACATTAGTTGTTACGGGTGTTGTGCAAGGATACATGAAGAAACTACTGTTGAACTCTGCCATGGTTCTCAAACGTGCTAGATGTCATGTACCGTCTCACGGCACTTCGGTTCAACGTCTCATCCCGACGGCAATTAGTGTGTTAGTGTGCCAGCCATGGAATCGAACCCACAATATCGACCTTCAATTGTTTTGAAGTCAGGTGCTCTACCAGCTGAGCGAATCGAGCTGACAACACTAAAGCTGTCGTCAGCAACGTCTTTTGAATTGAACAATTCTAAAAGTTTGCTACCTTTCCTGTGTTTTAGATGAAAAAACGATGCAAACTTTTTCCAAGCTATACCCCGCTTGGCACGTACACGTTCATTCAAAACGGTGTATAATTTGCAAACAGATTGCACCGGTTTGCCATCCTGAACGCTGGTTATAATAAGCCCCTTAGCTGCGTTCAGGATGACAAAACGGTGCAAACTGTTTGTAAATTTACCCCGCTTTGCACGTTTCTCGTGCAAGACGGGGTATAATTTGCAAACAGTTTTCACCGGCTTGCCATCCAGAACGCTGTTCTATAATGAGTCCGTGATTTACATGATATCATAACAGATAGACGGAATTATTAAAGTAAGGGACAAATGTGATTCAGTGATGTTATTTATTCCTTGTTAATGGATATCGAATATTTTAACAGATTTGGTAACACCTTGTGGGTTAGCAAGTGTAAATAGCTATTTATTAATTACATTTACACATGGAATAACAGCTAATTACACATACAAAAAAATGAAATTAAATGAATGGGGCAGTTAAGAACGAAATGAATGAATGGAGCGCTGAGCGAGTGATTTGGAATGGTTTTGGTAAATGTCAATTTCACGATGCTGTTAACTGTAAATATGATTCAGTGATGTTATTTATTCTTTGTTAATGGATATCGAATATCTTAACAGCTGATTTCGGTAACATCTTGTAGGTTAGCAAGTGTAAATAGCAATCTTTATAATATGACCGACGGAGTGAAATAAATCCGTTGATTATTTTTTATATAACATGGGTGTTATTAAATGACGTCATAATTTATATGTTGTGACGTCAGTTTTAAACGGCGCTTTAAGTATCGCGGAAAATTGAAATGTCGAATTTCAAGAATTTGACGATTTTCGCGAAAAATCGGGTCATGTTATAAATAGAATATCAAATTTGTGATCATAAAATACCGAATTTATTAAACTCGTCATCTAAAACAGATAAAAACTCGACACAGCCTCGTTTTTATCTATTTATAAATATTCATTCAATAAATACTGTAATTCAATATCCTCTATTTACATTACATTTACACATAGAATAACAGCTAATTACACATATATCGGATAAAATCTTCAATTTGACGAGGAGAGTGGTTAAAAAACGAAATAAAAAGAATGGGTGCAGTTTTGAATGTAAGCAAAGGGAGGTAATAAAATATCGCTAAATTCGTTCGTAATTGGACGAAAACACCGTTATGTATAATTTCCCTTAAGTAAATAAGACATATATTTCGGGTTGTGTGTCTTCAGAAACCAATCAGACGATTTAAAATTTACATCAGCCAATAACAGCATGGAATGATTTGATAGAATAGAAAGAAATGTAGAGCACTTCAAACCAGTTTGAAGCGTTTTGAAGATTTCGGAGCTGTTTTAGGTGATTTGATTGTGTTTTTTAAAATGAATGAATGGGTGCTAATCGAGTGATTTGATCGGACTGAATCTCAATTCCACGGTGTCACTTGCCTTACTTTTAATTGGGGACTCTCAACATACATGATATAGGGTCCATGTTTCATTTTATCAAGAACAATGAAGCCACGGGCCATTCAAACAGTAATAATTAGCTATGTACACTTAGTTGCATTGTGACACTGACGTTAATCTCAATAAAAAACATTCTATATCACTCACTCGGAGCTCCATTCGTTCATTCTAAACACTCACTCAAATCTTTCAAAAACGCTCCAAATCACTAAAAAGATATAATCAACAATTACATTCAAAACAAATATGAATTGAAAAAAGTCGCGATACCACTGACATAATTGAAATTGTATGCGTCGGATTGGTTCTTGAAGAAATATGAAGCTATTTATAAAATTTGTAAGCTTTTTTATTTAAAGGAGGTATTACATATCCAGAACAAAATTAGCGGTATTGGATTACCTCCTTTTAATTTCACGCAAATTTCTATCCACACACTCATTCAATTTCATTTCAAAATCATTCCAAAATCATTCACAATGTCAATTTCACGATGTTGTTAACTGTACCCAGGGTCTTAAATTTCATACTATAAGAAACTAGATGTACTTTATTCTTAATCAACTGGCTTTCAATTGGGAACATGTCATATGGCCCTTCTTGTGACATTTTACGTAAGTTCAAAATAAAGAAAATCATTTTTTTAAATAATTTAATTTTAGCTGATTCCTTATTTTTGTGCATTCCGATCGACCGAAAAAAAAAAATTCTTTTCTCAACGAAAACAGTTTTGTTGACGCAGTTATTTTGTAAGTTTCTGCAGAAAGTAGTCCCGGAAGCAATCTGTTTTATTATTGACAAATATTTACACTCTTGCTTAATGCTTAATGCAATTTGATAAAAACATATGAGCGTATCCAGTAAGGTTTAAGCTAAATGTTACCAAGGTGAATTATTTTGTTTGATACTGTATAATGAAATTGAATGAGTGGATGAGCGAGTTTTTTTTTTTTTTTTTTTTTTTCTTTCTTTTTTTTTTTTTTGGAAGTTAAACGGAAGTAAATCAAAATCTTTAATTTAGTTCTTATTCATGGACACTTAGATGCTTCCAGATCTAAACAGGTCAATAAAATCATGAACAGACTCGGTGGATGTGAATAAATTTGTAGAGCTTTTTGCATTATTTCGCAATAAATTTAACAATTTGAATATGTTGTAGGTAAACTATTAATGCAGCGTTGAACAGGCGATTCAGAATGTAACAAAATCGTGAAATTGACAAGGTGAATAATTTTCGAATGCTTTAAGAATGAAATTAAATGAGAGTATGGAGCGAGTTCTGAGGTAACTTAATGGAAGGTAATCCTATATCGCTAATTTTGTCCAGAATGAACAAAAATTAGCGTTATTAATTACCTCCCTTTAATAAAAAAAATGCATACAAGTTCTATGCATAACTTCCTATTAATGTATTTCTTTAGAACTTATGAGACGCTAAAAATTCGAACTATGTCAGTGAAATCGCGATTTCTATATCATAATTTATTTTGAATGGCGTTGTTGGTTCTTTATTTTTCAATGGGTTTTAGCGTTTGAGAATCGCTCGAGTGAGTGTTTGGAATGAATGAAGGAAGCGCTGAGTTAGCAATTTAGAATGGTTTAGATTGAGATGAATGTCAATTACAAGATGTAACTGTATATCAATTTCACTATGTAACTTACTGTTTAAGACTTCGGTAACATGTAGAAAAGGTAATATTATGGCTATCTGAAAGATTTGGATCGTTTTAGAGTTCGATGGAAAGTTGCGATCGAGTTAATTGTCATGGATTTAGTTCACATATCGCTTGTGGGCAACCAAAACATCATATAAGTCTTTAACATACCACCCTCAGCGATATTATCGTAATAGATCAACATTTGATTGACAGATTGAAATTAACTTATCCTACACCAGCATGGTTCGTATTTTCATACCGTGTTAAAATGAATATTTAGCCGCTTTAAACAAATTGATATGAACGCCCATCATTGAAAATTTGATTTCATAATGATATCAATTAAATTGGTGTAGAGACTTAGAGCGCAAAAGCGTTATTAAAAACAATACATATTATGAAGTCAAAGGAAGGGGTTAGAGTGAGAGGGAAAAGAGAGATAGAGGGTGAGAGAGAGAAAGAGAGAGAGAGAAAGCGTGAGAGAGAGAGAGGAGAGAGAGAGAGGAGGAGGGGAGTGAGAGAATGGGAAAGAGAGAGAGCGAGAGATGGGCAGAGACAGACAGAGAGAGAGTTAAATGAATAATTCAAAATTATATCGAAAGGGTATGACGAGCGAGTATTGAATGTAATTGAAGGGAGTTAATACGTCAACGCCAATTTCGTCTAAGTTGGACGAAATCGTTGGTATTTTATTAGCCCCTCCCCCTTTAGAGAATCTACGTGCGTTTCTATAAAAAGGGTCCATGTCTCTTCTTGGATACTTCCAAATGAACACCATCTATTAAGAACAATAAATGATCTTTTTTTATGAATTCTGGATTCCCAAATCGGATATTTTGTGGCTTTTGTTGTCCTTTTAAGGAAGCTAAATTATTGCACATTCAAAGTTTGGAAGGAACTATATGGTACATTTAAGAATACGGCGATTTAACAGCGATTTATGAAAAAACTAACAAAAATACCCCGCGAATCGTAATCTTTGGTTTTCACTGCGACCGTCTAGAATATGGCTGGGTTTAAGTGTTTTGCTGCATGCTTTCAAACACATTAGTCTACGTACCTGAACCTGTATTCTGTATTATAACAACAGCATCGGAAATAGAAAGCCCCTTTGAGTTTCGAACCGATAAGCATTCGATTTGAGCCCACTTTTTGAACAGTCTATATACTTTGAGCACTACGAAGGAAACTTTTAGGTGTGTATGTACTAGACTAATTTGTTGTTGTTGTTGTTATTGTTTATAATTGTTTTGTTTTGTTTTGTTTATTATGGTCGGTTTTTATGACAAATGAAAGCAATCTAATATGGATAAATGAGATATGCTGGATACAATATCATTTTATTTTTGTAGTGAAATTGATAATTGAACTATGGTTCTAGAAGGAAAGTGTTGATAGATACTATTGCGAGGAAATGAAGTTGTAACATCAAATTGCACAACTATTATTTATTTTAGGAATAAGAAGATATTCTAGCGAATGAAATTGTCTTAAAATTAAAGGGAGGGTTTTGAATTTTTAAAATATAAAGATAGCGCTTTCAATACTCGAAATTATACTGACCAAAAATGAAAACTTGACACTTCAAAAATCTCCAACAAAATTATTCATCACGTTTCTACAGAGTTATTCTTTTTAATTGATTTAAGGCAACAGACCATCTTTGCATAGGTTGAAACCCGAAAATTTCCTACTGTTTTGACAAACAACCTCAAAAGAGTGGAGGTACCACCAAAACCGTTTTCACTTAACCCTTTCCTGTTTTACAAAATTTTGGACCTGTCGAAATTCAAAGGTTTTGCAGACGAAAATTTAAAGTGGATTTAATTTGAAAAATAACCATTCAGTAGGGTAGAAAATAGTGTAGATAAAGAAGAAATTGCTTGTTAGGAGCAATTTCTTCTTTTTTCACAATGTTTTCCCAATCATAAATCAAAGGCACGTAAAAAGCAGGGATTAAACAGCAACGGGTTAATTCACAAAAGGATGCACTGTATTTTACTCAGTGGTGAATTACCGGCCCGAACAACTGAAACACTCTCAATGTTATAATACATCTTTCTACTTTTAAATTTTCATGTAAAAATCTTTCTCAAAAGTTGCCTTAATCATATTACAGAATCGTTTCAATGTGACGTCACTGGTGTTGCGACAAAGCTCGTTTTGCAAAAAAAAAAATATACACTTTTTGCTATGAATCGCTGCAACATCTGCAATCTAATGTATTTCAAAACATTATGTAATCAAAAACCCGTTAATTTACCTACAAATAAAAAAAAACTTCTCCAAAAGGGGTTCTCATTTTCATTTGAAAGTGACGATTAGTTCATAATAATGTCCATTTTGAAATTTAAAGTTGATTTCTTGTTTCCCCACTTTATTCAAGTAAACCTTTGCTATGCGTTTGTGAGATAAAAAAAAACGCTCTTTATGGTTAACTTGGGACGTCAATGCTTTCCGTTTTGGGGGATAGACGTTGATGTAAAGCACGTCGTCCTCAAATTTAACAGAATTCAAAAAGTTACATCGATTTTACTAAAAAAATCAAAGTACTGAAAGTACTGATAAGTTGGAATGCGTTCGAGAGACGGTGACCTCAAGCTACTAACGAAGCTGACGCCTCCCACCCACCACAGGCGATCACAAAATACGTCTCGTCTTTTGGTGGGCGTATATGAGTCAATGTATTTCAACAACGAGAGACGCTTTAACCCCTGAATCGTTATACAGGCCTGAATTTCATGAAAGAAAAATGATAACAAAAGGGCTAGAATGGCCCTAATCTGTTCACCTGAATTCGATTGGTGAATCCAAGAAACTTTCAAAGATTCATTCAAATTTGCCTAATTGTTGAAGAGGAGACATTATTCGAATTATGAGCAAAATAAATTGACAATTTTGAAGACGGTCACCCAGGGAACATTCTGGCAAAATTTCATTGAAATTTTAAGAAAGTTGACAACGGACGACGGAGTCAGGGCGATCCTTAAAGCTCCCCTTGAGCACGTTGTCCTCGGGTGAGCTTAAAAGGAAGAAAATGATACGGACCATACAGCCGACTGTTGGACGCACATGCGAACACTTATACACTCAAAACAGTTTTTATATTATTTTTCAAATGAATTCTGTTCCATTTGAGTTATCAATTACATTTTTTATTAGAAGTGGCGCAAAGTGGACCTCTACAGTTGATTTGTCCATGATGAAAAGCTATTTTCGCAGGGAAGTCTTTTACGTCATGAGTTGAAATCTCAAGACAATTTTTGAACGAAGTTCAATTGTAATTTCGACCTTTGTGACTTCAAAATTGGGCACTTTCTCGGGTCATTGACAACATTTGTGTCAAGTTTTATGATTTGGGTCAATTGGTTGTTCAGTAAGAGTTGAAACTGTTAACTGTTGAAATTTACTGATGACCGTGACATGTAGGACCCCGAAACAATGTGGCATTTCTTTGGGTCATGGGCAATAATTGTGTAAAGTTTCGTTATTGCAGGTCAATTGCTTCTCCGTTTATCTAGCGGAAAGCAAAAGGTCAATGGACTGAGAGACAGGCATGGTGAAATCAATATATGCTCCTCTACTTCTGAGTTGGGTGTACAGTTAATAACATCGTGAAATTGATAAGGTGAACGATTTTGGAATGATTTATGCATGATGTTGAAAGAGTGAGCGGATTGAGTTTTGAGTAAAATTAAAGGGAGGGAATCCAATGTCGCTTACTTTGTTCAGGGTGAACAAAACTAGCGATATATAAAACCTATACAAAATATGCATAAACGTTCAATCAATAGATTTTTATTTCGTCAAGAACCAATCAGACGCTTTAAATTTCAATTTTGTCAGTGAAATCGCGATTAGGTTCTTGCTAAATTCATTTTGAATGTATATGCTGATCTTATTTTTTTAATAACTGTGAGCGTTTTTGAATGGTTTAAGTGTGTGTTTGAAATGAATGAATGGAGCGCTGAGTGAGCGACTAAGATTTTTTTTTAATGAGATGAATGTCAATTTTACGATGTAACTAACTGTATGGTGGTGCTCTCAAACGTGTTGATATGTAAGAATGTGAAGAAAACAAGTTGAACTAGTTGGTTTGCTTCAAATGTCAAATTGTCTTGGTGATGGAATGCAATTGGGCAAAGATATTAAAGATACGGTGGCAAGAGTTTTATTGGATGAGTATTATGTTTTTAAAATGAAACATTCATGTAGATAGTCAACAGTTAAACGTGTAATGAGGTCGTTCAGAAAGAGAAACTATACCTTTAAAAGAAGCTATAACATAATTCTACGAAAAACAGGTCGCGACCTTACCAAATAAGCAGATCACGTGATTGGTCTGTGCTTTTGCCACAATACTGAGAAACCAGATCGAGCCATTACCAAATAAGCAAATCACGTGATTGGCTAGTGCTATTTTCAATAGCTGACTTATCGGACTTGACTTATCACATGATTTCCAAATATAGTAATGCAAACATGTGATACTAATATATTCGTACGATACTTTAAATAAATATCGTTTAAAACATAAAATTAGCGTGTTAATAATATACATGAAGTGATAGTTGTGTAATTGTACAGCATTATTACTTTTTGATGAAATAAACTGTATGTCTTTGTCAAGTTGAGATATACAAAATAGGCCGAAGTGTAATCACATCCTGATCACGTGATATGTGTTCTCAAAAAACCCGAAATGAAATTATCTTGGGTTCATTTTGCGGTTTTGTTAAATCTAAGTTGGAATTGCTCCGCATTCCAACTTAATGAAACCTTTGGCATTATATATTTGACGGAAGGGGAAATGAAACCCCGCTTTGCACGTACATTTGCGTGCAAAGCGGGGTAAAATATGCAAACAGTTCTTACCATTTTGTCATCCTGAACACAGGGCTGAACTTCATCAAAGGGGAAATAATTAATCAGGATTTCAGTTATACATTAAATTTGAAAAAAAAAATCCCGGTGAGTCTCGATTTTTTTCAATTTCCAAACTAACCGAGCGGTCGTCTTGCCTGACTGCAAAAACCCGCCATGAAATCACGATGATTCTCTTCAGTGAACAAAATCACAGGAACTTTTAAATTCATAATTTGACATTTTAATCCTCGATACGGTCTAGAACTCTCAATGGTTATCTAAAAGGACAAAAAAGGACGACAAACTTTTGGCGATGTTCGCTTTTCTTTTTATCACCCATTCCGCGAAAAAGGACCATTTACGATCGCGCTTAAATAGAATTTCAAAAAAAAAGTTCCAAGGGAGGGTAATCGGGGATGCATTTTAAAAAAAAAAACTTACATAGGGAAGTAGAAAAATCATTCTGGATTCGAAAATCTGACAATCGTAAAAAGTTTTGACCCTGGTCAGACTGCGCGGACTGCGCAGGCTTACTAGGGGCGAAATTTGATTTACAACTCAAACTATATCTTTTCGCCTGGCGGCTTAAAATAAAATCTTGATGAAAATCGTGTTAAATATTTGTACTGCTTCTTCCTTTTATGGTAATGTTTCTTCCTTAAAGTATGACTTAAACAAGAAAAAAAAAGGTTTAATGTCGTGTTTATTATTCTTTAGTTTTAGGTTAGTTAGTTAGTTAGTTTTTATCTATTAAAAACATGAAAAAAAATATGAATCTGTTTGAAAGTACTAGTTATAAATTTGGAACGAAAATCGTCATCTGAAAAGAAAGAAAAAATTAAGAATGCACCAAAATGACAACAAATTTGAACAATTTCTAAATACATTCTAAATGCATGTCAGCGATAGGCGATCAAAACATCGTAAATAGAGCTTGAAAAGACTTTATTCACGATGTTAAGCTACTCACCAACTTAATTTCATAAAAAAATGAAATATTTTCGTAAACTTTGATCCAGGGTCATAACCTAACGTTACTGATGTACGGAAATTGAATTTTTCACCATCAATAGAATTACATTGAGTACATACTGCGAAATCCTGGTCTAATCTTTTTATGTAAAATGGGCCGAGTCACTTATTACAAGGCGTGATGTGGCGTAACTCTATTGACTAGATGTTTAAAATAGCATCCCTCTGTTTAATTTTAATGACAAAAAGCTAAATATCAGAACATTGCCCTCTTAATAGCTTTATTATGAGCTAAAATTTATGTTTCAGTTGTTTACTGTTGGATTTTTTTAAATCACACTGTCTAGTCAAATAAGAAACTAAGACACATTAAAGTTTAAAGCCCCCGTCTGTTTTAGTGAACATTTCCAAAACGCAAGACAATGCCCTTAGACGATGATGTACTCAAAAACTAGACTATTATTCTCGAAGATAAGCTTGAATTTGACATTCAAATATTCGATCATACAATCTAAATATAGACCTAACTTGATAAATATTTATCACCCGCAACAATTCGGACTCCAAATTGAATACCTCTCCTTTACCGCTCCTGCACGTGGGTGTATTTCACGTGACCAAAATCTCATTTACATATTTTACTTTATACAGCAGATTATGCCTACACGAAAAAGCCGCCGTTTGTCGATTGATTTGTGTTTTTAGGTAACTCATCTTTCATAAGACTAAATCAAGAAAAAATATTCAAAGGGTATTCACGAAAGAGCAATATTTTTGCTCTAAACGCAGACTTGGGCTTTAAAGATTTCCAATATGTTTAACACTTACAGAGAATAAAAGTCTTCGTATCTTTTCAAAACATCATACCTTCATAATTCAAACACATTCGCTAACGTTTCAAGATTCTCCGCTACACGTGCAAAGCTGAGTACTTTTAGCGAACATTTCCACCTTTGACGCATATAGTTACAGTTCAAAACATCGTGAAATTGACACTCATTCTAAACCATTAACTAGGCGCTCCATTTATTCAATCGAAACCTTACTCAAACCATTCAAAAACGCTCCAAAACTACTAAAAAGATCAGATCAACAACTAGATTCAAAATAGATCAAAGCACTGAAGTACTGTTGGTGGGCGTTTCTGTTGGCATACTAGAGTGATTCTTCCATTTGTTGAGAAAAGATAAATTTTACATGAAAAATTACAACAAGAGCACCGCCTACGGATGCCTTCGCTCGGCTGTTAAGTGCTGAATGGTGGGAAAAAATCTAAGTCGTAAAGGGGGCATTATTTGTTCAAAATGCATCTAGATTTATCCCCCTTGATAGTATAGGTTGCTCTTTTGATGGTGATCATGTGTGCCAAGTTTCAAGTAAATGCTTTCAGTAGAACCAGAGATATCACAAAATGTCAAAATTTTCGCACGACAACGACGACGACGACAACGACGACGACACGAAGGCTAAAGCAATACCCCGGGTTTTCTCCGAAAACAGCCGAGCTAATAAAAGGAAAATTACCTGAGCCAAGTTCGCATCTTGCTTCAGATACACATTTCTCAACATATATCGTCGATCGTCAACCAAAGTCCTGTAATTACAAGGTTTCGATAACTTTCTGCATTATGCCGGGTGTAGTTAAAAGGGTGATTGTCTGATTCATTGGGTATAAAAGGAAAGAAATGAAAATTAGATTAATTAGGTATCATTATTTTTTGAAACACTAATCGATTCTCCTTGGTCACAATCAAAATTCTGTTGTTATCTGCTTGAAAAATTCAATAAAGGGATAATCAATTGATGTTCCGCGATTTCATTTTCAAATGAAAAAAAAAGAAGAAGGCACGTAAAACAATTGCAGACACTCTCGAGATTGAATGTCGTGTGTTGAACAGTAGTGTAAAACCCCATTGTATTAACCTTTATCGCACGACCTAACTGCTTTACACTACCTGCGCGCGCTGTATCCTTATTCATGTGTGTGATCTAGGTTATTATTCTATAATTATTAGTAGTATCAGGGGAGGTTACCATTCCAGTAATTCCATTTACCAAGTGACCTCCCATTGACTATTGGGAAACAAGGGGCAAATTACTCACTCTGCCTGAAAAGTAGTTCTACGCAAGCAAAAAATTCACCCGATCCCAGAATTGCATATGATTTCGCACTAAAAAGATGTCTTTGAGTTTTCAACAAGTTATGTAGAATCCTTGTTCCTTGTTTTTTAAAGTGCATAGATGTCAGACGGACACAATTCTTGAAAAATAGTAAATTGAATCTAAGTGAGCACTACTGTTTTGAAAACCAATTAACATCTGACAGGATTGTTCTAACGCGGTAATAACACTGGTGAACGTAAACGTCCACAATAAAGTTTTAGAAAATGCCTCCCTTTGGTAAAATATGCATAAAATTTCGATAATTTTGTTAATCCGGGATAAAATTAGCGATTGTTGATGCCCTTCTTTTAATTTCACTCAAAACTCGCTCTTCCCGCTTATTCAATTTCATTCCAAAATCGTTCCCAAGTCATTCATCTTATCAAATTCACGATATAGTTTACTGTAACAGCATCGTGAAATCAATATGGTGAATTATTTTAGAATATTCAAATAAAAAGGGGGTAATCAAATATCGCTAATTTTGTTTAGGATTGATACAATTGGCGATATTTGTTCTAACCTACCGTTACTGAATATGCGTACGAGTTTTATAGTTAACTTCCTAATTCTTCAAGAATCAACTAGACGCATACAAGTTCAATTAAGTCAGCGAAATGTCGATTTTTTATTTTGAATGTAATTGTTGATCTTATACTTTATTAGTCATTTGAGCGTTTTTTAATGGTTTGATTGAATGAATGAATGAATGAATGAATGAAAGAATGAATGAATGAATGAATGAATGAATGAATGAATGAATGAATGAATGAATGAATGAATGAATGAATGAATGAATGAATGAATGAATGAAGCGATTAGTGAGTGATTAAGAATGGTTTTGATTGAGATGATTGTCAATTTCATTAGGTTATTTACTTTGGCGCTTTTATTTGACAGACATGATTAATTTATTTATTTTTATTTACTTTTATTTACTTTTATTTACTTTTATTTACTTTTATTTATTTATTTATTTATTTATCTATTTATTTACTTATTTATTTATTTTGTATATTTCTAGGCCACACTTACAGAACCGGAATTAGAAAAGATCATTAGAGAGAAACATTTAAGAACAGGTAAGTGGCAGAAGCGGTTCGCCAACGATTCGAAACCATGTTAGCTTTCATCTGGTATTTATGATTGTTCTGCAAAGTAAATAAATATGCCTTTCGTTCAGGAAACTAAACGTTCGCAACGTTTGGAAAAGTTCACACCGCTTTTCAGGTAATGGAACGTTTCCACCTTGAACGCAATGATGGATTTGGTATTTTTGTATTCTTCTTTTAACAGTAATTATACCATGTCGCATGTACAACAAAGTTAAGAACAGACTGAAATTCGCTGCGCCAATTCATAAAGTGCGATTATGTTTTAGTTTGATATACCTTGGTTGAATTGTCCAGAATTTGACCTCTGTGGCAAAACTGCTTAAAAACAATTACCGACATATTTAATCAATTAACAAAATATGTATTATATTCAATACCGTTTCTTATTCATTCATATGACAGCATGTGCAAAGCCGAGTAGGAATATTCAGATTTTTATTCATCTAAATAGCAGGGTTCAGATTCGGGTCAACAGAACCGCGCTAAACCTACATGAAAACATATATTTGCTTAATTATTCAAGAGATTGAACGATTGTAGTAAGATTTCTTCAACCCTAATTTCGCTTCATTATCAATCAATTACGCGTATCTTCACGTTAATGTTTTAACGTTTTTAGATTCATACCTAAACGATATTTAAGAAATGTCATTTTCATCTCTTGAATTCATCTTAAACTAGAATGCAAAGTAAATAACATAAAGGGGGAAAGAATGCCCATTTAGCCAGAATGCACGAATGCTGACAAACCAAACTAAAATTGAATTCATATTTTCTTTATGTGACCCGTCACGCGAAAAGAGACCACCTGGGTAGTGCGTAAAGTGTCGACCCTAGTCTGACTGCGCGAATTGCGCAGACTGACTAGGATCGATACTTTTTGTACTTTACATATTTTCCGAATCCAGAATGATCAATCTACCTTCTAGTGAAAGAATTTTTGAAATGCGACCTCTGGTTGTTATATGCTTGATCACATCTCTTTTTCAATAATTCATTTTAAAGAATTCCCGGATGGTCCCTTTTCGCGTGACGGGTCACAAAAATACTTTCTTTTTACAGAAGGATTCACCGAGTTCAGTTTATCGAAAATTCATCCTGTCAATGGGAAAGATGTTCGTTTTCAAAGGTAACATGTAATATATTTTCTGAATTTTCTATCAATTTATTTAATCATATATTAGCCTGAAAGGGGGTCTCTCAAGAAAGAATGAGCAGTCATCATAGCGCAGTTGGGGTGCGTCGAATTATCATTTAAATGGTTCCGGGTTCGATAAGGGACGGCGGCATTCGTATTTTCCAACATTTGTCTCTAACCAATGAGTTGATAATCGCAAACCTATGTTGGATAGCAGCTTAAGGCTAGGAACGAATAGAATAGAAGAAGTGGGGCGAGAAAGACCATGAATCCATTGTTAGATGTTCCAGTCGACGCGATGCGACTGTTAAATTATGCGGCGTCAAACAAAAAAAATTATAGAAAGAAACGTCGTAGCTGTTAAAGTAGTGGACCCGTTATAGTTCCGCAACAGTTGGGAACTCAAGAACTCAAGGACTGAAAATCATTACGAAATCTCGGTTAACACTGTTAAAGTTAATTACTTCCGAAACGTTGCGGAACTATTACGGTTCCACTTCCTTAATCTCTGAGTCAATACTGAAAAAAACATGTTGTTAAAGAAATTTTTACGACCACCACGGTTAATACATGTAGTTATAAAAGGGGATAACGAAACACTTGCAAAATAATGCAAATTATGCCCACTTTGCATGTGCAAAGCGCAGCATAACATAACCTTAAATACTTTGCATGGGTTTTGTTATCCTGAACGCAGGACTGCCTACATGGTATAATCTAAAATATTATCATGCTTTGAGCTGGAGCCAAATCTTGTGAATCTTTTCTTTTGAAACACTCGCCTGAGCATCGTGGCCGGTTAGCTCAGTCGGTTAGAGCGTCGTGCTAATAACGCGAATGTCGTGGGTTCGACCCCCACACTGGCCATGTATAATATTTTTTTCAAAAATATGTTTCGACATTTCAATGACAAATTTCACTAACTTTTTCCCTTTTAAGGAACGATGCAAACAGTGTTTGTCTTGATCATCGTAGCTAGATTTTATTGTCCAAAAATTAAAAACAAATAGCAAGCGGTATTGATGTATAAGTCACTCAGCAATATTTAAAAAAGAAATTCTTACGATATTTTTATGACCAACACGATAAAAATTGAAAGGGATTTTTTTTTCTTTAATGCTTTTCGGTGGTTTATCGAGAAATAACGATAGATTATCAATTGATAATCTCACCGCAAAAGCAGTGAATTTTCAAAAACTTATACCCTGCTTTTGTGAATTTCATCCTGTCTGACGTCATCTATGCGGGGCGAAATAAATGACGTCACAATGAACGTTGCATAGCAATCACGTGCAAAATGACGCGCTTTACGAGAATATGTAATAGAAATTTCACTTTTTGTTTCATTTTTGCATTAAAGAAATAGAATAATCGTTTGTTTCAGTGTAAGATCGATTAATTTTTAATTTCGTGAAAAACAAAAGCTATATTTTCACTCGTTGCTCAGCCACTCGTGAAAATATAGCTTATGTTGTTCACTCAATGAAATACAAATCGATCTTACACTGAAACAAACGATTATCCTGACCTGGGTTCAGCATAACAAAACGCCCGAAAACTATTAGAAATTGCGCCCCGCTTTGCTCGTACATACACGTACAAAGCGGGGTATCAATTCAAATAGTTTGCAGTCGTTTTATTATCCTTCATGCAGGACTACCTTTGGGGGTATGAACTATCGTCCAAAGGGTCCCAGGTTCCGATGGCGGCACTTATCTTTTCGACTATTTGTCTTAAACAAATGGGTCGATACTCGTTCAGTTAATAACATCGTGAAATTGACAAGATGAATGACTCTGAAATGATTTTTAAGTGAACTTGAATGAATTTGTTGAGCGGAATTTGAGTGAATTTAAAGGGAGGTAATCCAATATCGCTACAGGATGAATAAAATTAGCAACAATCATCTCCCTTTAATAAAATATGCATACAAATGCTATAAATAGCTTCTCATTTCTCCAAGAACCTATCAGACGCTTACAAGTGCAATTATGTATGTGAAATCGCGATTTTTCTTCTAGTTGTTGATCTTATCTTTTTCAGCGAGTTTTAGAGCGTTTTTGAATGGTTTGAGTGAGTGTTTGAAATGAATGAATGGAGCGAGTGCTTTTGAATGGTTTTGATCGAGATGTATGCCAATTTCACGATGTTTTGAACTGTAGACCTATGTGGGATAGCAGCTGGGGGCTAGGGAAAATTGTCGTGGTAGTGCTTGTTAAGGAAATATCAAAACCAATTATTAAAGGCTCCAGCCGCTCCAGCCGCTGTGATACAACTGAAAGATTGTTGTAAGCGGCAATAAACCCCATACGAACAAAGAAAATCAGGATGTAATTTAAAATGGTATCATGCTTTGAACTGGAGTCCATTCTTTCCGACAATTTGTCTCTCACCAATCGGTTGATAATCGTACACCTATGTGAGATAGCAGCTGGAGGCTAGGAAATAATGTGGTGGTTGTACTTGTGAGAGAAATAACAGGAAACCATTGGTAGGTGTTCCAGCCGCCGCGATATAACTGAAAAAATGTTGAAATCGACGTAAAACTCCATTCAATCAATTGAACTGGAGTCCGATTTTCATGAATCTTAACTTTTAAAACACACGCCCTAGCATCCTGGCCGGTTAGCTCAGTCGGTTAGAGCGTCGTGCTAATAACGCGAATGTCGTGGGTTCGACCCCCACACTGGCCATGTATAACAATTTTTATATTGCTCGCAAAAAGCTAAACGAAGATACATGAGTAAATATTAACTTACCCAGAGGACAAGCTTTTCAAAAACATGTTGTGAAATTCAATGTCAAATTTATCTAACTTATTTTTCCTTTCAAAGGGACGATGGAAATCGTGTTTGTTATGAGAATGAGATTTGTTTTTTTTTTTTTTTTATCTTCTTCTTTTTTTGTCCAAATAGCAGCGGTTATGATGTATCAGTCGCTCAACAATGTTGAAAAAAAAATGTAAAGGTTTTTATGACCAACACGATTAAAGAATGCAGATACTGTTAACAACACCAAGAAAATGACAAGACAAATGATTTTGGAATGAACTCCGAATGATAAGGAATCAGTTTTGGAGCGAGTTTTGAATTAATTTCAAGGGAGGTAAATCTTCTTTAGAATAACAAATATACTGAGCAAAAATAAAAAGAATCCACACAATAAAACTTTGCTTTAAAAGTTCACACCAGAATGCCTGTAAAATATATTGCAAATAACGCCCTGACCATTTGGAAATAAATTTGAAAAGTTTTATGTTATTTGAAGAAGCCGCTAACGAATTATGGGCATTGACGTAGCCAGGGTTCGTTTTCAAAAATCGGAGACTCTCCATTAAATATTCAATTGATTTTTCTGACATTTTTGAGCTTCTCAAATGCAATTGTAGGGCGTTAGGTATCCTGGATTGATAAGATAACTTGATACCTTCTGCCGCTTCCTGTCAATGTTACGTCAAATGAACACAAACAAACATGAAACGTCTTCCGCAGATTCAAAGCTCAAAATACCAACTCTATCTGCACGTTATTTGTCAAGAAAACCAATCCAAAAATTCTCTTTTTCATTTTTTGCTGACAACAAAATAACATTTGCATTGCTACGTTCCGTCAACGTTTCCTCTTGCTCATTGGAGAGGCTCGTATGAATATGTTGGAGATTTGCTTGCCTTACACCCGTTAAGGACTTAAATGGCAATTGGCTTGGTATAAAAGTCTGACGTTTTTAAAGGTTAAGACATTTATTTTACTTCCGTTTTGAAATAGTGGTTAGGAAGCGTGGAAACAATGGCGTCAACGTTAATGAGAAAATTTGGCGTGACGTCTTCCCCGTGGCCCTATTAAGTTGAAGAGGGCAAATGACAATACTACTCTATCGGAAATGGTCAGCACACGTCTTTATCGTTCTTCTCTTTCAACTTTCGTCCGTAAAATGTACTCAACGTGTGATGGTTTATGTATACGCATGTGGTCAAGTTTTTCTCAGCCTCGTTAGAAGACTTAGTTGTACGGAACACAACTATTTTTTTATTTTCTTAAACAAAAAGCTTTATATGTTAAATTCATTTGAGAAGAAATTCAAGATCAAACACGTGACGAACGTCGAAATAGAAAACAACGATCTCGACATTTCCTGAAAAAAAAAACACATTTAAACACGTTGTTGAATGAAACTGTTGTGTGCATGAGATAACGAAACACTGCCAACACATTGGTTCCTTAATTGAGCAATTGATTATACAGATGTAAAAGATATTGACAAAAGAAAATTGGATACTTCCTTTTTTTGCTGAGTACCTTGAAGTTCATATATCGTCTCTGTCAATCAATAATTGCAATCAAATAAGTTAAAGAATTCTGATTGGTTTAAATCGCATTACGTGGGGAAATCCATTGTACTTTATTTCTGTATAAAATGCAATAGGTCTTTCGGGAAACCCCCGAAATTCGATCTGCAAGTCCTGAGTTGTAGGAACTCCAATTAACCTAGTTCCCGACCATCAACGCAACATTGCTATTCAATCTATTACAAAATTAATATATTTTCGATAGAATGTAGGATTACAAGCATGCAGTTCTGATTCTGAGCCGACCTAAACCGTTAGAAAACAGCGAATCGACGAAGACTTTCAAACAACCCTCTCAACTAAGACCGACCACACCGTTTTCGTTTAAAAATACAGACTAACTTGGCAGAAACAAGCTTTTTTGTCATAAGTACCTCTTCGAATTTTAATGTTGTCTTTTATTTGTGTATCATTTGTTTTACTATATGACATTTCACTTCGATCGCGAGATAAACAATACACGATCTACAAATAGATTATGTAATTTATACGCGCAGAAAGTAGACTTGAAGCTTTAATGTTTGGCTGAGTATTTAATAGTTTCTTCGATCTAGATGATTGCAATTATAAGGGACGAGTGTCTTTTTCACAGCGTTTATTGGGGTATAAAGTGCAAATGCCTTAGCACATGGCTTAATCATAACGCCCTACGGGCGTTATTTGCCATGTGCTAAGGCAATTGCACTTTATACCCCAATAAACGCAGTGAAAAAGACACTCATCCCTATAAAAGACCAGTCAAAATTACTCATTTAGTCAAGGCTGTTGACCTCCGTCATTTTCTTCCACTTTGTTTAAATCATTTTCGTT
This sequence comes from Fragum whitleyi, assembly GCA_948146395.1. Lineage (NCBI taxonomy): Eukaryota > Metazoa > Mollusca > Bivalvia > Cardiida > Cardiidae > Fragum > Fragum whitleyi. The sequence continues at coordinate 48,257,735 of OX411557.1, forward strand.
GCTGATCTTTGTTGACGTCGTTGCTGCTGCTTTTTAAACTCTATATTTTTTTACAATGAAACGAGCTTCGATGAGCAAAACAAACACTATTTGTAAATGATTTTTTTTCTGAGGGGGGGGGGGGGGGTGTTTGTGTTTTTGGAAAGAAAAATGATAACACATGCCAAGTTCAGTTAAGAAAATTATGAAGTAGATAATCATTCCGATCAAACCATTCAAAATCACTCACTAAGCACTCCAATCATTCATTTCTAACACTCGCTCCAGTAACTTAAAAACGCTCCGAAATATGTCAAAAACGCTCCGAAATCGTTCAAATAAGATAAACATTTAAAACAAATCGGTCAAATAATTGTATGGTTTTATTGGTCGGTATTGATTTTTAAGCGTCTGATGTTTCTGTGAAAACACAAAATCAGAAAATACGTAGATTTTATTGAAGGGGGGGGGGGTAAAAAATTATTACTTATTTCGTCCAACTACCCCCCTTTGAAAATCATTCAAAACTCGCTCTACACACTCATTCGAATTCATTTCAAAATCAATCATTCAAATTCACGATATTTCTAGAAGTCAAATCATTTTCGAAAAGATATAGTCCCTAATAAGTATACTCTACCCTTGTTTCTTAATATACGTGTTCGCAAACGAATTAAAAATAGTATACATGGCCAGTGTGTGGGTCGAACCCACGACATTCGCGTTATTAGCACGACGCTCTAACCGACTGAGCTAACCGGCCACGATGAAGTCTGCCGTATTTGAAATGAAAACATTGACAAACCATTTACTCAAGTTAAGAGGATACCATTTGATACTCTTAAAAGAACAAATCGTTTGTGGAGTTAATTAAGGTTCATTTAAAGAGTTTGAAGCCCAAATTTGAAACACTTCATTTGCCAAGAAAAGGCAGTATGTCCAGGTATATTATATCAAAATAAAGCTATTCATGAGCATTGGCAGTTAAGCAAAACAAGACTGTCATAGCTATAGCGGTATAGCCAAAACATTGTTAAAAAGGGTCATCTTGTACAGAACAAGCGACTGCAAGACTGTTGGATAGAATTGGCTCATATTTTACCAAAGTACAGACTAAAGTACTGACCAGGTACTACTACAACCGTTGGTATAAAACTCGGGCCCAAAACGTAGTTATGCAAGCAATTTATTTTGACTTATTTTATAAACACATATGTCATATATGTCACTCTTATTATTTTGTAAACGTGTAGATCTTTGTAAGGTATGGTGTGTTATCACAACATAAATGGACATTAATAGTTTATATACCTGTAAAGTTCTTTAACAATATATCAATTTCTATTTCACTGAATGATAAAAAGGTAGCAATTTATTATAGATCATTGAATCAAAAACTATAATTTGAAATAAATTGCAGAAAATATTTCACAATATTATGATGTGCTGTTACACCATACCTACCATCTATTTTGAAAACAGACCAAACCGGTTTGACAAGTATGTTGACAAAATAAATGGAAATTGATTGTTTCGAAAGAGCCTTTTGAGACCGAGTTTAATATCTAAGGTTGTAGTAATACCTGGGTAGTACTTTAGACTGTACTTTGTTAAAATATGAGCCAATTTTATCCAACCGTCATGCAGTTGCTTGTTCTGTACAAGATGACCCCTTCCACAATGTTTTAGCTTTACCGCTATAGCTATGGCGGTCCTATGTTGCTCAACTGCTTGTGCTAAAAAATAGCTTCATTTTTATATACAATACACCTGGATATACATGTACTGCATTTTCTTTGCTAAAGAAGCGCCCTAAAAATTGAGTCTCAAACACTTTACATGAACCTTAATTTCATTCGTTATTAGAAATTCTAAATGATTTCGGAATCAATTTGAATAAATTGAAATACCGAAGTTTTGAAAGGAATTAGATGACTTATGATATGTTATCGGTGTTCGTACATTATCGATATCTTATAATTCTGCGTTATTAATGAACTGGCAGGGCGGGGCTTAGCCGTGACGTAATTTGGCGAGTTAACTTTAACATATTTTGGGTTCATTGAAAAGTTAGTCGGAAATAATCGTGAATGCGTGCAAATAACTGTATTCTTAAACCAAAAAGATTGACGTGCTTTGAGAAAGTGAATATATTAAATCGTTGGGTTACCAAAGTCTCGTAACTTCAGTTTGGACACGCTGAAGACAGAAGCTACGATGCTTTGGTTACCAACCTACGCTTTATGGTCTCAAGTTTATTATGTCGACTATCTTTAGAAGTAAATAATAATGAATAAAAGCTGATTTACCTTATCCTTAAGTGCAACGACCCGTTACTTGGGCTCCGCCCTGCCAGGGGGAAAATCGTGGATTATACCTCCCTTAAAAAACCCACACACTATTTTACTTGAGTGTGTCTTCGCATACAAATCAGGCGCTATAATCCCAATACCAGCTAATACAATCGTGATGTGGTATGGTCGAATTGGGTGAAGTTTTTGTTCGTTAAAGCGTTTTTGGAAAATAGCGGAGTGTTTTTGAGTGAATTAAAAGAGTGATATGAATAAATGAATGGAGAGCTCAAATGGAAATTAATGGTTTTGATCGAACGAGTGTTAATTTCGCGATTTAACAGTTCAGAAAAAATTTAAATTAAGAAGATGAATGATTTTGGAATGATTTTTGCATGAAATTGAATGAGTACAATGAGTGATTTGAGTGAAAATCAAGGGACGTAAAATAAGATATTTCAACCCACGTCCTTTTATAAGATGTACGTACTTTTCATTTTGTGGCTTCAATCACAAAATCATACGCTTAAAAATCACCACTAGTCCCCCAAGAATGAGACATAATAGAATCAATTTAAGTGAAATATTAATCATCCTTATCATTATTATTATTATTATTATTATTATTATTATTATTATTATTATAATTATTATTATTACTATTATTGTTGTTGTTGTTGTTGTTGTTGTTTCGGAGTGTTTTGAATGGCGTAAGTACATATTTAAGTGTTTGGAAAGCATTGAAGACGCGCCTAGCGAGTGATTTAGAATAGTCCTAAATAGAAGAGTGTCGATTTCACGATGTTATTAACAACACTAACTGTACTTATTGTATTTGTGACTTGTCTAGAGAAAAGGGATCATTTTGGAGATGCGAAAAGTGTCGGCGCTGGTCAGACTGCGCGATCCGCGCAGACTGACCAGGTCGACACTTCTCAAAAGTAACAAATTATCAGAATAGTGCATGATAATTCTACCTTCCTAAGTAATCATTTCCGAAATATGCCTTCTGGTTGACCTATGACGGATCCAATCTATTTTCCATCTTGTCGAGCCAAGGGTTACGAACGTATTACTTATGAGAAGAAGCTATCGATTCTATACCCCTTGACTCGTGAAGATGTCTAGTTTCGGTCTTTTTATTTACTGACTTCCCAGATGGCTCTCTTTGGCGTGAGGGGTCACATTTCTGTAATTCATTCCCCATCGATATCTATGTTGTATCCAGTTGTTTTGTAAATTGTAGAAAAGAGAACCATCACAGTCATAGACGAAAGCGGTCCATTGCACCAAGCGATGCTCATTTTAACTTGACCTTTAGTGCTTTCAACAAAACCTTTGTTTTAACTGTAAAACAGTATCCAAACCTTATACCATGGTACACTCCTGTATTCATAAGGTAAGATGTTCTAGAGTTGACAATAATAATTACAGTTGAAATAATCTATATACAAACGTTTCAACGTTCTTATCAGAATTTGTAGGTAAATGTTTTAGTTGTAACAATTTTAATGATATGAAAAATCGTCATATTATATACCTTGTCTTTTTAAATGTTTTGAATAGCTAAAATAGATTCAAATTAAGAAAATACGAAAAGCACTTAAGAGATAATAACCAATTTTCTTAAGAGATGAGAATTTTGCGTATACATTTTATTCCTTCTTTTAGTTAAAGAAATGCAATGGCTCTTCGAGTTTTATCGATTATATTTTAAGAGGAATAAAAAAAACAAAAAAGTTCGAAAATAATCGACAAAAAGACAATAAGGTCTCGTTTTCTCTTTTAGCTAAAAGATGTTTCGTCTTTTATATTATTCCGAATTTTTTGCAAATTTTCACAAGTTCTCCTAAAGTTTCTATCACTTTTTTGCGATTCCCCATTATACACCTAAATTTCGTTTTGTTACCCCAAATCTAGGGTAGAAGGAATTTTTATGCCCCCGATAGGGAGGCATCATAAATTTGACTTGTCCGTCCTTCCGTCTGTCCGTCCGTCCGTCATTCCGTCCAAAAACTTTAACATTGGCCATAACTTCCTTATTACTTAACATATTCGCATCATACTTTACCACAACATTCCTTGGTACATTACCTTTCTGTAGGCACATACTTTGGTGACCTTGACCCCTGGATGACCTTGACCTTCAACATAGATTGGCCATAATTTAAAATCAAAGCGGTGTCGGGGGCATTGTCATCTTACAGTGACAGCTCTTGTTTTAACATAAAGCACATTGCCTGGTGGAGCGTTTGAACTTTGGTATAACATTAGTTAGGTGATATAATCCAATTAATTCACATAAGCTCAAAATTTAGATTCAGAATATCATGTGCATCCGCATATTCTGATCTTCGTCTTTTCTACGCGTAAAATAGATAGCAAGGCTTAATGCTTTTAGTTGGTTAATCGACGAATAATGATATATTATAGTTATCAACATTGTGAAATTGACAAGGTGAATGATTTTGGAACGATTTAGGAATGAAATTGAATGAGTGTAAGGAGCGAGAATTGAGTGAATTTAATGGGAAGTAATCCTGTATCGCAAATTTTGTTCAGGATGAACAAAATTAGCGATATTGATTACCACCATTTAATAAAATATGCTCACAAGTTCTATAGATAGCTTTCTATTTTTTCAAGAACTTATTAGAAGCTAACAATTTGAATTATATCAGTGAAATCGCGATTTTTTTCTCTATCCAAATTTATTTTGAATGAAGTTGTTGATTCAATATTTTTCAACGGGTTTGAGCGTTTTTGAATGGTTTTGGTGAGTGTTTGGAACGAATGAATGGAGCGCTGATTGGGTCAATTTTAATGTATTTGATCGCTGTCAGTGTCAATTTCACGATGTTTTTAACTGTTTCATTTTGATAAACTCGTCGCCTCACCATTGAAATAATCTAAGGCTTATACCCTATTTGTGTTCATGTTCACCCAATCCGACTTTATCTGAACGGAGCGGAAAAGTGACATCATCTTGAACGCTGCATAGCAATCACCTGCAAAATGACGCGCTTCAAAACAATTATCCTAAGATTTTGATCTTTTGTCTCCTTTACGCATAAAAGTAATAGAATAATCTATTTTTTTCGGGCAAGATGGATTGATATTTAATTTGCGAACAACAAAAGCTATATTTCCACTCCGCGTGAAAATATAGCATGTGTTTTTCACGAAATGACATATAAGTCGTTAATACATAAAAACAAACGCTTATCCTCCATTAAGTCTCTGTTGCTAGATAAATGCAGTGATTGGTTGTCCCCGCAATACTCAATGTCAATCTTTCTCGCAACAATGAAATGCTGAAAATTTCACGCTTAGACTCATTCAATTTTGTTTCCCAATCAATTTCAGATCGGGAGATGAGGTAAAGGGATATGCCGGTGATAATCCTGATTGTTTTCTGGAAGGACGGACACAAGATAGGGGATTCGTGGCCTTGAGCTTTTGTGATGGACTTGTAAGTAAAGTAATGTCAAGGTTGATTCAGAAGTTACATGTAATAGGATCTGTGGTGATTTTTTCTGTTAGACAACCAGACTTTAAACAAGTGTATTTGAAAAAAAATCCAACTTTTAAATAGATAAGCCGCGGCCTATTGTCCGAAACACACGGTAGTAAGACGAGGTTTAGATCTCCGTGTCTCAAATAAATCGACTGTCATACTCTTTTTTCCCGTGTTGTTGTTGTTTTCTTGCTGTTTTTTTTTATTTATTTATTTTTTTTTTTTTTGCTTTTTTTACATGACTGAATTTTTTTATGCTTTTAAACGCAATTACAACTGTCATTGCCAAGTAGTAGCCACGTTTATTTGTATGTCCGTTGATGATGTCATTTTAAGAGTGATCGAACACATGCGTAGGACAAGGAAATTTCTAGTGGTTGTTCATTATAACGAAATTAAGGGTAATGTTAGAAATGCCGTGAAATTGACATGTTGAATGATTCTTGAATAATTTTTAAAAGAAATTAAATTATCGTGAGGAGCGCGTTTTGAAATGCATTTCAATGGAACTGAAACAAATCGGTAATTTCGATACCAATTTTATTTTTAAATAACAAAGGGCAATAACTCCAAATTTATTCAAATAAGAGTTGTAGTTCTTCTGCACTGCACTTCTCCTCCATAAGATAAATCCCCCCATTAAGTTTCAAGTTGATAGCTATTATACTTTAGGAGATATTCTCCGGACAAGTATAGTGATGGAACCTTGGAATGACGGAACCTCGGAATAACGGACGGAGACCATTACTATATCCCTTCGCCGAAAACGGCGGGGATGAAAATGAATGTTGTGCTGAGCGAGTGATTATAAATGAGGCTGTGCGTGACATTTCCTACAATTTCAAATGTGCGCAACTCAAAGACTATTTACAGACTATGCATCCGCACAGTCTGTTCATAGTATTTAGTTTGCACTTCGTAGAAAGATAAGGTCTCCAAGAATCTTTAGACAGTAGTGCATCCTTTTAATTGTACTGCATGACTGCCTAGGTTACCCAATGTTGGAACATCACGCAAATGTCAAATTGTTGGATTGATTGATTGATTGAATGGAGTTAAATGGCGCTTTCAACATTATTTCAGTTATATCGCGGCGGCTGGAGCACCTAAAAATGGTTTCCTGGTATTTCTCTCACCAGTACTACCATCACATCCTTTCCTAGCCTCCAGCTGCCACCTCACATAGGTCTACGATTATCAACCCATTGGTGAGAGACACATAGTCGGAAAGAATGAGTGCCGCCGTCGGGGACCGAACCCAGGACTTCTAGATTGACAGTCCGACGTTCTACCAACTGCGCTATGACGGCGGCTGTCAAATTGTTGGAAATGTCAAATGGTTTTGAATGGTTTCGATATAGACGATTGTCAATTTCGCGATATGAATAACTGTAGTAATGTGCGAAAGAACTGTTCTTATGAATATTCACGTGTACAACAAAGATTATTGATATTAATTCTCAAAACCTATATATAAGCTGCCAGACCTACTTCGACTTCTAGGCCAGCGTTAGGAATCATAAATGACAAAACACTCGGAGGATTTCTTTCTTTGAACTCCGTTATTCAAGAAAACACACATTGTTTTAATGTAATTTGCTTGTTTATTTGTTTGTTTACTTTTGTCGCTATTGCTGTTGTTCATGTTGTTTTAATTTGTTTTATCTTTATTTGTAAAACACTAAAAAAATCTCAAGACTCTTACCCGGTTTTTGCATTGGATATTTTTTTTCTTTCTTTCGCTACCATCGAGCTATTTAGACAAAATGAAAACAAGATTCAGATTAGGCCAGAAAAATAAAAGAACGCGATGACAATTTAGTGTGTAACTTGCAATGTATCTTTTCAGTATGGAACAATTCTTGAAGATGATTTTCTATACAGAATAGACCCTGTCGACAAGTTAACCGACTTTATGGAAGAAACTATTGTTGTATCAAGGGGACACTTTGAAGAAAATTTCAACGACCAAATAGGACGTCTTGTTTGTGAGTATGAAGGCGAATCATACTGTAATTCACTTTGCCTTGGATTGACCTCTATCTTTAATTTATTTCAAATAAATGTATCGATAAGTTGCACATTTGATCATCTAATCGTAAAATTTATCATAACCCTACAAATATGATAACATCCCCTATGATATTTTTTTATGATATTAAGGGATTATTTTTTTTAACAATGACATATTGCGGTTATTTTTAGAAACTTGCATATCTATTAGAAATATCGACGAAAACAAGGCAAATAGAGATTATACGATAAATACAATACGTAATTAGTGTATTGTATGAAAAATATCTAACACAGTTGTGGTAATTAATAATTGTCTCGGTAAAACCTCGACAATTTTCAATTCCCCCATCTCGTTAGATATCTTTTTCATATAAAACACTAAGTACTTATTATATATAATGACCGTTTTATTCTGAGTCATCGATTTCAGTCAAAAGTTCGAAGTGGCTACCTTTATATTTTCCTCTTCCCACACATTTTCCCTTTCACAAAAAAATTTCAACCTCTTTTTTCGAAAGAGGTTTGTTTTGCCCGACATTTCACAGATATTAACATCGTAGAATTCACTTTCACCTCGAACAAAAACTTCGTAAATGGCTCACTCGGCGCTCCATTCATTCCAAACACTATCTCCGATTACGCAAGAACATTCGGAAATCTTTCAAAAAGAACTTGAAAATGTCCAAAACGATGAACACGTCGTTGAAATTTAACAAATCGTTAAGAAACGATTCCTTTTTAGCTGGTGTGGATCTTAAAGTGTCTAATAAGTACGTTAAGAAGATCCACAAATTGGAAATTGCTCTTTTTTTTTTTTTTTTTTTTAATTGAGTGAGGTAATGAAATATCCAGATTTGACGAATTGGCGTTTTGTATTACCTCCCTAAGATATCATTCACAACTAGCTCCACTATTATTCCTGAATTGTCAAATAATACGATTTCGTTTACTGTATCCAATTGATCTGTAGCATCAGGAAGTACCCAAAAAGGGTTCAAATGGCTATACCATCAATTTAATATATGACACAAAATTGGATGTTTACAGAAAATTAAAGCCTTTTACCAATTAAAAGTACTAATGCTATTATTCAAATAAATGTAGATCAAGAAAAAAAATACTTGTACATTTTCTACAGAAGAAAAAATATCTCGCCAAATGTAACTGGCCGGTTAGCTCAGTCGGTTAGAGCGTCGTGCTAATAACGCGAATGTCGTGGGTTCGACCCCCACACTGGCCACTTTCATACTTTTGGAAATTAATTTTAAAAGTACTCTGATACAGCTTCTTACATTCAGGCCCAGATTAAAAGTTACGGTTACAAATGTTCAAAACTTGTTTCTGTTGGACAACAGTTTGAGTGTACGCCGATTTTCTTGTCAACTAAACAAAGACACGCGTTTACTCGATGTTTCAGTGCATTCAAGCCGCTCATGAATATGTCTGAATAATTCCTTAGCTGCCTAAATAGTTTTCTATCTCTAGAATAAGGAAAAGCAAGATCGTAAATTCTAGGAGCTGAAACTACTCTTATTTTTGTTAATGACGCCCAAGCGATGATCTTTCAAATATATAGTTTTCATTGAAAACTATTATCGACAATTTTTGACTTGGCAGCTCTTATCCTGTGACAAGTCGTTGTATATTATGGTTTTTAAATTATTAAAAATTAACTCGCTATTTAAAGATAGTCAATTTCAGCTTGAATTAGCTTAGGTGACGATGTCTTTGGTACCCAACGACGAAATGTTTTCACTTTTGTATCTGAAGGGAGATGACCCTTTTTGTTTTTGATGTTGTTATTCTATATACAATTGTATAGGTGTATTTTCTAAACTGAGCTCTGACGTAGGCGCTGAATCCATTTCAATAGGTGTATCGGGTACTTCAAAAAAGCATATGTTAGGAATCTAAACTGATCCCTTCACTTCAATTATGAAAGCACACGTACTTGTAAACCTTTGTTTGATTTACGACAAACAATGACTTTTCTTTGAAAGAATAATTGTTACTTTTATAATGAGTTATAAAAACCTGTTTTATCGATATCGAAAACATGGCTCGGGAATCTAACGGTCAAAAGTAAATTTTACGGCTCACCGCACAAAATTTACCAATATACACATGCAAAGGACCAGATTTTTACAGTGACCAATATATTCATGATCCAACTCACCAAATTACGTCACCGTTAAACCACTCCTTCCGGAACAAAAAGGATGGACAATCAAAGTGTATAAGTACAGAATTTTAAGCGCGTCAATAAACTACATGTACTAGGACAAGCAGGTCTCCAGTAGCTTATTCCACGACCACCAATCCCTCTCATTCATTTCTAAATGTAATATATGAAATTTTAGAAACAAAAAAAATCACCGCTTTAGTGTACGTTCTTCTTCTTCGTTGCTAATTCAATTTAAGTATAAAAGAGGAAAAGTATTCAAAGTTTTTGTTACAAAATAATGCAATCATATTCTATAAAGTCGAAACAATTAGACATGATTGAACATATCGACATAGCTTCACTTCTTCTGCCTTGTTTTTTATGAATTTATTAATAAACAGGCGTATTAGTACTAACTTAAGAAATTAACGTTTAAACAGGTAGATCTGAACATAACACTTTCAGCAAGTTTATAAGTTTGATTAATTCCCCGTCGTATAGAATTCTCCGATTTTTAAGATAAGCATTTAAATCACGCATATTTTAGCACAAACAAAACAGTATATAGATGTTTACACAAATACAGTCCCTCTCATGGATTTCAGATTAAAAAAACCCACCAGATTGACCTATTGTGAATTTATTTTATCTGAATGCCAAATTAACCCCCCCCCCACACACACACACACACACAAAAAAGAAAAAAAAACCTCGATTTATCCTGTTACCGTACAAGGCAATCCTTTATGATATGATCTACGTCGCGGGAGTGATATACATGTATCCCCGTTGATTTTTTGTATATTACACGGTTGTAATTACACTAGTAGAATAACCATGCAAATAAGCTATGAATGGACATCAATGTTATCTCATCGTTGTGAAAATGACGTCATGATGGATTTGCTGATGTCATTTCGCAAACAGCGTTATATATTTCGCGGAATAATTTGAATCGATAAATGTCGAAATTTCGTCATTTTATTGTAAAAATTGGGTCAGATTATAGTGAGAATATAAAATTTGAGTTCATTAAATACCGAATTTATTAAACTCATCATCTAAAACAGATAAAAACTCGTCAAAAACTCGTTTTTATATGTTTATTGATGACTCGTTTGATGAATTCGGCGTTTAATGACAACTCATTCAATATCCTCTATTTATTTCAGCCCATCATGTATTCCAGAACAGATCACGTACAAAGAGAGGAACTGCTGGTACTAGCTTCACCATAGAAGTTGGGGTTTTCGTGGACGCTGATCACGTGGTCAAATTGACAGATGGTGGCGCTGTTACAACGGAAGACAAAATTCTAAAAATAGGCGCTTTTTGGAATGGGGTAAACCATGCATTGTTGACATTATATCAACTGACCTTTTATTCTAATATGCTGGAATTTTTAAGTCCAGTGCCACCACAGCTTCTTGGCAAAAAAAAAAATAAATAATGTAAGAAAAATAAATTTAATTAATTACAAACTGATTGAAAAAAATCGATGACGCGAGATCACGCCAAGAAGGATAAAATTACCCTATGCTTCACTTTGAATTTAATGACCCCGATCTTGACGGATGACCTTGAATTTTGTTCAAGCAGAAAGGTATTGTCAAACAAAACAATTGTAAAACTGCTACTTTTGTTGAAGTGAACTATTTGATACTTATTCATATTCGAATCTCGTTTTAACACACCAAACACAATTGCACCAGTGAGAATAAAGAAATACATGTACATGAATTTCTGATGGTCAAAAGCGTAAGGTTACCCAAGAATTCGCGCTGTCATCTTGTGAAACTGAATAATCGAAATGTAACCGAAAAGGAAACTATGGTGTATTTATAAATTACATGATGTTATCTCCCCTGAATTGCAGGTTGCGGCTGTGATGGCTCTTAGTGATGATTTGGGCTACAGTATTTCACTTCAGATCAAACAAATTGAGTTTTGGACCACAAATCCAGTAAGTCTAGTAATTTAAATCGCTTAAATAGTCTTAAAAAATATTGTTTAATTAGACATTTGCATAAGCAATTACCCCCACTTCCAAGATATTTCCCCATGACGCTCATCTAAAGATGTACAAGTTTGAAAAAAGTGATCACAAGTCATTTTTGTCTGTCAAATGTGTAAATATTTCTTAGATATTGAGAAAAAAAATGTTTTATACCCTATTGACAATAAGTTTTGGAACTTTTGTTTTCGCATAAACTAGTTCGATTAAAGCGTCGCAGATTAAGTAACATACAGTTAACAACATCGTGAAATTGACAAGATGAATAATTTTGGAATGATTTTGGAACGAAGTTGAATGAATGTGTGGAGCGACTTTCGAGTGAATTTAATGGGAGGTAATCCAATATTGCAAATTTTGTTCAGGATGAACAAAATTAGCAATATTGATTACCTCCCTTTAAGAAAATATGCATTAAAGTTCTGTAAATTACTTCCTATTTTTCAAGAACCAATCAGACGCTAACAATTTCAATTACGTCAGTGAAATCGCGATTTTTTCCATTTGTTTTTATTTTGAATAGAGCTGTTGTTGTATACTTTTAAGTCATTTGGAGCGTTTTTGATCGATTTGAATGAATGTTTGGAATGAATGAATGAATGGAGCACTGAGTGAGCGGTTCAGAATGGTTTTGATTGAGTTAAATGTTAATTTCACGATGTAACTAACTGTACTGGGTATGAAGCGATTGATGTCATTTTAAGTCAAAGAAGTAATACCTTTTTTATTTAATTGAACGCATGAAACGAACGAAACAATTTTTCTTATGTATGAATCCGATTTTCGCTTTCTGATTGAGTGATAAGGTTTTTAGTTTAATTTTATACCTCAGCAGCCGCTCCAGGGTTTCTGAAAAAGGGGGTTCGATGTCGGTCTAGAATTTGAAAAATGACCCCCATAGCATCCCTATCTCTATAGATAGGGATACTTTGGAACTCATTCTTTCAAATTCTGTGAATCGGATATCTTTTTTTTATTTTTTTCTAAATTTCAAGTGACCGTACGTGATTCAAATTCTACAGAAAGGGGTCCTGTTTCTTGTGTTGCAAACTCTTAAATGGATTAAGCCATTTCAATGAAGAAATGTGGATACATACCCCCCCCCCCCCCGGATCCGCCACTGCTGTAACCTCATTGAATGGAGAAATCCCATCCATATCATGGACCCTCGTTCTGCTTAACCCTGAATATGTCCGCTTTGGCAGCAGGTTAAGACAAAGATCGGTCTGTGCATACATGCAGTCTGATCATAAAAAATATTTTCCGTTTGACATCTTTATGGACCAGCATTTAGCCAAAATTCTCTAAAATGAATAAGTGAAAACTATTATTTGCTTGTCATATCATTTTTTCTATCTAATACGATTAACATTGATGTTTTATCAGAATTTTTTAAAATAAAATAATAATTTTGTCTGTCCGTCTACGTGTTGACTCCTATCCTATCATACCTAGTTGTTTATATAATAAACGGAACAGCGAATTATCTCTTCTCTGGTTTGCATAGGGTTCGATTCAAATGTGAATGGGTTTATTAGTGAACCGTTTTTGTAAAAAAGAAAAAAAAATCGATTTTTTTTTTTTTTTTTTTTTTTTTTTTTTTAAAGTTTGTCGTTGTTTTTTAGTTGTCAGGGATGTTAGAATTAGAGTATCTTGTCTTTGTACTAAAACCATTTGAGCAGATATTGATAAATAGATTTTAATAATGACGTGACCGTCGATATGCTAATAAGCATGTCAAAATTAGGTATTAGGTCATTAATTGCGTAACTAGTTTATTATAAAACCACGTGTTTTTACTGCATGTTTACATTATCTTACTACTAAAACAGTCTTCCCCCCCTACCCCACTCCTCGTGTAATTGATGAAAACATTGGTCCTTATAGAAGCCAAACGGACTGTATATACCACCGGGTTTTTTTCTCTTAAAGCCAGAAAAGTTAAAAAACAAAAACAAAAAACTTTGTTAATTGTTCGAAGGTTACTCCGATTATATCTTTGAGCATGCCTACTGATTATAAGTTGATGGGAATTCAGAAATATATATATATATATATCTATATGTTATGGACAGAAAAGATCAATAACCGTTTTATTCCGTTTAGTGACGTACAATTATGTACACTGCTTACAACACTTTCAATAAAAGAATTGTTGGCTCAAAATAGGTGCATTCAGGGCTTTCAGCACATCGAATCTAATGTATTTTTGTCAAACGACTTATCCAGCTCATCGTTGTCCAACAGGGGTTAACATGTTTTTTGTTATTTGGCTCTTTTTTCAGACTTGGTATGTCATAGCTCCGGCAGAAAATGCATCAGATACGCTGGACAGCTTTTGCGCTGGGATTTTACCCCTAGCGACCACCCTAAATAGTGACCATTTACACCTGCATACGGAGTGAGTATAAACAGTGATTTTTTAGCTGACAGGGCGGGGCTTTATTAACGGGTCGTGACATTTAAGATAGTGGAACCTTGATACAAGTAGTTCCGCAACTTTTCGCAAATCCTGAACTTTAACAGTTTTTAGCCAGGTTTCTTAATTATTTCATTAGGAAACCTCGGTTAACATTGTCAGAGATCATAAGTTACAAAATGTTGCTTTTAAAGGTCCAATACTTTAATGCTTGAATATGCAAAATGTCGAAATTATTTAAAGCTGCTCTTTCACAGATTGGGAAAATGTGATTTTTGAAAATTTTCGTAAAATCAATCGGAAGTAACAATCTCATCATGTTGAAGACTTTAAAATAATAAGATTCAATCTGGTAATGCATGGAAAGAAAGACCGATATTCCTGAATTTAGAAAAATTCATTCTGAAAAATAAAGCAACTACTAACGCAATTTTTAGCTAACTATTTATGCATGTGCATTCCGCATGTTTGTCTTATTTAATAAAAAATTAAGGTAAAAGTATTTGACAGCTGAAAAGTTCATATCAATACAAGAAAAAATGAGAGATTATTCACGGAAAAGAATGATTTTGAAATTTATAGATTGGAAATTAATAGAATGGATCACTTACTGATCTTACCGCTCCGAAAAAATAAGTTACAAAATAATGCAGTTTTTGATGCCCATGCCTTTGGGCCATTCCTAATCGTCTTAAAATACACACATTTCCAAATCTAAGAACAAGTTTTGTATTTTTCTATGAAAAACTGTGAAAGAGCACCTTTACGTAGTGGTTTTATCATAAATTGCATTACTTTTGTCTCACTTATGTGTTTTTACTCACATTGTACTGTAAGAGAAAAACCTACTCATTCACAACATTGTTTTATACCAATTTACCCACACATACTCAGTATAACTTTCCTAAAAAATGTAGCATATTAAAATCATTTTGAACTATTTCGAAGCATTTTTGAACAATTGCGGAGTCTTTTTTAATGCTTTGAGTGATTGTTTGGAACGAGCACTGAATTAGTGATCAATAATAGTTTTAATTGAAATAATTGTCATTTCCCGATATTATTCCCGATGTTTTCAACCATGCCTTTTCTTTTCCAGATTCCCATCCACAGGGGCAGCAGGCTACGCATATATTTCGGAAACATGTTCATACTTCCGATGTGCCATCACGAGAGTGTCGTTTGAGTCTTCCTATAACTTAGTGGCCCACGAAATTGGTCACAGGTTTGTGTAATGTTTAAAACATCGTAATATCGACTGACAATCAGATCAAGGCCATTCTTAATCGCTCACTCAGCAGCCATAGGTATAATCATTCCAAACACTCACTCAAATCATTTTAAAACGCCCCAAAATCACTCAAAATGAAAAAATCAGCAATAACATTTTTGAAAAATAGCCAAAAAAAAAAGACGATTTCATTGACTTAATTGAATTTTGAAAGCGTATTTTGGGTCCATGAAGACATATAATTCTATTCATTTATAGAACTTGTATGCATATTTTAACACAGGGTGATAATAAATATCGCTAATTTTGTTAATCTTGAACAAAATTGGCGATATTTAATTACTTCCTTTTAATTCCATTCAAAACTCACTCCTCGCGCTCATTCACTATCTTTCCAAAATCATTCCAATATCATTCAGGTTATCAATTTAACGATGTTTTTAACTATAACCTTTAGACCTGGCATTGCTTGATATTCCTATAAATTGGTATTCCATGAATTAGGACATTGTTGAATATGTGTAGAGTTAAAATGTGGTATTATTTTTAATTTTCTTATGGCTTGGTAGCCTTCGAATTGGAAAATGGATATGTGTAGAAATTAAATCTGGTATCCTTTAAATCTTCATATAACTAAGTACTAAACGAAATGGGGCATATTTATTAATAAACGTAACATTTGAAGCTTCCCTTACCTTGGTAACCCATGAATAAGGACATAATTATGTTTACATTTTAGACGTGGTATTGTTTTTGTTTTCTTATAACTTGATAGCCTCCGAATTAGGGCATGGATAAGTGGAGAAATTAAATGTGATTTGTTGATACATGTTCATTTATAGACATTAGATATGGTAACGTTTGAAGCTTCCTTTAACTGTGCAACCCACGAATTAGACGAATTAGGACATAAAAATTTGTAGATATTAGCCGTGATATTGTTTGGGCTTTTTTTTTTAACTTTGTAGCAAATGAATTGCGATATGGTTTTGTGCAGTCTTTTGATGTTGTATCGTTTGGATCCTTCTATAACTTGGTAGCTTTGCAACATAGTTAAGTGAAGACTTTATACAAAGTATTGTTTGTATCGTGGAAAAAGTTGTTTCTTCTTCGAAGATCGACGAATCTTTCTTTTCGTGAACAACAAAAGCTATATTTTCACTCGTGATATAATACAAGAAATCCGATTATTAAACTGTCATTTTATTATAAATTTAACTGTGCCCTTCATTAAATAGCCTCAATATGCTACATGATGGAGACGTCGGATGTGGAGCAGCTGAAGGAATCATGTCGGCCGCCGGAACCGGAAGTTTAAGTTGGACTTCCTGTAGCAGATCGGCACTAGAAACTTTCGTACAGTGAGTACGGTGCTTTAAAAATATATACATGGCATAGGCGTAACTAGGATTTCGAAATTTATACGCACTCAGAAGGCAATCAACATAGAATATTGAGGATAAAGGCGATATGTGGACTGTGACAAAAAATGAAAGTCTACCGTCCGCTACCCTTTTCTATGATTTGAGCGTTGGTGAATAATAAAAAAAACATCATGTGTAGTTTCGATGTTATGATCATTCATCAACGACATCTTTCGAAAGAGGACTTATTTGTATTACCAATGCGTTACTTGCGTAATAGGAGCTACGCCCTTGCATGGGATCTTTAAGAGAGATGATCTTAACCGTATCTTGAATAGAAATGTTATAACGAGAGAATATACGAGGTTAAAATAAATAAAACATGACAATGAATAATTTAATCAAACGACTGGATAGCTTTTCATTTTACACTCTAAACGCTATGGAATAGTAGCTACAGTTCAAAATAGAGCTGTCAATGTACAATAATGCTCGACTTTTCTTATTATTTGATAATGAAAGAAGGCCAATGTCAAAATTAGAACAAATAAAGATAAAAGTATGGCAGTAGCCATAAAGTTAACTTTAAAGTTAGAATTTATAAGTCCAAAAGGGGTGGCATTCAACTGAAAGGGTTGTCAGATTAATGAATATTTTCCTAGAGGACGATGTGTTTGCAGTCTGGATACGTACAAAGCGTCAGAGCATTGGCATAAATTGAAACAAATATATAGAAAAATGTAGATAATAGTTCAACTAAGACTATTTAAGACCGTAAATGTTTTTGTTGTTGTTGGGGTTTTTTTTTGTCGTTTTTTTTTTTTTTTTTTTTTTTTTTTTTTTTTGTTGTTGTTGTTTTTTTTTTGTTTTTTGTTTTTGTTTTGTTATTTCAATATAAAGAATGTCAATATTGATTTTAAAAAAATATTGCCAATAAAAAAGATCATGTATAGGTGCTAAAAAAATTTTTTTTTAAGAACGATTACTACTTAGTTTGTCAACACAACAACTCTCTTCTCCGTTTATCAGGTCAGCCGATCCAGCCTGCCTGTTTGCTGAGAACGTACCTGCTAGTGAAGTTGATTCTGCCGTAGCTTCAATCTCCCTGGACGGGGTCTACGAAGGTAAAACCCCCTTCAAATCATTCTGAGGTGTAACTTAATACTGTTTGTAAGGTAAAAGTTACAGCATTTAATTTTGTTTCAATAAAAGATATTTATTATCAATGTCCGGAGTTCCTGGTTCCTGGTTCCTGCGGGCGATGTCCACTTCCTTGTCCGAAACATAAATCTATCACCACAAGTCCAATTTACTTAAAATTTGACACTAAAGTTCTTCTCATGATTACGGAATGTAGTTCACAAGAACCGCAACTTTACCTAGCTGAATTTCCTGAATGTATTACAGGTAAACCACGCTGTTCGAATGTTTATAAACAGACTTTCGACAAGTTAATATAGATAAATTGGGGCCAACGGATTTTTTGCTATCACAGTATCTATAACGCAAAACTACTGGCATATTAATACCATCCTTTGAATTCTATCGGTTAACGTCATGTGTTATAGCGTAAAAGTAACGTGCTTTCGAAACCGACTTCACCTTAAAGAAACTTAAAGTGAAACGACAAAAAAACATTGAAAATCGATAGGCAGAAAAAAGTGTTTTTCGTGATAAGTTTCAGGGGCCAGTTTCATCAAAACATTTAGGACATATTTTTGTCTTACCTATGACTTTCGATTCAGTAACAACAACAATCACTTAACATATGTATTGATAGATTGGTGATACATGATTTTTGAACTAAATATGTAGTAAGTCATAGGTAAGACAAAAATACGTCTTAAATGTTTTGATGAAACAGGCCCCTGTACTCTATCAATATATAACTGATTACATTTGTAATTAAGTACCGATATCTCACGCTTGTTAAATCTCAGTTAAGTCCACCCCTACTCCTGGCTATACCACATTTTCCCGCGTTTTCGTATACCGCGGTTGGACTAAAGTTATTTTCTTCTTTTGTTGTTTATACTTGGACATCCGGTAATGTAACGGCAGAAGTTGTAACAATTTGTCACCTTGTTAAGTACTTATCAATTGATCTTTTTTAAATAAACATCGTCGATTTTCTACCAAAAACTCGTAACTACAGCTTTAAACAAGCTGTAGTTACGAGATTTTAGCAGAACACCGATGACATATTTCATCTTTTCTCTTTTACCAGGAATGATCACGAGTCCAGACGAAAACTGTATGAATACGTATGGTTCTGGGTACAGATTTAGAGACTGGTACAACTCGGTCTCCGTAGTAAGTATCGCTAAGATGAGCATTTTAGCTTAAAGATATAACATTCATTCCCTTTTTGGCCCGTAATTTGCAATCTGCGTTTTGTTTATCTTGCGGGGCGGGGCTTAGTCGGCCGTAATTTAGTAAGATTACTTTGTTGTTGTTGTTTTTGTTATTGTTGTTGTTGTTGCTGCTGCTGTTGTTGTTGTCGTCGTCGTCGTTGTCGTCGTTTTCGTTGTTGTTGTTGTTGTTTTAAAGAAAGTGAACACATTGCATCATTCGGTTTACGAAACCTGACGACTTCAGGTTGTCAAAGCTGAAGTTATGAGGGTTCGTTACCAGCTGACGGTTGTATGTTTCACGTTTATTCTGTAGACTTTCTATGAATGCGAGTTAGTTTTTTTCTAAAAAAAAAACCTTTGCGTGAAATCCAAAGAGCAATTACCAATTACTTAAATACTGCTCTGCAAGGGCAGAAATCATGGATTATACTTATACGAAATGATGTCATCTCTGTACACGAAGGCGTGATCCGGTAAATACGTTATTTTTACGGAACAGACGAAACGTTGATCAGTAGGTATAGTTCTGTCCTGTGTTGTTAATGTCAAAACAATGTAAACTGTCTGCGAATTAAACTCCGCTTTGCACGTAATCGCACGTGCAAAGCGGAGATTAATTTACATGCAGTTTGAACCGTTATGTCATACTGAACGCAGGGCAGAGCTAGGGCGTGGTTCAACGCGATGACCGTATTAAGCAATTATCATTAAGTTGTTGTTGTTTTTTTAACCGAGTTTAATGCCGCCTTCAGTGGAGGCTGGACGACCTCAAAATGAGCGACAATGTTTGACCTCCCTTCACTTTCTTTCAAATTTGCCTTTTAGACACATTCAGTATCATTGCAAATCATTCAACATGTCATTTTCACGATGGTAACCCGCGAAATACACACGTTTTCAGAATAATTACTGTTACTACGGTGGCTGTGTCAACATGAATGCTGGGACAAACTATGGAGTCATAACATCACGATCAAATCTTTTGAAAGGTCAGTATTATTTTCGCTAAATTTTTTGGCCCTTTTCGACCGGGTATCTATTAAACGTAGAAGCGTCGCAAAAATATGACGTCACATTTGGTAGAAACGTTAGTCCCAATGGAAAAGGTATAGGATTAATGGTCATGGTCCGGTTCGACCGGGACTAATCTTTAGAAGCATTGTTTTAAGGCCTCGGTGAGACACATATAACTATAGCTTTTTTATTGATGATTTAGGCTTCTTCGTATTTATATACAAAATGTACATTTACTAGCAACCAACCAATTAAAAGACGGCTTACAAACTCATCCATTTTTATAAGATTTATATGTATTGGTTGTGCCCGAACTTAGGAGTGCTTAACCTTTAAAACGAGCTAAAGATAAATAAGAGTGTATGCCCATTCTTAAGAATTGATGGGAGATTTATTCATCATGTAAACTAAAAAGGTTCGTGGACAATAATGCGTGAAAGAATTAATATATCTATATACCTCGATTTGTGAAATAAGATCGATCGAACATTATAAAAAGAGAGAGAGATTGTAAAGCCTTTACAATAGAGTTTGTAGACCTGTCTGTCGCCCAGTATGGAAAAACTTGGCGCGTGTTAAACGGGGTATAATTTACAATCAAGTTGCACTGTTTTGTTATTCTTGCAGAGCTGTTCTTCATCTCTTCAGTGGACGATCAAAATCTTGTAGTTAAGAACATATTTTACTAGCATGAGTTGGAATTAAAATATTCAAAAGGCATTAAGATATTGGAACCGTAATTGTTTCTCAACATTTCGGAACTCGCCATTTTTCACAATTTTAACCGAGGTTTCCTAATGAAATCAGGAAACCTCGGTAAACATTATCAAAATTCGTGACTTCCGAAACGTTGCGGAAATATTACTGGTGCACTGCCTAAAAAATACGCTTTTTGTATTGTTTCTTTTTAATGTGATGGAATGACGTACGTTTAATATATCTGCAGGAACGTATTGTGACGCTGGTTACGTTTGTTCCGGCAACTCGTGTGTTACGCGGGCGGAGTTGAGAGTGGCCACCGACAAGTTTATTGAAGTACAGGGTGGATGGAGTGAGTGGGGTGCCTATACGACTACGTGCTCGAGGACGTGTGGGATGGGCTTTACCTACAGGGAACGGACGTGTAGCAATCCGTAGTAATTATTTTTACGTTAATAGTAAGAATCGAACTTCCACAATATTCAAAACTTTAAGTGTTCTTAAAGGTCTAGGTCTTGACGAAGTTGTTGTTGGCGTTAAGAATGATGTTGAAGCTTTCACGTTGTTGGTGCAAAATAGAAGAATACACCCCAACCGAAACAGTTAACTAGAGGCTTAGTCCTAATTCAACTTTTCACCTTCAAGTACATGTGGCCGAGTGATGGTAGCCGCATACGACGTCTCTCATCATTCTTCACATTTACAACTCCTCATATTGGGGAAAGCATAAATGCTAACTAACTTTTTTTATAATGTTTTTCTTTTAGTGATAAATGTTTATTTCCGTTTGTTTCAGTCCCTTGCTCACCCCACCATGTACAGGTAGCCATATAGAAGCAACAGAGTGTAATACTCAGGTACTGTAAATCGAGATCTATAATCCAAGCAGAGACAATCTGGGCCAAGTTGTATTCAAGGTTTACCATTGGTTAAGTCTTAACCGGAAGTGATTTTCAGCGAATCAAGCTTGTTTCAAAAACAAAAGAAATTTGGTTGGCTGAAAATAACTTCGGGTTACTGACTAATGACTATCTTGTTTACAACTAGATGCTTATAAATTCTTGAAACAATTATTTGAAACAGAAAATATCGTACCCGAAAGATGTCTTTCAGGGAAAACATTGAATTCTTGTTCGTTAAATACAAATCATCTTGATAAAACCACGCATGTGAAAACATATGGAACGAAGCGTTGTCGGATGGAGGAAAAGGATTGAGTAGATCAAAATCACATAAAAGCATTAAGGTCAAATTATATACAATAACCATCTGATTTACAAAATAATATATAGTTTGATTTTTAAATGTTTCAAATCAGATAACATTTTTCCAAAAATTCTTAAGTTTGGGATGGTTGCAAAGATTTTCTAA
The DNA here is from genome assembly GCA_948146395.1 of Fragum whitleyi. NCBI lineage: Eukaryota > Metazoa > Mollusca > Bivalvia > Cardiida > Cardiidae > Fragum > Fragum whitleyi. The sequence continues at coordinate 48,280,168 of OX411557.1, forward strand.
CTGTTCGTTGTTCAAATAATAGAAATCCTGGTCCATTTCAGGCGTGTGCAGGCGATAGCACTACATCAAGCGAACTAATCAATCAGCGAGCGTCAGAGGTCTGTGCACAACTTATTACTAATGGCATTTTATCATCAGCGGATTATGACGGTAGTGGTGTAAAAAGGAGTAATGGTGGGTAAAAAGATAATTTTAAATTTTGACAGATTTTAATGGCATTACGATGTAGTGGAAAGAAAAAGATATAAGGCGAGAAAATGATAATATTGTCGGTTTAATTCTAAAACCTCCCAACTACAACTTTAGAAAACCTGCAGTTTCGAGATTTTAGTACTAAACCGATTATGTTTTAAGTAATTTTTAATACAATGTTGGACAGAATATTTTTTAAGCATTTTATTTTTCAATTATCAATATACTCTACAAGATCGATTTAACCGAATCCATAATATATTTAGGGAAAAAAATGATTAAAAAAGATCAATATCATTTGATTGAATAAACTGTGAGGCCCAGATCGAGAACATGTAAGTAAAAAAGCCGGGCGTTGACGGCACCTGAACCTACTGATTTATCCACATTTTCACCCCTTAACACCCGGGTTTCGTCCGTTAACGTTAGCCTATTTTTACCCACAACGTAAATTTTTAGCAATGACGATCATTAATTCCAGGTGAGGTTGGCCAGTGTGAAGTAAAGTGCCTCCCTTCTGGACAGGATCGGTACGCCATTATGCCAGACGGAGTCACGTGTTCTGCTACGATAGCCAATGAAAATGAGGCTGACATAAACGGATATCCGAGAAATAAAGGAATGATAGGTCGATGTATTCGTGGCTCTTGTGTGGTGAGTTGAAGTGAAAAAAAAAAAGAGTAAGAGACTCACTGGTGGATCCAGAGGGAGTTCGGTGGTGGGGGTAAGATGATGGGGGTGAAACAAACCCCCTCTTAGACCAATTACATTTTGTTAGCATGTGTAAATTCAATCAAATTTGGGTAAAAGTAGGAAAACGATGCCCCGGGTTTTAGATTGTATCAACAAAATAGGTCCCAAAGACTAGAAATGCTCATATGGATCCAAATATTTGGACCACTCGGAAATTCCGTAAAATAGCTCGGTTCCAGCAGATTTCGAGCACTAACTTTTTGAAGAATGATTATTTATCGAAATCTCTCAATAACGATAACTGCGTTCTGAATTAAGGCAATTAGCATTTTATTATAACCTTCGATAAAAATATACGTAACCTTCTATAAATAGATTTCTATATTTTCGTGAACTAATCAGAACCTTATGGATTTAAGCAATCCGGTAATATAACAGTTTTTGATTATTTTTTTTTTTTTTTTTTTTTTTTTGTTAGTGTGATTTTTTTTTTTTTTTTTTTTTTTTGGGGGGGGGGGGGATATTTCAATATGAATGCTGGACTTTTAAAGTTGTATTGGAACGTTTTTGAATAAAATGAGAGAGTATTTTCAATGAATTATTGAGTGTCGAGTAAATAATTAGATTGGAGTGAGTGTCAATTTCACGTTGTCATTAGCTCTACCGTATTACCTCGTTTTACATTCAGGCTGTATCATGTGACGGGACGACTTCCGGTGCGATCCAAGATGGCTGCGGTGTTTGTGGGGGAGATAACTCTACTTGTCAAGTTGTAGAGGGCGTTTTCACGGACCCGATAGCCTCCGGTTTGCTTATTTCTATCTTTATCACATTATGTCTAAAATTAACTATTTAAACGTATGAATATCTTTATCATACGGTTCATCTTAAGACATTGCTTTTATTTCTAGAAGTTAAAAGTGTGGTCGTTTTGAAGAGATTAATTACAAAAAAAAATAAGAGAAAAAAAGGATTCCGAGGGAAACAAATATCTACTACATTGTGTACTTAGATTCTTCAACATTTGTTTTCGGTGAAAATGTTACATATTTCTCAATATTCGAATTGAGTGCCTTTAAACGACTGCGTATCAAGTGTGCATCATTTACCTATTTACAAATGACTTTATTTTACACTGGTCAAATTGCAAAGAAGAGTAAGGCGACAATTTTCCTTTAACTGAAATAAATGTTTCTTGTCACATCTTCGTTGTGCGTAATTCATTGTCCCTGGTCAGACTGGGCGGACTGTGCAGACTGACTAGGGTCGAAATCTTTTGTACTCTATTAATTTTCTGAGTCTAGAATGATCAATCTACATTTCCATATGCAATCTCTGGTTGACCTGTTGTAGAACCATTTATTTATTTTTTTTTTCAAATATGTCATAGGAGTTCCCAGATTTGCTCTGTTCGCGTGACAGGGTCACATTTTCTACGTAACTGTTTTTCAATTTAAATATTATTTTTGAAGTTTAAAGCTTGCCATAAATATGTATTTTATGTGAATTCTATCTAAATTAAAGCAAGGAAAGTCTTGTATTTCTATGGGTTTCTTTTTCAGGAACACGATACGACCTTTTCACATTACCCGTGGGTGCATACTTAATACAGATCTATTTTACATACAGCTCGATGAGCAACCACTTTATAGGTTTGTGACTTAGCGGTATTTATAAGCGTGAATCGTTTTTAATTGCAACTCTGGTAATAGCAACTGACTGCTCAATAGCATCTTTCCATATGTATATACATGTACAATATATTCAAGGAGAAATCGCTTCTTTTTTATTTAAACTTCAGGCTTCTTGCAACAAATACGATGACACATCGGCAAAGGGATTAACGATTCGGCGATTCCGCATTATCTTATGCGTTCAATCTTCTCAAAATATTTAAGCAATATCTAAAAGAGCGACATTGATGTTAGGCTACATGCAAGATGAGAAACACGGAACCATTTCGTTTTCGAACATATACTAACGACTTTTTATCCTACGGATGGCTAGTTTCTATTGCATTAGTCTAGAGATTAGCAAATTTAACTTGTTCAGATTGTTTCTGAGCCATTGTGAAGGCGACGAATTCATTTTGCACAAGGCTTTGTCAGATAGTACAGTTAGTTACATCGTGAAATTGACATTCACCTCAATTTAAATCATTCAAAATCGCTCACTAAGCGCTCCATTCATTCATTCCAAACACTCACTCAAACCATTCAAAAACGCTCAAACCCATTGAAAAATATACAAACAACAACGTCATTCAAAATAAATTTGGATAGAAAAAGAATTGCGATTTCAGTGACATAATTCAAGCTGTAATGGTCTAATAGGTTTTTGAAGTATGGAGCTATCTATAGAACATGTATGCATATTTTATTATAGGGAGATCATCAAGATCGCTAATTTTGTTCATCCTGAACAAAATTTGCGATAACGGATTACCTCCAGTTAAATTCAATCAAAACTCGCTCCACACACTCAATTTTATTCCTTAATTATTCCAAAACCATTCACCTTGTCAATTTCACGATGTTGTAAACTGTATGATTTTAGATCAGCTGCTCAGTTTTGTTGTCTGATCTTAGCCTACGCTACCTACATTTATTTGATTTATTGTTGAGAAAAAATTAAGAGCGTCTGATTAACATGACCCCAAAATAGACAATTTTTAAACAAAAATTATATTCAGCAGGCTTAGGATTGTCATACTATGTAAAAATCTTGGAAAAAATGCGCGAAATCAAATTGATAAAAGCACTGAGTACAAAAATTTTGAGTCTGAATTTCTTTTCAAATATTTGATTTCCAAGCGTGTCTAGTTGTAACGGAAAAATGAAGTGGTCTAAACTAAGATCAGATTGCACATATGTGCAGCACATATGTGCAGAGTGATCTTTGTCTATACCTCCTCCCAAAGCAGGGATATTTCGGGTTTAGCATGACAAAGATTTTTTTGTTTTTCTTCACAATGTTTACAGAACTCTGGAACACAGACGGTTCACAACTCTTCGTTCCAATCTATTCTGGTAAGTTTGACACTAGAGAGACGCCGGAGAGTGTAGCCGGAGCGGACTGGTATCATTACTTCGCCAAACAGTTTCTGTACAGCTTTGGACCAATTGACCGGGAGGTCGTCGTTAAGGTAAACAGTTAAAAACATCGTGAAATTTAGAATAATTCCAATTAAAACCATTCTGAAACACTTTTCAGTGCTACATTAATTCGTTTATAACACTCACTCAAACCATTCAAAACCGCTCTGATATCGTTCAAAAAGCCCTTTGAAATCGTTCAAAACGGTTGACATTTTTTTTTTAATTCGATCGGATCCTTCACGATTTATCGGCTTGTGTGAGTTTTAAACGGTCCGATTGGTCCCAGAATACACTTAAATACAAAAGGGCGTAAATTAACCAAGGGGGTGAAAATATCGCCAATTGCATTTTGGACGAAATTATCTCAGATGTTTTACGTTCCTTAAAATTCATTCAAGACTTGCTCACAACACACATTCAATTTATTCATCTTGTCAATTTCACGATATTTTAACTGTTTTTAAATTTGGTGGTTAACGGGCGCTTTGCATCACGGAAAAGTGCGATTAGTATGGGAATCTTCTTATCTGATATGTAAAGATAAACCACGCTACTTGGATGTTTATTAACATACTTAAAAGGAGTTTAATACAGAAAATTTGGGACCAATGATTTTTTTTTTGTCACAGTCTCATACTACACTGAAAGATCAAAGAAACGCAAAACTATTGGTATTTTACCATCCTTTGAATTACAAAGGTAAACGTCATGTGTCATAGCGTAAAAGTAACATGCTTTCGAAACCAGCCCCATCATTAAGAAACTAAAACTGTAACGACAAAAAGCATTGGTCATCGACAGAGAGAGAGAGAGTGTTTTTTTGTTGTGAGTCACTCTACTCTGTTAGTATGTAGGTTATTGCATTGTAATTAAGTACCGTTATCTCGCTTTTGTTAAATTTCAGTTCAGTCCACCTCTGCTCTTGGCAATACCACATTTTCCCGCGTTTTCGAATACCGATATTTGATTATTGATACGAAGTTTAAGTCGCCATACTATGGATTTGGTTTTTTGGATATTGTTCATACAGTTAGTTACATTGTGAAAATGGCATTCATCTCAAACAAAACCATTCTAAATTGCTCACTTAGTCCTCCATTCATTCATTCCAAACATTCACTGATTCACCATTCATAAACACTCAAAGAGTAAGTTCATATCGGACTCGGTTTCGACCCGAGTTAACCGGGTTTCCACCAGAACGACCTCGGTTTCGACACTAGTGATGTCATTTTTACCTTTCAACCTTGACGCTTCTGATCCTAGATCAGGCCGGTGTTACTTGGGTTCCAAAATGGCGTCGAAAATAGTGCACAACAATTCGATTACAAAAGAAAATGCTCTCTATTATTTTAAACAACAAATACTTTTTCTTATTTTATATAGTATTTTGCACTAGTTCATCACATTTCTTAATGGGATAACGATATTTTATGGTTAATCAATTATTGAAGCGGTAAATGTGAAGTTTGTTTACTACCACCAGTGGGTAACAACGTTCACATGAATGTCCTTTCTGCGCATGCATATTACAATCAATTTTAGATTATTACACCATCTCACGCGACTCCCGGGCTGCCATTTGAATTTACCCAAAATGACTGAAGGTAAAAGATCAACAACTACCTTCAAAATGAATAAAGCAAGAACGAAATCGCGATTTCACTTTCGTATTTGAATTTTTTAAGCGTCTTATTGCTTCTTGAAGCAACGGGAAGCTATTTATAAACATTTTATGCATATTTTATTTAAGGGAAGTAATACATTTCACAAATTTTGTTCATCCTGAAAAAAATAGCGATATTGGATTACCTTCCTTTAACTTCATTCAAAACTCGCTCAACACACTCATTCAAAAACATTCCGAAATCATTCCAAAATCGTTCACCTTGTCAATTTCACGACGTAATTAATTGTAACAGGGCAGACAATGCAGACAAACTCTCTCTAAAAATCTAAACTGTCTGCCAAGTACGGGACGGAACCAGCGATCCCTTTATTAACTATTTTGTAAGAAAATCAAACAGGGGATCGTCATTTAGGGATTGTTTAAATAGTTTTTAGCTCACCGGAGCACAATGTGCTCAAGGGTTCTTTTAGAATCACCCTGAGTCCGCGTCCGACGTGCGTCATGCGTCGTATGTCGTCAACAATTTTAAACGACATCTCCTCCTACAACACTTGGTCAATTTCAATGAAATTTTCTCAGAATGTTCCTTGTTTAAACCTCTTGAATAATTGTGCAGGGATTCTTATTAGGCCCAAAATTTGGGTGTGACAGGGCGTGGCATTTTTTTCATTACAAAAATTTTGAACGTCATCTTCTTCTTATCTCTTGGGCCGATTTCAATTTAATTTTGTCAGAATATTCTTTTGGTGGCCCTTTTCAAATCATGGTCTCAAAATTCAGATTGGCCCCTAATGCCATTTTTTTCACTATGAATCATCATCTCTTTTACCACTAGACCAATTTTAATGGAAAAAAATCTTTGTTAGATCCTTACCAAAAAATGATCATAAAATGTTTATTGACCTATTTAACAAGCGTGACAGAGCGTGGCATTTTAGGACTTTGTAACCTTTCAACGACATCTTCAAACCACTGGGCCAATTTCATTGAAACTTGGCCAGGATGTTCCATGGTTGATCCTTTCGTAAAAATGTTTGCCATATTTTCATTCAGCCATAAATATGGGTGGGGCATTTTTCACTCAAATGATAAAAATCAGGTGTGCGTTTAGTGCCATTATCGGCTCTCTTTTTTGTATGTGGGTGTCTGACATTGTAAAGTCCCTAGATAGCACGGAAGAGACAGATTGGTGCTTATTTTTTAGCAAAAGGAGTACGTGAAGCTGAGCCCTATATAAAAGGGCAATGCAATTGAGAAAACTTTGAAATTTGCACTCATACTGATCTAAACCATTCAAAATCACTCGCTCAACGCTCCAATCATTCATTCCTAACGGTCACTCTTAAACGCCCGAAATTGTCAAAAAACGCTCCAAATCGTTCAAAATGATAAATATTTAAATCAATTTGACGAAATAATTGTATGACTTTATTGGCTGGAATTGAGTTTTAAGCGCCAAAAGATCAGAAAGTACGTAAATGTCGCTGATTTCGTCTAATTTGACGAAATTTACTCTTATGGTTTACCTCCTTTAAGAATCATTCAAAATTCGCTCCACTCACTCATTCAAATTAATTCCAAAACCATTCCAAAATCATCTAAATAGTACATTTCATGATGTTCCTAACTGTAAGGTATTGCATGATCATCAGATTAAGCATGACTATTTATGATATCCCTTAGTCGTATAAAATTTAACCTACAATACGTCAAGAATTGCTATCCGTCAACCTTCATTCAGGCGAAAGGAAGTCAAATAACGGAAAAAGGAATCGGAATTGTTTTCGATTGTCATCATCATTTATTTATATTACGTACTTAGTGTTTTGTATAAAAAAAATATCTAACGAGGTTGGGAGAATTATAACTTTAATGATAAGTGTCGAGGCTCTGCCGAGACAGTTATCAATTTTCACAACCGAGTTAGACATTTTTTCATACAATACACTCAGTACGTATTATATTTATCTTATAACCCATATTTGTCTTGTTTTAGTCGATGTTTTAACTGAAATGCAAGTTTCTAAAAATAACCGCATTATATCATTGTTCTAAAAATAACTATGTGATATCATAAAAAAATATCATACGGGACTTTATTACTCGGATATTTGTATAGTTATAAGATAAAACTTATTACTATTTCACCGATTACAGTCAGAAATCCCCTCTTTATTTCAGATATACAACGATAAATCCAACACAAATACTGGTATACATTATGGATATTCAGTTCCTCTAGGTAGGTCAAAACATTTCATGTTTGAAGAACATATGAGCCTGTGCGTGACATTTCCAACAATTTGAAATGTGTGTAAGGTGCAAACATTCAGCTGCGTAGACAGCCACATAGTGTTAATACAAAGTAACCTGATGGTCTACAGATACTTTAAGACCTCATATAGCTACTAAGCGCATAGAGAAGTCTCTGGTCAGACAGTGCGGATGCACAGACTGGTCAAAGTCTTTGCTTTGCGCATATTTAAAATTGTTGGAAATCTCACGCACAGGCTCATATTTTATTTATTTATTTTTTTTACATTTCCTCCTCATTCAAGATGACAATGCTCATTAAGAAATGTTATTCCAATTTGAATGTGGACTGACGAGCAAACTAGGGTCTTATTGTAAGACGTTTCGTGATTTTTTAAAATGCATTTATTTATTTATTTATTGAACTCAAATTTGTTCTATTAAATTTGCTACAATCAACTTATATTTTCTTTTAAAAACTGTTCCAAATAAACCGGTTGGCATTTTACCCAGCAAAGCAGTTTCATGTACGACAACTAAGCAGCCAATAGCAGTGTCCTCTTAAAGTTTATTTACATGAAGTACTTTTCATCACTACTATTACTTTTTATTTTCGAAAAGTCTTTAAAGAAGTATCGTGTATCTTTATACCCGCCATATTCCCCCCCCCCCCCCCCGCCTCCCCTAATTACTCCAGACACCTACCAGTACAATTGAGGTTTGTTGTTGATTATTTGCAAAGACTGTACAGACACCTTCCTTTTCTACACTCCTTTGCTCAACATGTCATTTTAAGTGTGTATGAGTTAATCCTCGTCGTCAAAATCACTTCAAAATATCAAAACTGATTTCGATTCCGTAAAACATGTAAATCATAATTTCAAACACACAAACGTCATATTAGAGTTCCCATGGCAGCGCTAAGTAGTGTTCCTTAAGATGTAATTTGAAAACAATTGTTTCAACATGTAATTGCTACTTATTAGCCACTACAACTACGTTATCAACAACCACACTAAATACGACAACATCAACAACTTCTACAACGTCATCAACGTCAACTACGTCATCCACCACATCAACAACGTCATCTACTACGTCATCAACTACGTCATCAACAACTTCAACAACGTCAACGACAACACCAAGTACCAGCACTTCGTCAACAAGTAGTACATCCACTGAACCTATATCATTGACATCTTCTTTTGCTTCCAGTAGCACTGTATCGTCTACCTCCACTTCTAGTCTAGCGTACATGAAACGTTGTCAACCTAGATTCAACTAACTTTAATTCCGTCGTGTTTCGCTAAAAACATTTAGTTTGTTTGTGTAATTGCATGTATACATTCATAAAACTATCTAGAATTTAATTTGTTAACTTGTCATTTAAAAATTATCCATCTGGGCCGTATAAAATGTAATTATTTGTAGAATCTTAACCGGAAGTCCTTTCAGTCAATCAGCTTTGTTCTTTCAAATTGTACGTTTAAAAAAACACCTGATTGGCGGAAAATTAATCCGAATTGAAATCAAACCAATTGTTAACTTACAATTCAACTCTGGATAGAAGTTTGAGTTTTAGTCGTGTATCTTTAAAAAAATATCTCTTCAAAAATAAACTAATCATATCGTGCTTATTTTTAAGGCGTTTAGTTTTTCTTTTGAAACTGTTATTGAACTAATTTAGGCGCGGTCAAAATATGCAGCTGGTTATCAGATTGCGTAATAATAAATCGAAGTCTTCGGCGTACTCATTTTAATTTTACAGACTTGATAGAAAGACGGGGCTAATTCTTTGCTTAACGCCCATCGAAAACTCTAAGAAAATACACACGAATCACTCAGCCTGCACTTAAAGAAAATCTTCAGTATTTCTTCTAATGCATCGAATGTCTTTGTGAATTGAACAATGCCTGTCCCTATTGCCATATCTGTATAAACTACTGTATAGGTGGTCTTGGCTAATCAACTCTTAATTGCAGTATTACACCGGTGAGATGTATAGATGAGTTATAAAAATAATTACATTTATATAACTATATTCCTATGTATCAACTTAATTCAGCATTATATACGTATCTGCTTCCATGCTTCTATATATCAGCATTTACAATGTGTACAGTTAGTAACATCATGAAATTGACATTTGCCTAGATCAAAACCGTTCCAAAATACTCGCTCATCGCTCCATGCATTCATTCAAAACACTCACTCAAAACATTCAAGGACGTTCCAAAATTTTCGAAAAAACTTCGAAATCGTTAAAAAACAATCGACATTTCTTTTATATCGATCAAATCTTTTCATGATTTATTGGCTGTTGGGGACTTTTAAGAGTCGTATTTGTCCTTGAAGACAGTAAAACAGAAAGGTACGTAGATTTTGATAAAGGGAGATAAAATAAATATCTCTAATTTCGTCCAATCTGGAGATTAGAGATATTTTGTTTACATCTCCTTAATTTATTTCAAAACTCGCTCCACACACTCATTCCAAAATCATTCAATTTGCCAATTTCGCGATATTTCTAACTGTTATCCTGTAACCCAGCATGTATTCAGCGATGCATTCATTGTGTGCTTGACTGCATTTTTCATATTTTTATTTGTACATGTAAATCGATTTTGAAAAGGAAATTATTGAGATTATCTTTTACTTCACCAAATTTGATAGCAGTGAAACGTTGTTAAATGAATTATCATAATTTTTTGTCATAAAATAGAAGAAAAAGATACATTTGCGTAATGAATAATATTCAATATCCTTACAATATTTCTGCTTTTTCGCGACATTCGGAAATAAATAAACGGAAAAAATTGTCAAAATAATTTTTAAAAAAATACAAATTATCAAATATCTTCATAACGTATACCTTAGGCATTTATGCAACAAAGAAAAAGAAGATTTAATTTGGGATTTATGTTTTTTCTCGTTAATTTTCTATCAAATTGATATATGATAAATTACAATCGTTTGTTATCTAATTTCATTGACCGTGAAGAATATTTCATTCCGTGTTATCTATTTTGCTGAGGTAATATACCAGAGAAAGATTTGTAATTAAGAATCTTGGAACGAAGTTAATCCAACATCTTTGATGAGTTTTCATTTAAGTAGAAAATAACCCATTATTTCTTTTTTCTTTTTTTTTTTTTTTTTTTTTGACGCATAAACTATTTTTGATGTTAATAACATCATAGTAAACAACCTTACATAAACATTTTGAATTCACGACACAAACTCGCTCGAAAATACTTTTCGCTACATTTATGCTATATGTTGCATGTTTAGATATGTCGATGTCAATGTATAAATGTATTACTTTGGGTTTTTAGAATTGTATAAACATAGACATACACACGTGTTGTGCGAAAAGATAAGGTTCACAAAGGAAGAGGGAGTAAAGAGATATTTCCCTGTTTCACAAATCTTTCCTCGGTGTTATATGTAATAAAAAAATATCCATTGCATTTAGAACTGAATTGGCAGAACTAAAAATCACGAAGAAAGGGAGATTTTAGGTTCAATGGACCTGCATTAGATATAATTTTGAAACAGAGATAATAAACTTATGCTTGACACTTCCAACAGTTTCAAATGAGCGCCAAGGAAAGACTCTGACCGGCCTGTTTATTCACAGAGCCTGACCAAAGTCTTCCCTTTGCGCTTTAAAGATAGATAAGGTCTCAAAGCAACTTTATACCGACAGGGCTGCCCAATGTGTGCATGTAAAATTGTTCGAAATTGTTGGAAATGCCATTCATAGGCTCAAAAATCTTTAACATGTTCTTATTCTGTTAAATCGATTAGAACTTTTAAAAAGATTATATGACATTATCAATAAACTATAAAGTAACGGCTGTATAAGTACGTGTATTTGGAGACAAAAATGAAGCAATTGCTTAAAGATAACTTATGACGATAAAGCAACGCTGATATTGAATTGAATTTGATTTTTGATTTGAAGAGTATATTTTTAATTGAAAATATATATCGATTATTATATGAAAAATATTAATTCGCATATTTCATTTACTTATAAAACATTTTTTCTTGATTGTAGGTACACCAGTAATAACTACAGTGCCGTCAAATACCACCAACCAATCAGTAACAACATCTTCGTCTACATCGTCATCTATGTCATCGTCGACGTCATCGACTTCGTCATCGTCGACGTCATCAACTACGTCAACAACACCAAGCACAAATATAAGAATTGTAAGTTACGGGTATATAACCGTTATAATAAGTTTGAAAAATATCTTTTCTTCATCGGCGTTTTGGATCACTTTTTTTTAACTTCTAAAAGATGAAAAAAGAAAATTTATGTATTATTTTTATTTTCATCCATTACCATTTCAGTGCGGGTGGGGCTACGTCCAATGTCCGAACAGATACTGCATTTACTACACAAAAATGTGTAATGGCGTGAACGATTGTGGAGACAACACAGACGAAACTTACATAGGATGTTCATATACTTCAGGTATGGCACCAAGTTGCTTTTAAGATTCATTCGTGTATATTCTTTTAATAACAACTTGATGTTGTCGGCATTTTAATGCCGATTCTTGCAATCAATCATAAATATTTTTACGGACATTGCTGGATTTAATGAGCCATAAAGAATAATTTCTCTGTTTACGGGTAACGGGTGTTAAAGTATCTTTGCTATTATTTCATGAATTCACCGTAGTTATTGATGCATTCCTTCCTTTTCGGAGAAGTGTTATCAACATGTTTGTTATGGAATCAATTTACAAAAGGCGTTCCATATTGAAAAGAACATCACAAATTAATAGAATTTTGAAGATTTATCGCAAAAATATCTGTTTATTTGTGTATTCATTATTCCTATTTACAACATGATCTATATTTCTAACTTCATTTCAGGCACAACTCGAGCTGAATCGTCAGGTTATAGGATCAAAATAATCTCCACACTAGCGACACAGATCCTTATTTCTTATTACATTTTATATGTATGAATATATGCGATGAAATTGTCCTGGGCCCGAGGTTATAAAACTTTTCTTATTCTCAATTCAAAATTTTCTCAAATTTTGATTTGAGATTAAAGCCGCAATACTGTTTAAATACTCATTTTAATGTATTAACATAAAAGATAATATTAATAAGTTGTTATAAATAACAACTTATTAATATAATCATTTTATTTTCATACATTTATTTAAATTTAAAATTTGAGAAAATTCCCAGTTGAGCATGAAAAAAGTTTTATAACCTTGGACCCTGAAGATTTATTACTCATCTTTCTGTGATACAGGAGTATTCCATTCTTTGAAAATCATATACAAATTTGAAATCACTTGTAAAATGAAATCTAAAAAAATGTCCTTTAAATACGATTAAGATAAATAGTCATATGTTACGATGTATTTATTTTCTTGTAAAATAATCTCATTAAATTGTTTTAACCTACATTGACCAATCTAAGTATGTTCACAAACGGAAAGCAATTAAAGCAGTCAGGCAACGTGAGACTTTACAGACTTTGATAATGAGCAAATATGTGTTGCCTTCATACTATACATTTGTGTAAAACTTTTTATGGGGCATTTTATATTGTTTTAAATTATATACAATTATTGAATACGTTTTTGACTGATTGAATGTTTGACGTTCAAAGGAAGTTTTGTAACAATTGTCACGTGTAACTGATTTTTTGCACTCTAAACTAGCTTTTAATGTAGCAATGGACAGCGGCCTCCCGACTCTATAAACCGGAAGTGGGGTTTCGTTTATTTTACGGCTCTTTTTGCGCGTTGTTTAAAAAGACCGGTTTTCGTAAGATTCAACTTATGGAAATAACTTAGAATAATGATGGTTAAACTTCATAATTTAGAATCTTTTCAACATTTGATATTAATTGAATGACTGGATCATTAAATTTAACAATAAAAATGCGTTAAAACCGTCAATCGATTAGGGGTGACACTGAAAAATAACGAAAAACTTTCTTATTTGCATGGAAAGGTATGTTGAATTTTTTACCAAATAAAGGAAAAATATGGATTGTAAACATATCGGAAAATAAGAAAAATTGATTGGATAATTTCTTCAAAAAATATGTTTTTGTGGCATTTTTACCTAGTAAAATTACAAAAATTAGTGCATTTTTAACTTTTGAAAGCAAATTGTACAAATGCAATTGATCAAAGAGAAATTTTCTTGTCAATAGCCATTGTGTACATGTATAAGGTGTATCAAAATGTATGTGTTTTATAGCTACAACTTAATACAGGGTTTTTACTAGACCTAAATCGAATGTAACCGTTTTACTGAAAAATGACCAATACCACTCAAGGGCAGATAACTCTAGCATGAAAACGAGCATGGAAAGGTACCTTCAAATTTTTATATAATGACTACACAATGTTAATCTACAACATATGTGACCAAGAAAAAAATTCATTGGGTGGAAAAAAATGACGCCATGTGTCCATTGCTACCTTAATTCCAGTTTTATTTCATTTAATTTATATCATTGTTTTATATGAAACAATTTCTTTCATAGTTTTTATATCATTGTTTCAAATAAAAAGCTGAACATGCTCGTTTGCTTATTCTTGATTTCTAAACACCAACTTATTTTCTTTTTAACAGTGCTATTTAAGAAAACAAGAAAATTACATGCCATCTTTGTGTCTTGAATAAATGCTAGCTAACACTCATACAATTATAATTCTAGTTAGAAAAAAATCGTTTGTTTCAGTGTTAGATCGGTTTGTATTTCATTGAGTTAACAACAAATTATATATATAAGCTATATTTTCACAAGTGGTGGAGCCACGAGTGAAAGGATAGCTTTTGTTTTTCCCTAAGTGAATTATCAATCGATATAACTCGAAAAACAAACGATTCTTCTACTTCTTTAATGCAATAATAAGACAAATGTAAATATTTTTGGACATCTTTTTCAAAGTAATCTTGCACGTGATTGCTATGCAACGGTAATACTGACGTCACTTTTTGGGCTCTGTTGAGATAACGTCAGAAGTGAACGACAGCATTGTATTCACTGGTTAGGCGATAAGTTTATCAAATGATAATCTACCGTTATTTCTCGATTATCCACCGTAAAACTTTAAAGAATCCATTATTAACACTTATAATACTGAATTACAAAATAAGGGAGTGTCATTAAAAAAAAACAACTATTGGTAACATCAATTTTTACGAATTATGCAGATCCCTCCCTAATTAGATCACTTTAGAAGCAACATTTACGAAGACCCCAAAAAATTAAAGTACGGTAGAATCAAATGAAGCTATCGAGTGGAAGCAAAAATAATTAAAAAGGCGTTGCGGTATCGGAGAAATCTATCTAGCAGGAAGAATGTTTACAAGTATTTTCTGTGACGCTTTGTGTGGAGGTTGGAAGCAATTTTTTTTAAATAGCATTATGACAAAGGAGAACTGAAATCTACATCCAATAAGACATATAAGATTATCAGTCTCTCCCTTCTATTAACATGGATAATTCTTTTTATATTATGGTAGAGGACCCGTAATAGTTCCGCAAAATTTCGGAACTAATGATCTTTCACGATGTCGACCCGCTGTTTCCTAATAAAGCAATTCAGAAACCTCGGTTAATACCGTTAAAGATGATTACTTTCGAAACGTTGAGAAACTGTTAGACACAACTACCTTACAAACTTTTTTTGAATTAGTAATGCAAAAGCAAAATGTTTTTATCTATCAAATGTTTTTCTCTCTCTATTTGAAGGTTTTCTAATCTGCACCGGAAATATAATCCTCCATTACTGCGACCCTACGATTTCTTTTCAACATACATTTCAACTCAAACCGAAACCGAGGACCTGTTAAACAATACAAAAAGAAATGCACACAATTATTTGAGTACTGTAGAATATTCACAAACGCCCACCAGAAGTTATACCAAGCAATTTCTTCGGCAGTTCTATTCGCAAACCAGTATTCTTCGCCAATTAGAAATGCTTGTATGGGTGACGTCGTCACTAGAAACACACAGTTTATCGCCAACAATGTAATTGTCAATGTTGACAATCGTGTAGGTTTTTTACGTTTCATTTGTTCCCCAGCAGTTTTATCGACTGCGTTAGAGCACGTGACATCAAACTTTACCGTCCTCCGTACATTGAGGTCTGCGTCAGACGCATCTACATTTAAACTTGGTGTAACAGCTAGTACATGTTGTGTACCATTTACCTCCTTATTTGAGTTACGATGAGAATTAAGTTTCTTTTGAGATTGGAATATCTCATATATTATCTTAATATTGCACACTATCATAATTGAAAACGGTATTAGACAAAATGTACTGAAATCAATCCAAGGCCAAATAAAAAGAAGAAAATTGCGGATGCTTTCCGAATTTCCATGACACCGAGTTCCCCAAGTATCAACGACTTGAAGGTTCCATAGAAAATGCATGTTCTTCAAGATCAAGACAGACAAAATTAGAGCAACTATCACCCTACTTCGCTGCATGGTACAAATGCGCCTTGCTCTGAACGGTATTGACACAGATAAACACCTGTCCACAGTGACTGATACTAATATCCAGACAGTGAAGTCTAGTGATAAATACACAAAAAATGTATGTAGTTTACATCCTGCATCTGACAGATTTCGAATATCTGTATCAAATGCAGCGGAGATCCAATATCGTAGTAACCCAGTGTATAATGTAAATAAGTCTCCAAAACTAAGACATGTTAGATAAAACATGGTAGTTGAACTTCGCATGTGCTCTCTCAGTAGAACCAGTATCGACAGTATATTTCCAACCGTTCCTATACATATTAATAATGGTGACACATATATCCATAAGGCGTCCGCAACCTTGTCTGGTAGATATTCTGTTGATGATTCGTCACTAATATTTGAGGCGTTTATGCCACTTCTTACTTCGTACAAGAAAGGCATTTTATTTAGAGCCATCTTTAGAGAATGAATACGGTGTTAATTTCTTCACATCATATATCTCAATCATAATTTGATGAAATAATCGGGAATACATAAATGTTCAATCCAATATAAGTGAGATTTATTAAAATTGGCTTTGAAGTCAAGCAAATTAGTGGGAGTTTACTAAATTTGAAGAAAAAGTCTTTATTTTCAAACCGGAACTCTTACCATATATATTTGGTATTCGTTGGAAACTTATTGCATCATTAATAATACATTAATAACTTGCTAGTGAGAATCAACAATATCCACCTAAAATTACGAATCAATCACCTTTATTTCTTCCTTTTTTCGTGTTTTTGATATTATTTATCATACGACGAACACTTCAGCATAAGAAACATTATCGGCGTGTGAAAATTTATCCCGCCACATGAATAGTCGAGACCGATTCTTCAAATTTGTTCCAATATACATAATCCTTTTAGTGTCAATATTTTTGTTCAGAATGATATTTCTACTAAGAGATCGGTATATCAATTACAAAACAAACGTTTCAGAAGTCAAAAGCATCATAATTCGTGTGTTTGTTTATTCCTGATAAACACATAGCGCATATGACACGCGTATATAAACAATCGGTTTTATCTGTGATGAATTGTTCATTTCGCGTCCCCGTGTTTTATTGACTCGTGACGCTAGACGTACCCTTGACCTTGAAAATATTTCAACGACCAATGCAACGATGATCTAAATTTGTTAAAATTATTGTTTGTCATTTTCTTAAATGTATTATATTCAAGTAACAGCTGAATAGTGTGTTTTCGCGTTTTATAGAGAAATAGAAGGAAAGAAAGTTTAAATTGTGAAAGGACCGCCCAAAATAGGTTAAAAATACTGAAAGAAAAGATGAACGACTTTACTTGCAATAGTAGCTTTTGACATGTTCTAAACAAAGAATCGTTAATACTTAGAAACAATGACAGTTGTCTTTCAATCAAAGACAATTTGTTTTTGTTTTTTTTTTTTGTTTGTTTTTTTTTTTTTTGGGGGGGGGGGGGGGGGGGTGCATTTGATTTTTATTGAAAAAATGCTAGCAAGCAGCCTAATACTTTCTAATACTACTGGGTGAATGCTAAAAGAATTGGATCATATTTTGGGGAAAGAGACGTCATACTGATGTGACGTCGTTTTATAAACAGCATTATATGAACGCATACAATTTCGATCAATCAGTTTTACGATTTATGTCGATTTATCGCATACAATATACATACAATATCAAACTTACTCAAGTCGTCATCTAAAACAAATGAAAACTCGACACAGCCTCTTTTTTTTTCTGTTCATAGATGAGTTTGTTGGGTTTTTTTTAATAAATTTGGTAGTTCATGACGACCCATTCAATATTCTGTCAATGTAAGTAATGCGCGTGGTACATGTAAATAAGACCGGATCCTCAGTATCAATACATTTCCCATTCCCATGAGTTGATTTCTGAGATATTCAATGAGAAACACTTTGAATAGAACCGTCTATAAATATCTGATATAAACAAAATGTATGGAGGAAAACTGTTGTTTGTTGCAGTGTAAGATTTTTTTTTCTTTTCTTTTTTTCTCGGCAGAGCCTCGACAATTATCAATTCTCCCAACCTCGTTAGATATTTTTTTCATACAAAACACTAAGTATGTATTATATATATATTTCATGGAGTGAACAAAACAACTCAATCTTCACGAATGGCGAATGAAATGGGAACATTATCGATCTTGCACGAAAATTAAACAATTAGTTTGTTTCTTTACAGCAAAATTGTAACAAAAGGTGAGATATTTAGGACAATTTCTCTTACAGTGTGTTTTTTTTTTTTTTCGTGCGTAATTACTATGCAATCTTATGACGTCTGATTTTTATTGGGTCCCGCTGAGATAACGCTACTTACGTCGAAAAGAACAAAAGAAGAGTTATTTGTTTGCCCGTTATGCCGTTCGATTTCCATGTGATATGAAAATCTTTTAATTGATATGACCTACGTCGCGGGAGTAGAATAACGCCGTTGAATAATTTTGATATTACACGGTTGTTATTACACAACAGTCATGGCGAAGACCGTCGGACCGTCGGACATGTCCGACAAAAATCCCCTAGGTCCAGTAAAGTGTACCATATTGTCAGTCCTAATGTCTGACACTATTTTCTGGGCAGAAAAATCTGTTTTAACAGTAAATCCAAACTTTTACTCAAGAAACCATTTTTTCTGGTCAAATTTCTAACGAAAACAAACTTTGATTTTAAACTTTACATCTAGATCTAGATCTAGAATTCATCAATTTACAGTTCCTCTACGACTTTCGGCACCGCTAGAAAATGCAAATTCTCTTTTACAAATTGTACCAATTAAGAGAAAGAAGAGATGATTTAAGGATCCAATTTAGAAAGAATTATTGGTAGATAGTCTTATCTTATCTGATTTTTTTTGTATTTTTTCAATTTCAAAGGCACACAGACTAAAATTATTTTCTGCTTATTCGTACCCAAGAATGTTCGACCCATCAAATTATGTCTTTCTTTTTTTAATGAAAAAAAACACAAATGACTGATGCCTTTTGACTTGAAAAGACATTTTTTAAAATTCTGAAAATATCTGAAGCTCTGTTTTCTCAGAATCTTTGTTTTTAAATCAAAGCACTGAAAACACTGACAGAATGAGAGGACTTTGACAAGCTAGTTAGGCCTTTAATTGTATTGCTACTAATTTTATAAGTTTTCTCTCTCAATGAGGAAACACTACAATGATGATATGATTTGCCCCCTTAAATGTTCGGTCTGACAGGTCTGACTTCGGTCTGACAGTTTTTCAAGGACTGTCAGACCGACTGTCTGATAGATTTTCTAGGTCCTTCGCCATGTCTGCACAAGTGGAATAACTATGCAAATGCAAAATACCTCATAGCCAAACGCAACCCATTTTTTGTAAAAAATGACGTCATAATGTATAAATGGTGGCGGCGTCAAAAGATACGTGGAAAGTTCAAAAGTTGCATTTCAAGAATTTTGACGATTTTTCGCAAAAAATTAGGTCATTTTAAACATAGAATATTAAATTTGTGCTCATAAAATACAGAATTTATTAAACTCGTCATCTATAAACATATAAAAATTCGACGCAGCCTCGTTTTATCTGTTTACAGATGAATCGTTTGATAAATTCGGTATTCCATGACCACTCATTCAATATTCTTTATTTCTATCATAATTTCTCGAAACTTGCCAAAAAGCATAAAAGAAAATAAAGTAACTGGCGAGACCGGTTAAATACGTGTCACTAAAGTTGTTGAAAAAAGTAGGCCAATTTTGGATCATAAAACCTGCCTTTTTATTGCCCGTACACTGTGTCTGTGTGAACATAGTAAACACATAAAATAGTAATAAAATAACCTCTTGACTAATACTTAAGCTTAAATGAGATCTCCCCCATTTGAATTAAGAAAAATAAAATGCTATTTACATATTCAACAAACATATCTTTCAGAAACGTTAAATCACAATGATTGAGCTTCGAAAGCGACTCTATTACTTCTAATGTTTCCTTAAGGCGCCTTGCCGTGAACATAGACAAAAAACAAGCCGGTAATGGCAGCCATGATCACACCGTACAACCGGTTGCGGCGATGACAGGTGAGAGATAACCACGACAGCATCGGAACATTATGCCGCGGAGACGGTAGGTCAAATAAATTTATTCGTGTAAAGAAACGATTCAAGCTTTGGTATTCTAAAGCAGATACATGGTCGTGTAAGTGTTCAACGCTTCTATAGAATAAATCTTTACTCATATTCCTCGAAAATAAGGCCATAATCATTGATCATTTCGGAGGTTTCCCATGAAAAGTTATGAAATAAGACTTTATACTCTCATATTTCCTCTATCTCTCAATAAAAGCTATTTTTAATTTGTGCACAGCTGTAGTCTAATCATCCGTCGATATTTATTCCAAATTTGAAGCCAAAATTCAAAAAAATAAATACACAGCGGGTCCCCAAAGACGACATGTGGTAGAAAAAATGTTGCCTCTGTAGACAGTCGGAATTTCACGGAGTTGATGTAGATGACAGAACTGAATTATTTGTGATTGCCGAGGTTGACAGACCCATATTCAGATTTTCGCATAAAACTGATCATTTTTGGTGTCGTATTTTGCAATAACACATCAAAACAATTTAGATCGACATACTTGCTGATATTCATGTCCACTATTTTTCAAACGGTGTATTATATCAAAAAATATTTCAAGGGATTTAATGTACACACATGTAACATTCAAACCAACACATGAACGATTGTTTTTAAATTGAAGAATGTGCATTTCCCTTGTTGATGTGGTTAATATTTTAAATGTGAGATTACCATATTAAAATAGTGTCTCAATTATTATTATTTTCTGTTAAACACAACCATTTAGCGGCATCAAAAAACTTACAAAACAGGGGTTTTCTCGAATAAGCTCAAACGCTTTCTATAATAAAAAATAAGTTTGAATCTATTTATCGTGATAATAAATGTACCTGATTATTCGGTGGTTTTTTTTTTTTTTTTTTTTACAAGATGAAATAGCATTTATTGAGAGATAGGCGAAATATGAGAGTATAAAGTCTCATTTCGTAACTTTTCATGTGAAACCTCAATAATCAATTATTGTGGCCTTATTTTCGAGAGATATGAGTAAAGATTTATTCTATAGAAGCGCTGAACACTTACACAACCATTTATCTGCTTTAGAATACCAAAGCTTGAATCGTTTATTTACACGAATAAATTTATTTGACCTACCGTCTCCGCGACATAATGTTCCGATACTGTCGTGGTTATCTCTCACCTGTCATCGCCACAACCGGTTGTACGGTGTGATGATTCTCTCGCTTCGCCGATAAAACAACCCGAATTACATTAGGATACAGTTGAAAATCATGTCAGTCAATAATGTGCAAATTAAAAAAATGATATAGATGTAAATAAATACCTTAATTTTTTACAAATCCGCCATTTAAAGTGCCAGGTTTCTCACAGGTTCAGCCAAGAAACGCTTTCATATCACAACAGCGCAGAGTGAAGTAGTGTGACGTCACAACTATTATATGACGTCACTTTGTACATGTTTACTTTTCATAGGGGCGCATTAAGGAGAATTGGTGGTTTATTAGAAATCGGTTTATACCAACGCATTGAATAGGCAAAAGACAGATATTTAGCTCTAAAACTTTAAAGTATAATAAATTCGTAATACGGTTTCTTGCCTGGGTATATGACGATTTATTCCCGGCAGTAAAATGAAGTCATCCCTCGCCTACGGCTTGGGTGACATCATTTTTCCAGCCTTAGAATAAATTGTCATATACCCCGGCAAGAAACCGTATAACTAATAAAGTTTCTATCGAAGCAAATTAGTGTAAAGAGAACATCATCATCATTTCACTTACATTGAGGTCAAATGCTATGGCAAAAATATTCGAAAACAGAACGGAAATTATCGGACGCGTTAAGTATTTAGCCGGAAGCCTTTTGGAAAAGAGTGGATGACAGCTCAGAAGAGATTACCTGATGTTATTATGTGTGATGTATTCGAATAGCGGAAAGAGCGGAAGCATAAAGCATTTGACGTATACACAACGTATGCTTAGCGGAAACAAAACGAATACAGCGTGGATCATTCAATTTTACGTGATGCATACATATTTAGATAACCGTGAATCTTCCCTTTTATATACTCTTCATATACCCAATAATTCTGCCCTCTGTACCTTTTCTTCCAAAGCGGATAAGAGTTTCTAGGATGTCTAACGGATGAATTGAGGATACAACAGAAGTATAACGGGTGATATCGGATACGTAGCGTTTGTTCCTCTTATTGTTTTGCATTTACATTGTACAAACCGGAAAGTTTATCCGCTCTACAAGGTGTGTACAGCTCAAAACTTTCTGCGCGAATGAAATCACTATGAACTGGCACTCGACGGACAGAGCGTATGCAAAGCGTATGTACAGAGGAAAAAACAGATACAAAGCGTCTTTTAAATGGATGTAAAGATACTCATACGTTTTACGTCCCCAATGCATCCGTAAGTGTATTGGGACCGGGCCTAGACTTAGCGGTACCTTTACGATGTTTACTGTGGAAGTTTGGACATAAGTATTTATTCGGTCTCATTCTGAGATAATCGGAGATATCGTGTTCATTCCCATCTTATACTTAAAGGGCCCAAACACGACAAAGAATACTGTAACAACTTTTGCGCTGACAGCGCGGAGCTAAAGTAACGGGTCACTTACATACATGTATAAGGTTTCGGTTATTCAGCTTTTTTCTAATATTTACTCACATTTGTAGAAAATCGAAAAAATAATTTTTTCAAGTTAAACAGTTTCTTGCAGGGGTATATGACTATTTTTTCTCGACTGGAAAAAAATGATGTCACCCGAGCCTTAGGCGAGAGTTGACAGCATTTTACTGCCAGGAATAAATCGTTATATACCCAGGTAAGAAACCGTATTTGCGAATTTATCTCATTGCAAAGTTTGGACAAAATATTTGTCTTTTGCCTAATCAAAGCATTCGTATATACTGAATCCTTTGACACTGCAAAATTCCCTTTAAAAAAGCCCCCAAATGAAAAGCAAACATGTAGTGACGTCACAGAATGTAGTGACGTCACCGTACTTCATCCGTGGTGTTATAATATATGACAGAAGTTCTTAGCTGAACCTGTGATAAATTTAGAAATTTGAACAGACAGATTGGTAAAATTGAAAGTTAAATATAAGCATTTATATCATTTCCATTTGTTTGTTATTAATTGGTATGCTTTTAATTGTAGCATTGTGTAGGCCTATACCCGGGTAGTGTTACAGCGAAGCGAGAGTATAATGTCTGTCATAACTGGTTCGATTTTTTTTCAATGTTCCCTTAAGGGCCCTTAAGTTATACCGGAGCGGCCGTTGAAATCAATATCAGGTCAGCATTAACCAATTAGGATGCTAGAATTTTCTTAATGGTACTTTAAAAAAAACCTTAATCGTCAGTAGATAACCAAATTCTCGCCCAAATGAAAAGCAAACATGTAGTGACGTCACAGGTTGTAGTCACAGCTTGTCTAAGCAGAAGTTGTGATATTTTATCGACGAAATGTCTTTACTTTTGCTAAGCACGTTCATTATTTAATTTTTAGAACATAGGTATATACAAACGTTAACGACAATTGCCGTCAAGCTTCTAGCAGAACCAAATATATTGAAAAGGAATCTCGCTGAACTATGTAACAGCTAAGCTACGCCCTGTCAGTTCAAAAATATCGCAGAATAAATCAATATTGGCTATTGAACAAAATTGTCCATAAACGATCATTATGATAATTCATCTATGTGACGGAAGAAGCTCTAACTTTTTATATTTGTTGTTGTTGTTGTTGTTGTTTTTTTCTTTTTTTTTTTTCTTTTTCAAACATTTGACAAAAGGAATTCGCGTACAATGACTTCTGCATGAGTTTGTATTATCAAAACTAATATCTGTTGACAAAAACATCACAGCGAGTAATTTCGTTGTGCCATTATGACCTTATGTCGCGTGGTAACGACTGATATCGTATTTTATTAAGTTGACAAAGCTTTCAGATATTTAGTTATTTCGTTTAATATTGATATTGTCATAAAATGAACAGCGAGACCTAAAAGTTATTTGTCAAGTATAAACAAACAAACTTGGAAATATCATTCAAATTTGTTGACGTGGCAAAGCGGAGCTCTGGTAACAAATCGTTGTATTGAAGAGATGAAGAGAGTATTTGTTAATTTCATGGAGTTATGAATCTAAAAACCTAATTACAATGTGTGAATAGGCGAAGCGGATTAATACGAAAGTGTATTTAGGTTTTTAGTTTCATAAATCCATCATCTGAAGAAGAAAAAATGTTAAATATGAAGCTGATTTCTTATGGGACTACTTTTTTGGGATGCTAACAAAATAAATGTGCACTCATTTTTTTTCATATCATTGGGAAATAAAACCAATTTTTCAGCCAATTAGAAAAAACAACATTGATGGAACCATGAAAAAATAAATTATTTAATGTTGAAATGAAGCAGCTTTTGGTTGTCATAAAAATTTAACTCACTGTTTGAAGTATTTAAAGAATATTCATTCGCATTCGTCGTTCGGTCACCAAAACATCGTAACTTCACTTAGAAGTTACGGTGTCTTGGTAAACCAACGACGAAAAAAATTCACATATTGTAACTCAAATGGCTCTATAGATTTCATCATACAATTAGATCCGTCGTAAAGTGGGCTTATACCACCCAATATCTGTTCTGTAAACGTTTTTCAGGCAAAGTTTTATTGTGACCTTGACCTTTGACCTTCATAACACAAAAATAAGAGGATAATATCAAAAATATATATTAAGACATTCTTTGGTTGAGACCTCGCAAATCGCCTCAAAGTTGAATCACACTATATCACGTCTAAAGTAAATAACTAATAAATAATTTTTATTTTTGGTATAATCAGCATTAAAGTCTATTATACCTTCATAAGACATCAACATTCGAAATAAGTATGGGGAGGATAATCATTTTAAAATAAGACCTACGTCGCGGGAGTGAAATTAACCAGTTGAATATTTTTGGTATTACACGGGTGTTTTAAACTAGTGGATTAATCATGCAAATGAGCTCAAAGCAAATAACCACATTTCGTAACCCCTAAAATGACGACATAATGTATATATTGTGACGTCAGTTTTCAACGGCGTTCTAAGTTTCGCGGAAAATTGAAACTTTGAATTTCAAGATTTTTTGACGATTTTTCGCAAAAATCGGGTCACATTACAAAATAAGGCTCATAAAACACAGAATTTATTAAACTCGTCATCTATAAACAGAAAAAAACTCGGCGCAGGCTCGTTTTAATCTGTTTTTAGATGACTCGTTTAATAAATTCTGTATTCCTTGACCACTCATTCAATATCCTCTATGTTTCAGTGTAAGGTTGATTTATCTTCCAGTGCGTGATGAAAGAAAGGCTATATTTTCATGAGTTGCGAAGCTGCGTGCGAAAAATAATAGGGATGAGTGTCTTTTTCACTGCGTTATTGGGGTATAAAGTGCAATTGCCTTACCACATGTAGGCGTTATGTTTAAGCTATGTGCTAAGGCAATTGCACTTTATACCCCAAATAAATGCAGTGAAAATGACACTCTGCCCTTATAATTGCAATCCTTTTGATCTAAGAAACATTAAAATACTCGGTCAAACATTATTTAAAGTTTCGAGTCTACTTTCTGCGCGTATAGATTACGCAATCTATTTTTAGATCGTATTTTTTTCGCTATCGAAGTTAAATGGCATAAAGTTATTCAAATGGTACACAAATAAACGACAATTTGATATTCATAGAGGCAATGATCAAAAATCAATTTTGAGAAGTTATTCTGTATTTTAAAACGAAGCTATCGTGATCGGGCTTAGTTGAGAGGGTTGCTTGATGGTCTTCCTCGACTCGCTGTGAACATCGATTCAGAATCTGAACTGCATGCTTTTAATCATAAATTCTTTCGAAAATATCTTAATCTCTAATACATTGAATAGCAATATTACGATGTGGAATGGGAACGAGGGTTTTTCGAGTTCCAAAAACAGAGGACTTGCAGATCGCAGGTCGCGGGTTTCCCGAAAGACCTATTGCATTTTATACAGAAATTAAGTGCAGTGGAATTCCCCAAGTGATACGATTTAAACCAATCAAAATTCTTTATTCTATTTGATTGCAATAATATAAATTTTGCTCAGTACAAAATGAAAGATTTATAGAGGTTACACGGAAAACAAAAACGGTTATTTCATTTCTTTAATACAAAAGAGATACTAAATGTGAAAGTTTTGGTATTAGCTCTCGCTCAGCATGTCATTTTGCACGTGATTACTATGCAACGACATGACAGGGAACATTAAAAAAGTATATAGTATGGAGGTAAAATTAACAAGTTATAAATTTACCGATATTTTCGATAATCCACCGAAAAGCTTTCAAAAAAAGGATTCTCTTCTCTCATTTCCAAAGAGTCAATAACTTATTTGATGATAACTAAATGAATTGATTGACTTTTCGACTTAAGGTAGTGGACCCGTAATAGTTCCGCAACTTTCGGACCACATATTCTTTCACAATGTTAACCGAGGTTTCCTTATGAAAATCATTAGGAAACCTCGGTTAACATTGTTAATGTTCATTACTTCCTTAATGTTGTAAAACCATTACTGGTCCACTACCTTAATCAAGAGGATTGTATACAAGAAGGAAAACTTTGTGAAATTGGAAAAAAAAGTATAAGTTATCGGTCGCCAGTTCTTTCTTTAAACACTTCGACTAAAATTACACTATTTTGACTCCGTCAGATTTAAGGTCTGCAATCTGTTTGAAATAGGATAAGTCTCATAGTCTGTTGTCATGTTAAAGGTGCTCTTTCACAGTTTTTCATAGAAAAAATACAAAACTTGTTCTTAGATTTATAAATGTGTGTATTTTTTAACGATGGAGAATGGTCCAATGGCATTGGCACTAAAACAACATATTTCAATAATTTGACACTTATTTATTTTCAAGCGGCAAGATCAGTAAGGGATCAAGTCTATTTATTTCGAGTCTATAAATTACAAAATCGTTAATTTCCGTGAATAATCTTTCACTTCTGCTTGTAATGATATGAAGTTTCCAGCTGTCAAATACTTTGACCTTTATCTTTGATTGAATAAGACTAAAAATGCAGAATTCACATGTGTAGACAGTTGGCTCGAAATTGAAAAATAATTTTTAAGGCGTTAGTAGTTGCTTTATTTTTCAGAATATTTTTCGCTAAATTCAGGAAATACAGTCTTTCTTTCTATGCATTACCAGATTGAATCGTTTTATTTTAAAGGATTCAACATGATGAGGTCGTTACTTCCAATTGATTTTACGAAAAATTTAAAAGATAACATTCACCCGATCTGTGAAAGAGTAGCTTTAAAATCATTAAAAAAAATGTTAATTCTACAATTGTTGTTGTATCAAAACTTCGGGTGTATCTTTTTAAAAATGCCGCTTATCAATTTTAGCTCGGAGAGAACATCGAAGAATGGATTGGGTTTACAATTTTTGAAGCTAAAATGATCTTTGTGGTTCTCCTTTTCTTTTCATTGTCATTTTGTTCTTGTTCCACAATCTTGTTTTCAATTCCGTTAAACTTCTGTCGGAGTTTTAGACCGTCTTAAGGATCGAACATGGTGCATACCGGGTACTGTTAACTCCTGGAGATAGAAAATAGGACACCTTAAAGACAAATCGCAATACCTTAACCCTTACATTTAAAAACATCGTGAAATTGACAATCATCATCAAAACTATTACTACACTCATATTGACAATATGAATCATTGACAATATCAAAATACCAATGTTATCTGGTCTCGGCTGCGAGAAATTATTATGACTCGGCAGAGCCTCGTCCTGATAAATTACCCCAACCTCGAGCAGATAACATCGATATTTAAAGACACTAACGTGTTATTCTCTTTATATTCCCTAAACTCGTGTTGGCAATACTTTTAATAGTGTTTGGGCGATATTCAAGAAATCTATTCGAGTTTCAATAGTATTATCTACTTCTGTTAATAAGATTTCAGTTGATAACATTATTGAATTCACACTCATCCCGTTCTAAACCAATCTTTATCACTCAACTTTCAATTCATTCATTAATTAATTAATGAATTAATGAATTAATTAATTAATTCATTAATTAATGAATTAATTAATGAATTAATGAATTAATGAATTAATGAATTAATGAATTAATTTATCAATTAATTAATTAATTCATTCATTCATTCATTCATTCATTCATTCATTCATTCAAACACTCAATCTAATCATTCATAATTGTACCATATTTTTTCTTGAATTTGTAAGCGTATGATTTGTCCGTGAAGACAAAGAAAGCTTTCTTTTTTTTTTAAAAAAAGGGGGGGCTAATAAATATCGCAAATTTGCGATATTAATTACCCCCCCCCCCCTAATTTTCATTCAAATCACGTTCAAAACACTCATTCAGTATCATTCTAAAATCATTCCAAAATCATTCAACTTTTAAATATTCAATACAGTGTCTGTATATACCGTTATGGTGTATTTCACTCACATTTTAAGGATTAATAAGGCTATAATATATCTTCAATTTTCAAAACTGCGGAACTTGTAAGGTTAAAAGAATAAAGACTTCAATTCGGGAAAACAATTACCTGTTTAATTAGTGGATTATGGGACGGGTTATTAGTTTATTAGAACATCCGCAAACAATTAACATCTGGGCGGAGCATCATCCCAGACCGACTGTATAAGCTATAGCTTCAGTCGCAATAGAACTAAAATGAATTAGTATAAACTTAAACGTTATCAGGACAGGGGATTTTACTCAAAGTGAATTGGGGACTAAGAAAAGATAACTCACTACCTTTTAACAACACGAAATTTCGCCATTTGTCTTCCTTGCTTGCTGTAATTTTTCAATAAAGTTCTTTTCTTTATTTTTTCGGTATCACAATAATCAAATGAAGGGCTTGTGTGTTGCGGCAAAAAGGGTTATGAACTGTTTCTCTTTCTCAAATCAGAAGTGGCTCAAAATTCAAATTGATATTAATTTTGTAATAATGCTATAATAAATATATGGATATAAAAGATAATTGTTTTAAGTTGTTATTATAAGAACTGATCTTTTATGATGATAGAGTTATCTAAGTTTTAACTTTGAAATAATTCTCAGTTGAGAATGAGAAAAGTTTAATAACCTAAGGTCCTGACCTGCATCATGAATGTAAAAAGGTGTGCAGACGCTTAAAAGAGGTACCAAGCATTGCGCGCGAGTGTATCCACAGGGTGGGCTTCTGTTTTAAATTAGCCCTTTTTTCGGGATGAGAAAACGGTGCAAACTGTTTGAAAATTAAACCCCGCTTTGCACGTGTACTTGTGTGCGCAGCGAGGTATAATTCGCAAACGGCTTTCACCGTTTGGACATCCTGAACGCAGGTTTGAACTGGTTTTCTTAACAAGCTTTGAAAAGTCCAATATACAAAACGTTTGTGAGAGTTATATATGGTATTGTAATTTTGATATGAACTGGCAATCGATATTATATAAGCCTGTGCGTGACATTTCCAACAAATTTACATGTGCGCACAACAAAGCCTCTCGCCAGTCTGTGCATCCGAACAGTCTGACCAAAGTCTTTGCTATGTATATAAGGTCTCAAATGCAACACCAAGTACCCAAGAAATATTCTTATTGCATTATGTGTTTTTAAGGCTGCACAATGTCTCTCCAAAGGGCACTTTTGAAATAGCTGGAGATGTCACGCACAGGCTCATATGTTTCAGGACAGCTACAACGATGCATGAAGTCTTTTATATCTTAGGCCTGCAGATATGTCAAACCTTTATTCACAAGGGCTTTGATACATGTAGCTACAGTTCATCGAACTAAACATCTACATGGTTATTCAAATACCCTCCCTCATTTCGTTTTCCCAAAATAGCTGAAAGAACATAGCTGGACTTGAGAACATACAGTTAGTTACATCGTGAAATTGAAATTCACCTCAATCACAACTATTCTAAATCGTTCACTCAGCGCTCCATTCATTCACTCTATACACTCACTCATACCATTCAAAAACGCTCAAACCCATTGAAAAATATATAATCAAAAACGTCATTCAAAATAAATTTTGAAAGAGAAAAATCGCGATTTCACTGACATAATATAAATTGTTTGCTTTTCATAAGGTTCTTGAATAAATAGAAATGTAAAGAACTTGTATGCATATTTTATTAAAGGGGGGTAATTAATATCGCTAATTTTGTTCATCATGAACAAAATTTGCGATAAAGGATTACCTCCCATTAGATTCACTCAAAACTCGCCCCATATTCTCATTCAATTTCATTCCTAAATCATTCTAAAATCATTCACTTTGTCAATTTCACGATGTTGTTAACTGTAGCTGAAGAGCGTCTCGTTTCATTATTGATAATGATAGTCTTACAAAATTATCATGAAAATTATAATCATCATAAACTTTTGATACGTTGTATAAATAACAAGAGACTCACATTTCCGTGAAACGACGAATTCCGGGCTACTTTCGAACCACGTGGTTCCGGTGAGTCTCTTTTCGTTCGCTCCACCCACCCCTGTAGCCCCGCCTCTATATCATTGATCACTCTCTGGCTGGTTCCCACGGACGGCAATTTGCCTTGAGGAGTATTTGGTCTAATGTCCAACAGTTTTAGCATGTTTGAAACTTCTTCAGCGTCCTTAGATTTAAACCTATCTTCTTCAAGGTCGTCGATTTCGTTAGCAAAACTTGGACTGTCTCGGTGCTTTTCTTCACGTTCCCTTCGCTTCAACCTTTTCAATTCTGACAGCGCACTTTCGTCATGGACCGCAAAGGAAAGAAATTTCAGGAAAGGAGATTTTTGCTTGCTGTCGAAAGATTCACTGCGGTGTATGTATAGATATAGTCTTAAGGTAAGCCGTTCCCTTAAACTTCTTACCGACCGATGCGCATATTTCTTTGTAAAAAGTCTCTCAAAGTTTTCTTTGCTCAGCATTAATACTTCTGCTTCTCTTGTGACCATGGCGTTTTCTAATGAGGTAGGAAGACCAAGAATTATTTCAATTCCACCTGGAATAAAGAATTACTAGTATGTAGTTTTGTATTCATAAATTACGAGGAAGTATGTCGACTTAAACCTTTCACCTGCGATTTAATCCTAAAGGCAGGGCTGGTTCGGTAGAGTCTACACATATATACGTGTATACTTTTAGTGATGTCAAAGTTAAGTATTCAATGTGTATATTGAATTTATATTATTAAGTGTTTGATAATATGACTTTATAAAATTGAACAATGAGTTGGTCCTCTTTAAAATTCTTAACTCATTAAGTAATCTATTAGTTTAAACATACTTTATCGACCAAAAATAGCAAACTAAAAGAATGTCATAATTAAAAGAGATTGGAAAAAAACAACGCCCATTGTGTTCTGAAGGAAATTAAAAACTGTGAGCAATCAAGGTAGTAATCTTTTACGTACCAACAATTTCATTTGATCCCAGTAAACACATTTGTACCAGTTTATGTTGTGTTTTCTTGCGTCGCAAATATTCATGTGGTGTTTCGGAACCATTCGATCTGTAATGGTATGAATATGAAAGCAATAAGTAGATGGGCATAGTTGTCAAATTTATTAAGACTCAAATCTTTTTAGCTAAAGTTGAACATTTATCATGATCACCTTTTAAGACTCAAATAATTTTAGCTTAAGTTGAAAATTTATTATGATCACCTTTAATGGCATTAACGGGTATATATGTATATTGTGTATAGATATGTGTAGGTGGTGTCTGTGGTCTAGAGGTAGAGCACCGGCCTCTTGGCCAAAAGATTTTTCGTTCGATTACCGAGAGCGGCTATCGATCTTGGTTCTTTCATATGCCAACACATTCGGCGTGAGAACTGGTTAATTTCCAGGAAGCAGAATCGGGAGGAATTAATCTAAGTTGAAAGAACTTGATTCCTAATCGATGTAAAATAAATAGATTTAAACCTTTACAAACAAAGAGGTATCAAAAAGACAATTGAGACAATTGCAATATTTTTTTTATCATTCATTAGATTTCGATGACATTGTCAATAATTATTAATATGGATGTAAGTGCTAATTATACAAGCACGCAATCAAAATATCTACGTATCTGTTAAGGAACCGTCGCTATGGAAACCGAATGATGCGCTTTCAGGGCACTTTAAGTTTTAAAATCACTGTTGAGAAAGACAAAACGCGCAATACACAAGCGTTCTAAAAAATCAAATTGTGTTGAAAAAAAGAGCATTGAATACGTAACAAGCAACCATGAGGTTTACGTAAAAAGGCCCAACGCTTTAAGAGCGTAACGTCAGGGCACTTGAAATGGTAATTGCACCTTACATGGGTTATTGTTTTAATAGAACGCGGTTTATTGTGCTCGCATTGCGCCTCAAATTGAACAACAAAGATCAGAATTAAATTCCTCAACGTCAATATTGAGGTTGTTTTATTTCAATGTTATCGAAAATTGATAACTGTGTTTTGTCCTATTTGAAATATTCAGAGCGTTTAACGTGGAAATCGAATTATCTATCATAAACGTTATCGCAAAATTGAAGCATCAATCTTTTAAACGAGTTTTAGTTGAACGAGTTGCATGCATTTGTGAAAACGTGCACATGCCATTTGAGAACATTTTATTGAAAGTACTATGTACTTGATAGCAGTTCACAGATTATAGCGAATAAAAACATTACTAAAAAGCAATCAAGTGTGGGTCTGACGTTCCTGACGTCACTATTTTGCCCCGAGACACCGCACCCATCTCAATTCGAAAATTCACAATTCAAATCATGCAATATACTAAAAAGCCGGATACCTAGGATAGAAAATATGATTAAAGTCTCAAAATCTTTTGAATCCCCTCGTATGTTTAACAACAATATGGTTTTGTTAAGGTAGTGGAACCGTAATAGTTCAGCAACATTTTCGAACTAATGATCTTTCACAATGTTGACCAATGTTACTAATGAAATTCATTAGGAAACCTAGGTTAACACTGTTAAAGTTCATCACTCCGGAAACGTTGCGGAACTATTACGGGTCCACTACCTTAAACACCTATGCCCCCGCCACTGCCATTTTCCAGAAGCAGTGCTTCGATACAACACTGCAATTAACAGTAAATCTGAAACAACAAAATTCAATGTGAAGTTTAAATTTTCCCAATATTTGACCTGGAAAAAGAATGATCTCGACCTTGATCGAAAAAAACTTGAAATTGTTACAAACAGAAAAGACTTAAATCACAAGCGATACACTTGTAAAATAGGAAGGATCTATTACTATCTACTAAACAATACAAAATTATTGCAAATGCTGTAGTGACAGTTTTTGTGGTTTCAAAAGGGGGTTGGTGGTGTGAGGAATATATAAACAGACAAGGCAAAAACAATATGCCCTCGATCTATCGATGCGGGCGCAAAATAATTAAAACATTCAACACTTTTACATATCAACTATTACCACTGTTTGAACAAAAATGTATCTCATATTTATTCTTTCCAACAACTATTCTATCCGATTTAGGATTCAGTGTTTTAGAAAGTTATATCATTTGTATTTTGTTCTTTCCCCCAGTATACATGTACATATTTGCAATGTCTTCGTAAATACTGAAATAAAACACTCGAGCTTGAAACACTATTTGCGCTTGCAAACGGCATTGCAAATTATCATTACTTACATATCCAACAATGTATGTATTAGATCACAGTTTGAAAGATATGCTGTTTTTATTCTTTTTCTTTGTCTTGATCGCTTGGACAAAAATAACAAATGATAATTCATGTAGCGTCAATTCACGTTTTTTAAGGCGTTAACATTTGCAGAGGGTCTCTGCAAATGTTAACGCCTGAAATAACGTGGATTGATGCTATAATTATATAAAAAGAAAGACTAAGGTATATATTCAAACATATATACCAAAAAATTCATAGGAATGCTTTAAAACTAGCCCCAATACCAATAATGTGCTGGGAAAAATGCGTTACGCATTGCACCGTCACTTTTGTTTATACCGACGTTGCTTGGTAATTAATTAATGACGTTACAAAAATGAACGCGCGAATAGGATCGATTTCTCTATTTTTGATCAATAGTAATGTTAGAAAAGAAAGTGATAAAGTGTATAGGCCCATACTGAGAATATTGAAGTGAAAAAAACCGAGCGTTAACGGCGCGTGAATTTACTTATTAATCCACAATATCTCTCGTTAACGCCCAGGTTTTGGCCGTTAACTTATGCCTATAACGACTCTAAAACGTACATTTTATGCAATAATGGGTGTAATTTACTTACCTTGGAAGCAACCCAGGTAATAAAGTCTCCATATCCCGCCACCAATCTTCATATTGGGCCTTATATTGACTCTGATCACATGTTATCTCTATCTCACCACTGAATGAATATGTAAAACGTACTTAGTGTTTTGTATGAAAAAAAATCTAACGAGGTTGGGGGAATTGATAATTGTCGAGGCTCTGCCGAGACAATTATCAATTCCCACAACCGAGTTAGATATTTTGTCATATAAAGTACTAAGTAGTATATATTTATCTTATAACCTATATTTGCCTCGATTTAGTCGATGTTTTAAACAGAAATGCAAGTTTCTAAAAGGACCGGATTACGTCAGCTCTAAAAATATCCGTGTGATATCATGCGAAATATCATATGGGATGTTATCACACGGATATTTGTAAAGTTATAAGATAAAAGGATATATCATTTTCTTTAATGCTTTTCGGTAGATTATCATTTGATAAACTCACCGCCATACCAGTTAAGTTGTCAAAAATTATACCCTGGTTTCGTTTATTTCACCATACCTGACGTTTTCAAAGCAGAGCCCAATGAGTGACGTCATCATGAGCGTTGCATAGCAAATACTTGCAAAATGACGCTCTTTAAAAACAAATGTCCTATTTTTTTCACATTTTGTCTCATTTTTGCATTCAAGAAACAAAATAATCGTTTGCTTTTCGAGTTAGATCCATTTATATTTCATTCCGTTACAGCAAAAGCTATATTATCACACGTGACTACGCCACCCGTGAAAATATAACTTTTGTTGTTCACTCAATGAAATGTAAATCGATCTAAAACTTTAACAAACGATTATCCTCTATAAACATTATTGAATCAACAGTCGAATAGAATAAATGAACGAATAACGAATAAAATTACTAAATCGCTTTTGATTCTTGTAAACTCTTGAAGCGCATTCTATCAATCGCTGAACATATAAATAAATAGCGAGATCGATAGACTCATCCAAAAATTAGACTTTTGATAAACCATGCCAATAATTACAGTTCCAAATCACATACAGACTCTATAGACCAGAAAATGAATTTAATGTTGGCATCATATTCACTTTATTTATCAAACAAAACAATACAGATGTCGAAGTACATCATTTCCTAGTTTGAGACATCAATATATATTCTCTTTCCTGGATTACAATCTAAGAGCCCACAGTTATTTCTTTGGATTGTTTGATAAACACTTACTTTAAAACAAAGAAGATATTTTCAGCTTGGTTACCCTGTCTTGTCAAAGGAGCGCCATATTTAACTGACTCCTTCTTCAATGAAATCACCAACATTTTCTTCTGTTTGGTTGGCCAGTGTTTGAAGAGTGGATTCTCTTCAACGAATTTGGTTTTCTGTTTGTACTCTTTTTCGAGGACGTCTCGGACGGATCGATTGTATAAATTCCGATCGATGACGACCAAGTCCGTATCGCAATCGGCAATTACCGTGGCTGTTCGGATACAGTCGTCCTTGAGAAGAGCAATTTCACCGAACGATTTACCCTCACCTGGAATAAAGTGGCTAATGATTTAATAATTTTGGTTTATACAATTTTCGTGCCTTCTGGTTGGCTGTAAATTAGTTGTATTCCTCATGAAGACAATTTATAGTACGCGGCTACTTTTTAAGCTTGCGCGCAAAGTAGTTCCGTGAGAGATATGAGTTCATTGTTGAGAAATTCTTCCATTTTGCTTCACGATATTAATTTGTAATATATGAAGAGATTTTTTTTCTAATTTCACGAATGTATGAAACTAAAAACCCAACCGCGATCATGTATGAATCCGCTTCGCGTATTCATACAGTGTGATTAGATTCACTTTTGATCCGGTATCTTTGCAATTATGGATATAAAGGTCCTTTTCACTTTAAGATATTGTCATTGGGCCCCGAAAATTCCTAAAAACAATTTACAAAAATATTAAGTTTGAATAGCCTTTTTGGATTTAACTATCTTTCAGATAAGATGTTGAAAAATAAATCGACATTAGGCGGATCCCTCAAAAGTGTATTCTCCTTTAACTTCCTTTACGTCCCGTAAGAGAATACCATCTTGATGGCGTAGCTTTAATTTTAAGTTCTTTTTTTTTTAATCAAACAAATACATACGTTTGTGAAACATTAAGTCAACGATCACTATGCTAATACTAACCTGCAGTCCATACATATTTCCCCAACAGTTCTCTCTTTAATTCTGTATCAGAACAGACTTTTTGTACTTCCTTAAGAACTTCTTTGTGGTCGTCGATATCTTGTATGACATAGATAGATACAGCACCACGTAGTATAATATACAATCTGAAATAGTACACTGTGTAATAAGTATCGATTTCTTGGATAACATTGATAGATACCGCACCATGTTGTGATATATACAATTTGAAACAGTACACTGGGAAATAAGTATCGATTTCTTGGGTAACATAAAACGATTTAGATACAGCAAAAAGTTTTGTTTTAAACAATCTGTAATAGTACAATGGGAAATAAATATCTATTTCTTGGAAAACATACATAGATACCGCACCATGTTGTGATATATACAATCTGAAACAGTACACTTGGAAATAAATATCGATTTCTTGGATAACATATGTAGATAGAAACTCGTTGTGTAATATACAATTTGAAATAGTATATTATGAAAAACGAGTATAGATATCATGGATTACATAGATGGATAGAGCACCATGTTGAATTATATACAGTCTGAAATAGTGTTTTGAAAATCATAAACAAGATTATTAGAGTTTGGTTTTTGACAAAATGGTAATTATTGATATCGCTACACACATGCTCATAAATATTCCATACTATTTTTTAAAAAAAATCTTGGCTACTATTTAAACATTTAAAATAATAATTGCATTCTCTTGATCGTCTTGTTTTAAATCCGCATTGAGTACATGAGTTAGGTTTGGCATTCCAATCACAGGCCCGAATATATATAATATAAGGTTGGGAGAATTTATAATTGTCGAGGCTCTGTCAAGACATTTATCAATTCTCACAACCGAGACAGATATTTTTTCATACAATACACTAAGTACGTATTATATTTATCTTATAACCTCTTTTTTTTCTTGTTTTCGTCGATGTTTCTAACTAAAATGCAAGTTTCTAAAAATAACCACATTATACTATTGTTCTAAAAATATTTATGTGATATCATAAAAGATATCATACGGGATGTTATCACACGGATATTTGTATAGTTATACGATAAAATGTCAATACTATTTTTCTCAAAACTTTGGGGTCATTAAGAGCGATAAAAGATAATGGTTTTATAAAAGGAATAGTTGTTTTTGAACCATAAAAGGTAATGGTTTTATAAAAGGAATACTTGTTTTTGAATAAAAAAAGGTAATGGTTTTATAAAAGGAATACTTGTTATTGAACCATAAAAGGTAATGGTTTTATAAAAGGAATACTTGTTTTTGAACCATAAAAGGTAATGGTTTTTATAAAAGGAATACTTGTTTTTGAATCATAAAAGGTAATGGTTTTATAAAAGGAATACTTGTTTTTGAGCCATAAAAGGTAATGGTTTTATAAAAGGAATAGTTGTATTTGAACCATGGTTTCTTGTGTATATTTCCAAGAATTTACCCTGACCAAGTTAACATAGACTAGTGCATTAGGCGCATTTCCAAGTGTTATGAATTCACCTTTCCTTTTTTTTGTTTATGGAAAGCATTTTTATCTTGCAATGAAGCCTTTAGTGACCTATTATCACATGTTGGATAACAAAAATGATTTAAGAAAGACTATTTTTTTGAAAACAATGTGCATGATTATAAACTTTAACATGAATTTCCTCGATTTTTAAGGTTTCATAAAAGTTGAAGCCTGAAAAACTTACTACAGAAAAGAGTATAATGTTAGTGTCCTGAAGTGTCAATGCAATCCGGTGTCAGTCTTGGAAGTTATCATAACTCGGCAGATACAATTGATATTTTAGACACTAAAATTTTATTCTCTATAGGGAACACACGAACCAAACTTACTTGTCGCCATTTTCCCCTTGTTGAATCAGAACGTCGTTTTTCTTTTTTCTTTCAAATTCACAATGTCGTATAACATCTGCGACAATTTCTGGAAATAAACAAACCGTTTTGTATCTTTAAAAAGTGTCAAACACACACCGATTGATTTTTGATCAATGTACACCGCCGTGCTTGTTCTTTTGTTCATAAAATCTCCATTATTTTCAGGAGCAGAAGAACGCCTACACACATTTAGTTAATTTTGTTAAAAAATTCTTATACACGGTAATTTCGGTTATCATTCGAGTTAAAACTGAATTAGAAAACACAATCCATAATTGTCTCTCGTTTTTTTAAGGGGATGTAGACGTCGCTAAATACATGGCCGACAGACAATTTGCTTATAAATAAACAAGACAAATATGAGGTTTTCTTTTAATGCTTTTCGATGTTATTTTTAGAAATAACGATAGAATATCATTTGATAAACTTATCGCCTTACAATTGAAATTTATCAAAACCTAAAACCCGCACTCGTTCATTTCACCTTATCTTACGTCATCTAAGCGGAGCCCAAAAACGTAACGTCATCGCGAACGTTGCATATCAAATAAAGCGCAAAATGACGAGAGATTTTTTTTTACAATAAAGAAATACATGTAGAATAATCGTTTGTTTTTTCGAGTAAGATCGAATAATATTTCATTTGGTGAACAACAAAAATGTATCTTCACTCATTACTACGCCACTCGTGAAATTATGGCTTCTGTCGTTCACTCAATGAAATATAACTCGATCTTACACTGAAACAAAAGGTTATCCTCTATATCTTAATCGGAAATTGTGTCTTCAAACAAGATGTCATAATTTAAGGTATCTGCTGAAACATAGAGGGTCGTTTAGGTCCAAATTTTAAATTTTCTGCAAATCGTGCCATATGCGATAAAACTTAACTTTGAAGTACCCTCTTTCATATTTCGGCTTCAAAAAGGGATTTCAAAACGTAGAGTTGCCGTCATGACGTCATCAAGGGGACGATCCCTTTTTTAGGAACCAAACTGAGAAATTGTCCATTTTTTTCAGAAATAATGAACCGACTTTTATCCCGAAAACGCCATTTGCTTCGTATAAAGACGAAGATATCGCAAATCAAAAGATATTTCAACGTCGCGTCATATGTTTCCAAAAGCTGTCTTTTTAAACATTCAGATTTAATACTTCTGAAGCCTATATTTTACACTAAACCTTAATTTCAAATATTTTAGAATACGTTATTGCACGGAGATTGGCTCCAAATAAGCATAGTACCGATGGTTTTGGTGCAACGTCGAATTTGACGAAAATCTTGCTACAACTTAAAAAAATCGAATTTAATAAAAAATCTAACCCGAATCGTTATCATTTTTATTTCATCAAATCAAAGCATATTCTTTTCGCTTCAAAATAACAAAAATTCAGCATAGGTCATCGGACAAAATTTTCAGAAATTTCTATTTATTTACGCAATTCGCGAAATTGATAGCATTTCGGGCCTGTTTTTCTATTTGAATGTGCACAGAAATCAAACGACTAGCCCGGGCGTTCTTTGACTTTTTTTGCGTGAAAAACGGCCGATTAATTCAGAAAATATTTGCAAATTCTGATTTTTGCCGGTCGAAAAGGGGTTGGCCCCTTAATGACGTCAAGACGTCAAATGAACGAGATTCGGACCCTTTTTATTGCGTGTTAGCTAATGCCCGCATTTCAAATATAAATCCCAGCAATTATTGTGAGATTTTACTAAAGTCGAAAATTCGATAATGTTATCTGTCCGCAGTATCATTGTTGTTTATTATTGGGATAGATTTGTATGATTGTAAACCTTCAAATATGTTAATGACAAGGGTGAAATATTCCTAAAAATGTACCTTCCGGTAGGGTATGCAATATGGCGGAATGGTTCTGAAACCACTGAACTAAGTCCATACATTCAAACTCGGTCCTGTTTTCAATAGGCTTGTCCACCACGGCTATAAACGCTTCCTTCATAGTTTCAATATCTGTTTAATCTAGTATATGTGAAATGTCTATGTCTTTTGCCTGAATCAGTTTTTTTAAGCTTTTTCTTATATGTGACCCGTCACGCTAAAGGGGGACATCTAGGAAGTGCGTAAATTGTCGACCCTAGTCAGACTGCGCGGATTGCGCAGACTGACTAGGGTCGAAACTTTTTGCACCGTGCTTTTTTTTCTGAATTTAGAATGATCCATCTACATTCCAGTGAAAGAATTTTTGAAATACGACTTCTGGTTGACCTTTTTGTTTATCAAATCTCTTTCAATAATTCATTTTACAGAATTCCCAGATGGTCCCTTTTCGCATGACGGGTCACATATAAGTAATCTGTCCGGCGAAAAGGGGAGAATCTATCTTGCCTTCGGGATGACAAAACGGTGCAAACAGTATCCCAATTATACCCCGCTTTGCACATGCACTTGCATGCAAAGCGGGGTATAATTGGCAAACTGTTCGCACCGTTTTGTCATCTTGAACACGGGGCTGGTAAGTGCGTGAAATGTCGACAGAACAAAACAGTTTGGACTGCGCAGGCTGACTGCATCTTTACCCATTTTCTTTTTTCTTTTTTCTTTTTTTTTTTTTTTGCTTTCTGAATTAGAATTCAGCGTCCCCGAATATTCTGTTTTTAAATGTGACAACCGATTTCACGATTACTTGAACCAATTACTTTTATTGTTCAATTATTCTAGGGAATCCCATGTGGTATTAGCAGATGACGGGTCACACATATATTTTGTCATCAATTTTTATCATGTATGAAAAATAAATTGGTAAATACTGTCAAATGATTGGTATTTTGATTAGAGTTTTGCCAAAGAAATGTCTAAATTATCGGCTCTAATTATTATTCTCTGTTTTCTCCTAGCGATTCTTTCACAAGTACCAAAGAGAAATAAAAACTGCTTTATAAAACACGCCTTTTAATTCCAAATCTCAAATTTCTTATTACAAGATTTTATTTTATCATTTCAATTTTCAATTACAAATGTTCCAAATCAATTTCGCACAATATTTCACACAATTCGAAATATATCCAATTTTCCCAATGTAAACACCTTTATTCGATTTAAAGCCAAATATGTATTATATGATCTGTGATCCAATTCCGCGCTTTTGTATTTTGAAATACAATAACATGATGGACAAAAAGATAAATCCTTTACGTAGTTCATATTGGAACAAGACCTATCTACCCTGTTCACCCATAAGGTCGACCTTGTATTTTTTAATCATTATTCTTTAATGCTTTTCGGTAGTTTATCGAGAAATGACGGTAGATTATCATTTGATAAACTCACCGCCTAGCCAGTTAAATTATCAAAAACTTATACCTCCGCTTTCGTTCCATTCATCCTATCTGATGTCATCAAATCGGAGCCCAATAAATGACGTTATGATGAAAGTTGCATAGAAATCACATGCAGAATGACGCGATTTAAGAAAATTTGTCCTAAATTTTTCTCATTTTCGCATCTAACAAAAAGAAAATTCGTTTGTTTTTCGAGTAGGATCGATTGATATTTCATTTCGTGAACATCTAAAGCTGTACTGCCGCGGGAAAATATTGCTTTTGTTGTTCACGAAATGAAATATAAATCGATCTAACTCTGAAACAAATGATTTTATGTAACTATTTATATATCTATTTGTTACTGTTTAAAAAAAAGAAATTGATTTTGATGAACTGGCTTAAACTGTTTCAGTCGTTCAATCAAAAATAATGTCCCAAAGGTTGTTTTTTTTTATTTATTTGTGATTACTTTTTATAAGATTTCTGTGTGTAATTCAAAATATTCTTTTTCTTTTGTCAGCGGTAGCTTGAAAGTGTTATTTTTCTACCAAAACACATGCTTCAATTACGGGAATTGGGA
Source organism: Fragum whitleyi (assembly GCA_948146395.1). Taxonomy (NCBI): domain Eukaryota; kingdom Metazoa; phylum Mollusca; class Bivalvia; order Cardiida; family Cardiidae; genus Fragum; species Fragum whitleyi. Next base: position 48,322,932 of record OX411557.1, read on the forward strand.
ATAGGATCCGAGGACTTGCATTTTCTTATATTTCGTAGCATATACTAGCGTCTTCATTAAATTTTGTCAATGTATGAAATTATACGTGTCTCTTTTATTCATTCGGTGTGTATTCAGTCTATAAGGATAAAGGAAAGATGCATGGATTAAATTGCTATGTTAACATTAAACAGATAACCATCTTAATTTGAATAATATCGGTACTTAACCTTAAAAGACTTTATGCTATATATGGTAGGACCATTGGGATATCGAAGGGCCAGCTTTAGTCTTTGTACGTGCTTATATAGGTCATTGCAATAGTTTTGCGCAAATCCCTTCTTTTTCTTCCTTTTTAACAAGTTTTTTTTTTTTTTTTTTTTTTTTTTTTTTTTTTTTTTTTAATAGTAAAACATGAAAAAAGTCAAACTTAACAAAAAAGGGTGGAAAAGGGAAAGACAAACATTTACAAAATACTAATATTTACTGTAAACTCAGGTTTTGGAATCCAAATACTTATTTTAACTTGATTGAAAAGCAATCTGTAGGCCTACATATAGTCTTTAATGAGACATCGCTGGATTTGTCGTGTTCGGAGAATCCTGAGAAGCTACCGTAGTAATGTCGATGTACTCGGAACATCGCTCAGACCTCTCCGTAAACTAGAAAGTAACTCGGACGTAATCGCAGTAATTTTGGATTTTCTAAATCGGCTTCTGGTTGTACTTCGATCAATACGCTCAAAGAAAAACACATTTCGTTAACGCTAAATCCGATCGCCCGTAGAGATCTTTTGGACACTTTATAATTTGATAACAAACGCAGTAAACACTGCGTTTTGTTATCGAATTATTATATAACAAATGCAGTAAACACTGCGTTTTCTTATTAAATTAATATTTAACAAACATAGTAAACACTGCGTTTTGTCATCAAATTATAATGTACCGACTTTTTTTGTTGTTGTTGCTTATTTTGTTCTATACAACGCCATCCATAGTGGTATCTTTGTGACGTCACATAAACGTGCGAATTCAAGCGCTTTCGCGGCTGCTACCTTATCATTCCCGAGGTTTATTCCGCAGAATCACCGAGGGCTTCCGATTAGTAGTAGATTGCAAGACACTTTATTCGAGTGACGAAACGTGTCTCAACGGATCAAGCTATTCGAAAATATCATTGTGATAATATTGAAAGAGGAAGCCAAATTCTGAGATATCTATTACACTTTCAGGTGATATAATAATCACGTAATGTATAGACGTTACATACGAAAAGTAGTCTCTGCTCCGCTTGACGTCATGAATGTCTCTATGGCAATGCATGTTGAGCGCGTTAGTGAAAAGATAAAATGAAAAAAAAATGTTATATGTCAACTCCTTAATGTTTAGTTTTTAATAAATATACATTTCATTTTTTTGTTAGAGATGTCTTCGAGATATAAGAAAAGGTCAAAGAACATCTGGGACACCCCTCGTACAAACTGGCAACTGTACGGAAATGGGATTGCATTTTACCGTGTCAGTGCGCCTTTATACATTGTAATTATTTTTAGAAACATACTAATAAGTCAGATGGCCCTTTTTCGCGTGACAGGTCCCTTGTGTATCCCTTGTGTACCTGATCATGTTTACAAATCTATATTACAGTGTGAACAATAAAGTTCAAGCATAATAAACAAACTTATTGCCAATATTTTATATCGATATCATTACCGTTCTATATTGATTGTATTCTAAAGGTCGGGATCAAACATTTGTTATTTCATCCGTGGTATTATCAAATTATTTTTGTATAATTTATTTAATTTGTGTCAATAAAGATTTGTGCAATCTAATTAGATGAAAATTTTGTTTTATTCTGCAATGAAAATAATTTTGAGAACGCACTTATTGTGAAAGTTTCCGCACAAAGCAGTCCAATTGTAAATTTTCTTTCATTACAAAAAAATCGTAACATTTTTGTTGCGTGGTATTTAATTACAACAAATGAATAGATTATTAATTGCATTCCTTGAGGCATAAAACTAAAAAAACACAAAACAAAAAGACTCATGAACTAATCCGCTTCGCGTACTTATACAGTATGATTATGTTTTAGTTTCATATAGTTTCTTCACTGCAAGGTCGATCTGAAGCTTATTGTACAGATCTCCGTTTTTGCGTTATACATTACATGTATATGAGAATTTCGCCCGAATATGTAAGAATGATTCACCTACTTGAATCACCTATGTAAGTGCGAAAAGATCAGTTTGTTTGTTGGAATGGGGTTTAACGCCGCTTTCAGCAATCCTTCGGATATGTCGCGGCGGCTGGAGCACCTAACAATGGATTACTGGTATTTCTCTCACCAGTATTACCATCACATCCTATCCTAGCCTCCAGCTGCTATCTCACATAGGTCTACGATTACCAACCCATTTGTGATAGACAAATAGTCGGAAAGGATGAATGCCTTCGTCGGGGATCGAACCCAAAACCTCTATATTGACAGTCCTACGCGCTACCAGCGGCGCTTTGACGACAGCTCACGAACAGACAAGTATAATCCATAATTAATGCCCTGGCAGGGCGAAGCCTACGTAACGGGTCGTTGCACTTAAGGTTAAGGTAAATCAGATTTTGCCTATAATAACTTACATATAAAGAGAGTTGACATAAACAGCTTGAGACCTTTAATCGTAGATTGGTAACCAAATCCTCGTAACTTCAGCTTAATTTAGCTGAAGTTTCGAGGCTTTGGTAACCAAACGATCAAATATGTTCACTCTCTTAGCACAAGAATCCTCTAGGTTTTAGAATACACAACTCAAAAGTTCTAAGCGGCCACCTTACATTTCTCGATTTTCCACATATTTTTCGCTTTTGTTTCGAAATGTTAACTTTGCCCTTTGAAAGAGTAGCCATTTAGACATAATCCTGTCTAATTCTTTTGTAAAATCGTGTACCAGGAAATCCTAAAAACGAAGTCAAGTGCCTGTACCCTCAAATTAAAGAGTCACGAAAATGACAATTTTTAGAGAAATTTGAATTTTTCGACACTTGAAAAACGCAAATCCTATCAATTTTAAGAACCGATATCAGTGGTAGAACGCATGTGAACCTCAAAAAATTCAAAGAAATGTCACAACCTCCCTCACTTTTCTTACCCCAACAAGAAATGTCAAAAATACCCTACCCACCAATGTTAACTTTGAAATCGAGGGTACTCCTACATTCGCTTGATTTTAAAACATTTTCGTGTCGAATTTCTTTGCTGACTTTTTCTTGTTGACTTCATAAATGACTTTGCTACATTATGCAAGTGAAAACGGGCTGAAACCATGCGACATTTACAACATATGAACAAAAAAGCAAGTGGCCGCTTAGGAGTTTTGAGGAGTGTACAGTTATTTGCAGTTCACGAATATTGCGGACTTGCTTTTCAATGAACCCTAAATATTTAAAAGTTAACTCGCCAAATTACGTCAAGGGTAAGCCCCGCCCTGCCAGTTCATTAACAACGCAAAATACACATGAACGAAATCCCCTATCTAGGGCTAAGTTCAAATCGGACTCGGTTTCGACCCGAGTTAACCGGGTTTCCATCAGAACGACCTCGGTTCCGACACTAGTGATGTCATTTTAACCTTTCAACCTCGACGCTTCTGATCCTGGGTCAGGCCGGTGTTCCTTGGGTTCCAAAATGGCGTCGAAAATAGTGCACAACAATTCGATTACATAAAACAATTGTTCTCTTTTACTTTGAACGACAAACATTTTTTTCTTGTTTTATATAGTATTTTGCACGAGTTTATCACATTTCTTCATGGGATAACGATATTTCATGGTTAATTAATTATTGTAGCGGTAAATGTGAAGTTTGTTTACTACCACCAGTGGGTAACTCCGTTCACATGAATGTCCTTTCTGCGCATGCATATTACAGTAAATTTTATATTATTACATCATCTCACGCGACTCCCGGGCTGCCATTTGAATTTCCCCTAGGACAAGGGCAAGTAAATGTTTAAACTGGCTACCGTTATGTAACTCAAGAATCGTAAAATCTTTTAAAATCTTTTAATCCAACAGTTTTTGCTTATTACGACAACAGATCAACGACACCTGAGCCTAGGATTATAAAACTTCTGTCTTACTCAACTGATAAATTACTTATTTTTTATAATTTAATGAATGTTTTATCTAAACTTTCAAAGCACTATAAAAGTTACCTAAACAACTTAACAGTAAACAATAGTTTAATACATTCAAATTAAAATTTTGAATTGAATTCATGAAGCAATGAAACTTACTCTAATTTCAAAATTTTGATTTTGGGCTTATCGCTTCTATGAGTTTGTTATTCTCCAATCCGTGATTTATTTCCTGGCAGGGCGGGGCCTAAGAAACTGGTCGTTGCACTTAAAGTAAAGGAAAATCAGCTTTTATCGTAAATTGCTGACTTCTACAGAGAGTCGAAATAAATAACTCGAGACCTTAAAGTGGTCAAAGCTGAAGATACGAGGCTTTGGTAACCAAATGATGAAATATGTTCACTTTCTCTAAGCACGAAAATCCTAAAGGTTTTAAGATACCGTTATTTGCGCGCGTTGACGATAATTCCTAACTAACTTTGGAAGGAATCCCATGTACTCTCAGACTGCAACTCGCTGTTCTATAGACCCAAGACTAGTCAGTGCAAAGCAAGCTCAGCAAAATGTAACAACTTTTTATTAATACATTCCAAAAATAATGGTGGGATACTTCATATTTCTTCTACCAATATGCGTGTATTGATGACATCATATATATAAGCAAACTGCTGTTGATTCGAATAAATCATCCAAATAACAATTTACACATGTATGCAAAGTTGAAACTCGTGACGCATTTTTTCATCCCTCGTGAATAGGAGCGGGTTTGTTTTTATATATATATATATATTTTTTTAGATAAATATTTATTTTGACATCCCTATTGCTATAGAGGGGGGAGGAGGGGGATGGGGGGGTTGAGCAATCAAATAGTTTCGGGTTTTTTTTTTTCTTCGACGTTTCGAAGTTTCATAGTAAGAAAGATCGGTTTGAACCAGAATTAACCAACTGTCCGCACCATTAAACTAGTAGCAAAAGCGGACAATGAGATCTTAATAAACGTCATGAGTTTATCCCTACTTAGTTTTTGACTTTATAGCATTACAGATTAGGAAGTTTGCCGTCATAACACGACAGCCATTGGTGAAAGCGGTGATATGTAATATGTCGCCAAAAGGTCTGAGACGGGGTGTTTATGAAATGGTCTTTTAATCGGCCATTCAGCCATTATATTTGCTACGGACGCCTTACAATATCTAAACCTCTGATGTTTTTGTATGACGTTTTTCACACCGGCCGGTTTTATTTACTACGGCGTATACAGTGCGAAGACTTTCGGACGAGGTGGTAAGGGTTTACAAGCAAATTAGCACGGTGACTGTGCGATGTCCGTGTGGTAACCTTGCGACGCCTTTACGACGTATCTACGGGCTATGTTCTCCGTGCAGGTTTTTTCATGTATAACTCTTTTTCGTAAAAAAAGACTACGTCAAAAAATTTGAAATGTTTGTGAGCTGCAAACATTTAGTAGCATAGACAGCCAAAAACTGTAAGTATAAAGTTATCTGATGGTCTACAGATACTTTGAGACCTTATTTAACTAAAAATCACTGCACAGACTGACCAGCGTCGTTGCTTTGCGCAAATTCGAAATTGTTGGAAATCTCATGCACAGGCTCAAATGTCGTTATGGCGTTGATTAGTAATCGCATGCACAATGACGCGCTTGAAGACAATGTGTGCATGTTTTAAATAATGCAATGGTTGCTCGTCAGACTATCTTTCAAAGGGTCCCGGTTTAGATTCCCGACGACGGCGCTTATCCTTTCCGACTTTTTGTCTCCCACCAATTAGTTGATAATTGTAGACCTATGTGGGATAGCAGCTGGTGGCTAGGAAAAGACGTAATGGTTGAACTGGTATGAGAAATACCGGGAATCAATTTTTAGGTGCTCAAGCCTCCGCGATATGATTGCAATTTTGTCAAGAATATCGTTAAATACAAACAAGCAAATTAAGACAATTTGTCCAAAGATGTTCACATTGTGTCCCATTTTTGCATAAAAGAAATAGAAAAATCGAGGAATACTTTTCGAGGAAGATCGATAACTCTTTCGTTTCGTGAACATCAAAAGCTATAGTTTCGCTAAAATGGCTTCGCAACTCTTTGTTGTTCACTCAATGATAGATATTAAATTAAACCAACTTCTAATCGGTCACTCAATTAAAGCAGGAAAGTATTGCTTTAAAATGTTAAAAATGCAAGTGTATGTTGAGTTCTGATAGCTCGTTGACTTGGTAGATACGATACCAAAATTCACCAAAAAGTTCTTCGGGGAAAATCATTTAACTTTCACGAGAACATCGGTACCTAAAATTACTAAATTAACATTAGCGGATGGGGTAAATTTTAACAAAATCATCTCATTTACGCAAATGAACGTCTACAATAATGCTTTCTTGACTTGTTTCTAGTCAGCTACCTTTAAGGCATCGAAAGGATAGAGATTTTTCGAGAACATAACTCTATTTCTTCGACTGAAATTTTGTAAATGCCCTGCGTTTAGCGATTTTTGTAACTTTTTCGAAGCATGGTTGTTGTCTTCTTTGTCTGCATGAAGCTTTCTGTTGGCCCTTTTTACACAATTATTTTACCAAAATCCTTGACGTGGATTTATTTTCTTTTCAATTCTTTTCTCGTAAATATAAAACAACCAGTAACCGATTAAAAGTAGGTTTAAGTTTGTAGATCTTACACTCAACTAACAAATATTTTCTATATAGCGTTTGACGGCTGGTTGGCGTACTCACAGCGACACAAAATTATGCAAATTTTTCATTTTTACAGGATTGTTATGCCAAATAAATGAGTAATGTTTTTAAACTGACTAGCCAGTTCGCCTTCCTAAATTTCATTGACTTCAGATTATATAGATTAAGGAATTATGGTCTGTTAAATTTGTTGTTTATTCAACTTGCAGATTTAAAATGTACTCATTGACACGCAGGTAGTTCACCAATCGGAAAACATCGGCGGTTTTACGGAAAAGAGCTCTGAAAAAATTGGGTGCAGCATTGAAAGGGAGTCATATCGCATGTGGGTCTACACATTACAAGCATTAAGGTTACTTTGAGAAAAAAACAACAAACTAAATGAAAGAATAAAAGGTGACATAGAAAAATTGATATTAAAACGCAGTGTTTAAGTGCGTTTTGTCATCAAATTATAATACATGTATGCATACACGATCGGAAAGCATGAAACATTTATTTTTTCTCCAAGCGTATTGACCGAAGTTCGACCTGAAGTCAAATTACCTTAAGATTGACCCAAAATTACTACACTTTCGTCTGGGGTACTTTCCAGTTTTATAGAACATCGCTAGGACTTTTCCGTAAAACATGTAGATAAATCGGACGCACGGGGTATTTTTGTGTCATTTTTGGGGAGTAATTCGGCCTCTAGGAGTACTCATGTCAATATGCTTGAAGAAAAACACATTTTTAATGATTTTCCGATCGTCTTTGGGGGTCCAATAGGCATTTTATGATAAGCAAGACACTGCGTTTTGTTATCAAATCAAAATATGCCAAATTGTTATCTTGATTTCATTGACATTGTTTTACTAAACGCCAGTTTGATACTTGTGGCATTATGTAAATCTACGCGCGAAACGTCGCGCTTTCATGACTGCGCTCTCATTAGTCCCGTGATCCTTTCCGTAGAATCGCCGAAGATTCCCGACTGCGACAATCCAAAACCCAAGAGCCGAACGTTGGCATCCGAACAACCGTTTTGCTATTTTAAGGAAAAACATTTTTGAAATTCAGTACATGTATTCGAACGGTCACCCAAAACCTGTTATGATTACGATAGCCTTTCTATCATTTTCGGCAACGTACAATGAAAAGATTTAGATGGCAGATAGAGTTAAGAACATCGTAAAATTGACAAAATGAATGATTTTTTAATGATTTTGAAATTAAATAGAATGAGTGTTTGGAGCGTTTTTGAGTGAAATTAAAGGGAGGTAATCCAGTGTCGCTAAATTTGTTTAAGATAAACAAAATTAGCGATACGTATTACCTCCCTTTAAATTAAATATACGTTCTTTTCTGTTTGTGAGTCTTCTCGGACCAATCACATTTTAAAATTCACACCAGCCAATAAAATTGTAGAATGGTTTTATCGATAACATTTAAATGTTGATCGATTTGAATGATTTAGAAATGATTTTTAACTAATTCGGAGCGTTTTAGATCGATAAGAGTAAATGTTTGGAATTAATGAATTGAGTGCTGAGTGAGTGATATTGAATGGTTTTGATCGCAGTTAGTGTCAATTTCACAATGTTTATAACTGTACTTTTTAGCAATTTCTCTTTGAAGTTATCTTTACTTTTTAATTGACTTACCTGGTTTAATTTTTTCCAATAAAACCGATTTATTCCTGAACCATGGCACTATTTCTTGGCACTCGAAATCAGTCCGCACATCCGGCCGCTTTAACACAACGGAAGTCAGAGTTTCGTACAAAGATGGCATCTTCCTAAAATGTTTATATCCTTATTTCCTTTACTAAATGAAGAAAATTTTGGTACGATGACGTATCAACGTTAAGTCCTTCGAATCAATTCAAAATCTCTCTACACGTCAAATGATGAAATCATTTTCGTCCTATTTTTACACTCATTTTACTTTAAATCGCATTTGAGGAAGAAACGTCAAATATTATGGAACACGAATATCCCTTTATGAACACAATTAAAGCTTCTGTTACAACTATCTAACAATTTATTTCATGGTTGGTATCTCTCAAACAATCAACACTGTATCATTATACTAAGATCGTCCCATAATACAGCTCGTCTCGGTTGAAATATATCTGATTGATCTGTAAAATATAAACAGAATCTATCAATAAACACAGACATTTACAAATGGCTTAGCACACGAAAAATGGCCTTCTGAAAAGTGCGCGAAGTATCAACTTTTCGCTCTCTGGATATTTGCTTAATAAATATGAAATGAGACCTTCGGTTGACCTATGCTTCGTTTAGCCTCATTATCGTATAATTTTATCATTATTATTTTATTTATTATTTTTTATTTTCTTTAAGCGTCTGTTTGCCAGTGAAAATAAAACCGAACCGAACGACGATACATGTAGCATTGATGCTTTAACTAATTTAAGGCACGCTATTGAAAAATCCTCAAACAACAGGGTTTCCGTTAGAAGTGGGATTTTTATATTATCATAAGTTTAATTATTAGCAGTATTATCCTTTTGTTTTATTTTGATTTATTGTTTTAAAAATTAAGTTAATTTCTACAACTATAAATTAGCTAAATACATATTGCTAAATTAAACATTTACTGTAAAGAAAAATGCAATTTATTTATTTATTTATTTATTTATTTACTTACTTATTCATTTAGTTACTTACTTATTTATTTATTTAGTTCCAGCAATTTTATTCTAATGATTCAGAAAAATGCCTGTCTTTTTTTATTTATTTATTTATTTATTTATTTATTTATTTAATTATTTTTATCATATTATTTATCTATTAATTTTTTTTCAAATTGGAATTTTTTTAATGAAAAAAATAATAATATTAAATAAAAGTGTACTGTTAGCAGTATCCTTTTTTTTAAAGAAAATAAATAAATAAATAAATAAATAAATAAATAAATAAATAAATAAATAAATAAATAAATAAATAAATAAATAAATAAATAAATAAATAAATAAATAAATGCTTACATCCGAATTCCCAAGTTTCAAATGGTTTATATTGTCTACGACAATAACGTGACAATAGAAAAACAAAGTTGTCATAAAAACAAATTATTCTGCTAGCATTCCTTACCCTAACTTAACTGGAAATGGGAAGATTAAATCAACAACAACAAATCAATCCATCGGCTTTAATCGTTTAATCAATCGATAGGCGGATTTATTGAATTCTAACCTGTGAACAATAACAAACCGTAAAAAGGTTAAGGGCGTGTTTATTGTATATATAATTGGTTGATTTTGATAAATAAATGAAAACGGCCCTAACTCAAATACGGCGTCAATTCATTAAAAGGTAAATAATTGGTTTCTAGTTATATTGCAGATATTCGTTTGTGTTCAAAGTTTGATGGTCTTTTGCCGTCGTCGTACGATAGCGTTCTGCGCTTAGTTCAAACTGCAAAATGCTTGCCAACGTTTTGAAATGATACCCAGCTTTGTGCGTACGTACACGTGCACGGCATTATACCATTTCGAGAAATTTTTCATCCTAAACGTAAGTCTGGCCAGGGTTCTGTTTGAAGCATTGAAGAAATCGTAAACGTGTTGTCGTCTATGGTCGTTGTCCTAACGTAGGAAGAGCCTTGTGTGTCGCATTCGGTACATCGCTCGTACTTCCGAGTCCATAAACTTGAAAATACCTTGGACGTAGGTGTTATAATTTTGGGCTTTTTGGTGGTACTTTGGTAAATGCGTTTGAAGAAAAGTATATTTCTTCAATACTTTCCGATCGTCTATGCAGATCTTTTGGGCATTTGATGATTATATAACAAAAAGCGAAAAAAAACTTTGCGTTTTTTTTGTTTTTTCTTTTATCAAATTATATTATGCCACTTAATTCATAAGTTGTTTTTTCTTCTTCTTTTTTTCTCAAAGCTATTTTTGTGCTTTTGACGCCATGTTAACCAACCTGCGAAAGGTGCACTTTCATAAATGTGGCCCTATTATAATTATCACCCTAATTCCGTAAAATCGCCGAGGGTTTCCGATAGTACCACTCTTCATGATATAACTTTCATTTTTTTTAAAGGAGTGATAGATCCCATCCAAATAAGAAATAAATATGAACACAAACTATTTTAAACTGTTACAAATATTTTTGGCATTTTTTGTTTACTAATATACTTTATACATTACGCAATTAATTATAAGATGTGACAATATATTTACATATACAAGAATATCCCAATTCATACAACTGCTAAATACGAAACAACTTGACTAAGTCCAAACAATGAAATTCTCTGCTTCCCATTTTTATAAAAGACTGAACGTGAGTCGGGTGTTTTATAAGAAGAATGTAATTCCTATATTACGCTTGCAAAATAAATCTGCGGCATTACGTCTGAGCTTGGATATTTCATTTGTTTATTTTACGTTCGTTTGCACCAATGATTTTTCTCTCGGGTATACGTAATTGACTTTGTTTGCTGATTTGAACATAGTAAAGTGCCGTAACCATATTTTGTTCAAGCTGGAGTTACGAGATTTAGGAAACATATCGAGAAAATATTGAACTTCTCTAGGATATTTCATGGCAACATTAAGTCCATTTCCGATAGCAAATACTCTCGCTGGACGCTTCCTGTGTTGAGGTGTGGGCTAGTTCATTTAAACTGGGCTTTGTTCATGATGATTAGGCGTTTTTTTTTTTTTGTTTTTTTTTTTTCTTTATTTTATTTTTTTGGTAGGGGGTGTTGTTTGATTGCTTGTTTTATTTGTTTTTCTTTGTTTTGTTTTGTTTTTGTTTTTCAACCCCTTGAAAAAAAGGAACTGTCGAAAAATGTATGTAAAATGCTTGTATCAAGCAATTTCTACTTTTTCCACACTGTTTTCCTCATTTTGCAATTACCTACTGTACAACACCACACATATTACTCGAGTTATGTATTAAGGTAGTGGACCCGTAATAGTTGCGCAAGGTTTCAGTAGTAATAAACTTTAACAGTGTTAACTGAGGTTTCCAAATGATTTTCATTAGGAAACCTCGGTAAACATTGTGAAAGATCTTGAGGTCTGAAATGTTGCTGAACTATTACGGTTCCACTACCTTAAGTTCAAGTTGCGCAATAGCTGAGAAAGATCTGCAGGACCTGTACTCGGAGAGGAGGACTGGTGAAAGTTTTATCAAAATGGGTTCCGTTTTACTAATCTTCTTACGTTTAAAATAATCATAAGTCAATATCACAAATCGTACCTGATGTTTTTATTCATTGTGAGATTCTGTCTTGCAATATACCCCTGGAATCTTCTGAAGGAGACTATTCTAATGAGATAATACATGACAGAGTACGATGTTAAGTTACTACTGTAGACGAAACTTTAATTTTTGACTTACCCAAAAAAAATGATCGTAAGATCTTTAGTAACGGGCAATTATCCAAATGGGGCAAGTTTTACTAATCATCTTACGGTTTAAAAAATCATAAGTCAAAATCACAAATCGTACCTGATGTTTTTATTTATTGTTAGATTCTTTCTTGCAATATATCCTTGGAGTCGTCTGAAAGAGACGATTCCAGTGAGATAATGTATGACAGAGTACGATGTTCAGTTACTACTGTAGACACAACTTTAATTTTTGACATACGCAAGAAAAAATGATCGTAAGATCTTTAGTAAAACGGGCCTCTGTACTCAGAGAGGGGGACTGGTGAAAGTTTTATCCAAATGGGGCCAGTTTTATTTATATTCTTACGTTTTAAATAATCATAAGTCAAAATCTCAAATCGTACCTGGTGTTTTCATTCATTGTTATATTCTGCATTGCAATGTCTCATCGGAATCGTCTTTGGAAGACGATTCCAATGAGACGATGCATGGCAGAAATCCATATTTAGTCACTAATCTAGAAGCAACTAGACTTTTGATCGAAAGATGTTTGGTAAAACAATTTTCTGGTTCTGAGGGCCTGTGGTAAAATGAAGTTGGTGTCAAACCCTGATCCGCCATGTTTTTCCCCAAAAAGATATAATATTCGAAACTACTAAAATCTTCGTCTGGCATTTGTCGTCTGGCTATTTTAGCTTTTTTAAGAACCCACGCGACTTTTACGATCTCCTTTTACAACATTCTAAAATCTCTTATAACGTCTGATAGTCCCTAATTGACGGCATTAATCATATAAAAAGGCAGACGGGTTTTGAAAGAATGGCATTGACCGATGTAGCGGGGTTCAGACGGTATTATGATTAGTCGTAAATATTTCTAAATATCCTATTTCTTATTGCTTGCAAAATTATTTTTCTGAATGGTTCTTGAAGAAATAGGAATCTATTTATGGAACTTGTATGCATATCGTAATAAAGGGAGGTAATAATTAGCGCTAAATTTGTTCATCCTCCCTGCCAACACTCATTCAATTTCATTCCAAATCATTCACCGTGTCAATTTCAGGATGTTGTTAACTGTATAAGCACAAGCTTTGCTGCATTTATACCATTTTGAAAGTTTTAAAGCGGGTGCCATTTTAACTCTAGTAAACTTTTTTGCATTCTGAGAGCACAGTAAGACAGTATTCGGAAACCGAAAATCTAAAATTTGGTCAATTTCAATGCTTTTCATCTGTGTTTTTCTGCCCTTATTATACGATTCAGTTTTTCTTAAACAGAACTAAATGCATATTTTAAGATGATTTCTGTGTTCCTTTATAAACGAAGATTAGAAAAAAATAAAGATTGATGCGAGATTTGTGAAAACCAATAAGTCCGTAGATTAGTATTTAAGAGCGTAATTACTTTAAATTGAGCCATTAACCCAACGACTTTCACCCGATTTCGACTTTCTTTTCTTGCATAATCGCTTTTATAACCTCTTTTAAATGAATTAATGTAATATGAGATTAATTACTCTAGGTTAAGGTGACTTTTAAGGTAGTGGACCCGTTATAGTTTCGCAAAATTTGAAAGTAATGATCTTTACCAATGTTAACCAAGGTTTCCTAATAATACTCATTAGGAAACCTCGGTAAACATTGCGAAAGATCATGGGTTACGAAATGTTGCGGAACTATTACGGTTCCACCACCTTAATGTCACAAGGATTAAATACTTCTTCTGAAGACCCGAAACATGTTTTACTTAATTTCATACGAAAAATTTTATCAAGTCAAAATCACAAACTCATTCATTGTTCGATTCTGCCTTGCAACATCTTCAAAAGACGATTCCAATAAGATGATGCATGTCAGAAATACATATTTAGTAACTTCTGTTGAAGCAGCTTAGATTTTTGACTTACGCAAAAGAAAATTCGTAAGATGTTCAGTAAAACATGCCCCCGTTTACACTATCACGGTTTTGGCTACGGTGTCGCTACCTGTACGATTCGCCACGACTTGTAAAATCGCCGTGTACCGTGGTAATTCGTAGTAGAGTCGTGGTGAATCGTGGTGAATCATGCTAAATCATGATAATTTAAAAATTTCAATAGTAGGGCTACGGAATTTAAGCATTCGTGGCGAATCGTGGTGATTTGTTTGCATTTGCTAATTCGTAGTTCAGTCGCTGCGGAATCGTTCTTATTTGCACTGACTCAGTAGATTTATTCGTGGCTATTCATGAGAGATCGTAGCCAGTCGTCGAATCTTTGATATCTTAAATTCTCTTAATTCACCACAAATTGTGTACGGTTGTCCCAGGAATTATCATCGTGGCCAGTCGTGGGATTGCGTAGACTGACTAGCGTAGACATTTACGCACCGGGGCAGATTGAATCTAGAATATTAAATTTTATTTATGATTTTTCATTTAAATTAATTTATTAATTTACATACAAGCAAAAGAATCTTTTAAATGCGATCTACAATTGACCTTTACTTGTACCAATCTGTTTTTCATAAATTTGTTTTCATTTTGTTTGTTCCAAGATTGTTCTTTTTTGACATGCCTCATATCATTTTTGACGAACGACTGAATAGTAACTCGTTTTTATTTTGAATCCCATGTTGAAAAGAAATTTTAAATGCATTTTATATTGATCGTCTTTCTTTACAGATATATTAGGTGATAATCCATTTAGGACAGAAAACCATCTATAGCTAAATACTCGTTAATACGACTGTAAAATAAGATATTGAACAGCGAGATTTGAACATTAAGTTTGGATATAAAAGAGGTACGGCCTCTTTTCATTCATTCTACACAATTTACCAAACGATGAACAAATATAGGAACGCAGCCGAAGTAAAAGAAAAAAATAATGTCTAGATAGATTAATTTCAGTTGTGCCAATCAAGTTGAATACCTTCACGAAACAGAATAAAACAAGAGGATAAGTGAGGGCTTAAATCGCTCACCTTCGTCTACTTAACTCCTCCTAGAAATTGAAATGTCTATAAGGACTATTAAAGGCCAACTATTCAGCAAAATTCATTATTGAAGTGTTAAGATCGATTTTATGGGATATATATAATACGTACTTAGTGTTTTGTATGAGAAAAAATATCTAACGAGGTTGGGAGAATTGAAAATTGTCGAGGCTCTGCCGAGACAATTATCAATTCTCACAACCGAGTTTGATATTTTTTTCATTCAATACACTAAGTACGTATTATATTTATCTTATAACCTATATTTGTCTTGTTTTCGTCGATTTTTCTACCTGAAATGCAAGTTTCTAAAAATAACTAACAATATATCATTGTTCTAAAAATAACTATGTGATATCATAAAAAATATCATACGGGATGTTATCATACGGATATTTGTATAGTTATAAGATAAAATACGATTTTCAATAGGATTCTTTCTTGTAACGATACAGACATTCAGACCAAGTAATAAAAAACTGGGCCTGTTATTTGTGGCTCCTAGAGTAAAAAAAGAAAATTTTCATTTAGGTCTCTTTTCCAATGATATCAATTGCATCCTTTAAAATTTCGATATGGTTCATCCTTGAAACCAGTCAAAAATTCTGACCAAGTTTCACAACTACTAGGTCATATTCGTAGCCTTTGGAGTGTAAGCAAGTAAATTGTCGTTAAGACACATTTTTTTCCATATTTCAGATGGACCCATCCTTGTTTCAACAGTGTTCATCCTTCTAACCAACCAAACAACAGAGTCTCATGAAGATTTTGCCATAACTGTGGCTTCTAGAATGCAAACAACAAAATTGTCATTTACGTATTTTTCCCGTGATATGAGATGGATCCTTGACATTCCAATAGGGCGCTGTGACCAGAAAAACGTTCTGACCAAGTTTGGCAAAGATTGGTTCTATCATTAAGGTTTATTTTCCTGTGATATGAGATGAGTCATTCCCATTTTTGAAGGGTTCATCCAGACAAACATTCTGATCAAGCTTCACGAAGATTAGTCAATATTTGTGGCCTCTAAAGCGTAAACAAGAAAAATCTCATTAAGGCCCCTTTTCCGACGGCATCCCATGGATCTTTCTTTCAATAGGATTTGTCCTTGAGACCAGACAATCATTCAGAATAAGTTTCGTGAAGATTTGGTTATATCCATGGCATCTACAATGTAAACAGAAATGTCAATAAGGCCCCTTTTCTCGTGACATCAGATGAATCCTATCCAATTTTCGATAGCGTTCATCCCAATGACCAGACTATCATTTTGACCAAGTTTTTATAAATATTGGACTTAAACTGTGACCTCTAGAATGTTAACACTTCAATTGTTGACGTTGAACGGTGCACAACGTACGTTAAATGATCACCTTGCGTTGCGCTCAGGTGAGCTAAAATAGGATACTTAATTGAATCCGTTTACAAGGTATGTGTTTAAGATACAGTCAACAACATCGTGAAATTGACAAGGTAAATGATTTTGAAATGATTTTGGAATACAATTAGTGAAATTAAAGGGAGGTTATGGAATAGCGCTAATTTTGAATAAAAAAATGTGCATACAAGTTTAATAAATAGCTTTATATTTCTTCAGAAACCAATCAGACGTTTACACTTTCACTCAAAATTCCTCGAAAAACATAGGAACATTGTCACGTTAAGAATGCCAATGCTCATTGTAAATTGCCATTCTAAAATTTGGGAGATTAAGATTTTTTTAATTTTTATATGAAATTAAGACGCACCCTGCCACACCCAAATTTGGGGGTCAATCAAAAATTTTTGGACAACTTGGATACATGGTCACCCAAGGACCTTTTCTGCAATGCTTCATTGGTTTGGGAGAAGATGATCCTTTCAAGATTTTAAAAGCGAAAATGCTTTAGGTTCAATCTTCTTGAATAACTCCAAAGAACATTCAAGCTAAGTTTTGATGAAATTGGTTAATGGTTTGGGATGAGATTTTTTTTTAAGATTTTGAAGTGAAATTAGACCTATACTGCCATATTTAGGGGGCCAATCGAATTATCTTGAACAGCTTAGGTACATAGTAATGATGAACATTCAGACCAAGTTTCATAAAAATCGGCTGAATGGTTTGGGAGGAGAATATTGTTAAAGATTTAAAGTGTAAATAAGCCCCGCACTGCCACGCCAATATTTGTGGGATTATCGAAATATCTTGAACAAGTTTGGTACATAGTCACCCAAGTTTCAATAGTTTGGGAGCAGAAGCTCCTCCCTGTAACGCCCATATTTGTGGGGCCATCGAAATTTCCGGCTTGATAATTTTGGAAGAGGGTTCACCCAAAGAACGTTCATGCCAAGCTTTAAATTTGGTCCAATATTTTTTTTTTTTTTTTTTTTTTTTTGGGGGGGGGGGGGGGGGGGGGGAGAAGATTGCTAAAGAAAGGTTTACGCAAGGTCGCTCTCACGGGAAGACGCACGACGGGCACAACGCCATATCTATAGCACGCTGGCCTTCGGCCAGCGGAGAAAAGATTTTTTAGCAATTTCAAACGTGTGTGCGATCTGTTATATTCAAATGCACCAATAAATGAAGGAGCTTTGGTCCAGACGTAATCTAGTGTCTGATAGACGGACCGGTGGAAATAGCTTTTATCGTAATAAATATGTCTCTTGATCGAACCCGGACCCTCGGAATGTCAATCTAGAGGTCCCGGGTTCGATCCCCGACGAAGGCCCTTATTATTTCCGACTATTTGTCTCCCACCAATGGATTGATAATCATAGACCTATGTAAGATAGCAGCTGGAGGCTAGGAAAGGATGTAATGGTTGTACTGGTGAGAGAAATACCAGAAATCCATTGTAAGGCGCTTCAGCCGCCGCGATATATCTGAAAAATGTTGAAAGTGGCGTTAAACTCCATTCAATCAATCAATCAAGTCTCTTGCACCTCAAAAGAAAAAGAAAAATAAATTAATGAAAGAAGGGTTCATAAGAAGGCAACGTTTTCTATTTCTGTGTTCAAGAGGACTTATGGCATCGGTTTTGAAGAGTCCTTCAGTTGTTAAACCTCTTGTAAAAACAAACAATAAACATTTAATAACACATTTAATGTTATAATATTAGACTAATAGGATGTCATTTTCTATTTCTGTCTAATCAAATGGATTGAAAGTTGCTTTCCGTCGATATTTTCTTATTCATTTTTTAACCCTTCTAACCTTTAACCCCTCTAATGCTTTTCCCGACATGTTAGTGTTAAGGTAGTGGAACCGTAATAGTCCCGCAACACTTCGGACCAAATGTTCTCTCACAATGTTAATTAGGAAACCATGGTTGATACTGTTTAAGTGCATTACTCCCGAAACCTTTCAGAACTATTGCGGGTCCACTACCTTAAACACGAACCTTTGGCAGACATTAAAGACCAAGATCAGCCCGTACAGCCGCACAGGCTGATCTTAATCTACACTACCTTCTTTCTAAATGTCCAACAGTAAGTTACATCGTGCATTCCAAACACTCACTCAAACCATTCAAAAACGCTCAAAATGACTTAAACAGATAAAATCAACAACTTCATTGAAAATAGATATAGCAAGAAGAAAAAAAATGCAATTCTACTGAATTTATAGAAATTGTACGCGTCTGTTTGGTTCTTGAAGAAATAAGGAGTTATATAATGAACGTGTATGCATATTTTTTTTTTTAAATAGAGGTAATAAATATCGCTAATTTTACCACCTTGAACAAAATTAGCAATATTTGATTACCTCCCTTGAATTTCACTCAAATTTGGCCCCACATTCTCATTCAATTGCATTCCAAAATCATTCCAATTAAATTCATCTAGCCAATTTCACGATGTTGTTAACTATAAAATGGTATTTTGAAACAAATTTCAAATTCATCAGTATCTAAGGGTTAAAATATATTAACACTCCTAAAAACTTTAACAGCGGCTTCACCTTTTTGATTACATGTAATGAATATTAAGGCGATGTAGAGAGTATTTGTTGATTTCATGAAGGTATGAAACTTAAGGCTTTATCTCACTGTATGATTACCCGAAGTGGATTTACATGTCCTCAAATTACTTAAGCTTTCACGCCATATTCCTGTATTGGTAGAAAGTATAGACTTGGATCAGCTTACACTGACATGCAATTGGTCTTAGCTAACACAGCTTCTCTATACAATGTACTTAATTATTGTAGGAAAATTTTGGCCAAGTATTGTTGAGCAATGGCGTATCCAGGATTTCTGTCAAGGGGTTCGAACTTGAATTATTCCGACAAGGTTTTGCGGGACACAGATTTTTACGAGTCTGGGCCTCAAAAAAGCGACAGGGATTATTATAACCATCTGACATTCTATGGGAATCACTTTCAGAGAAGAATTGAAGACTGTTCTAAACAGTCTTCAATTCTTTTCTAAATATGATTCCTCAGTTGCATACTTATCCAACACCTAGTGTAGATTGATCCATAGAATGTGTTTAATATTTACACAAAAACATGAGGAGAACTATCGATAACTTGGGTTGATTGAAAGAATGGAGTTTAACGCCGCCTTCAACATTTGTTCAGTTATATCGCGGCGGGTGGAGCACCTAACCACAGTTTCCTGGTATTTCTCTCACAAGTACAACCACCACATCCTTTCCTAGCCTCCAGCTGCTATCTCACATAAGTCTACGATTATCAACCCATTGGTGAGAGAAAAATAGTCAGAAAGAATGAGTGCCGCCGTGGGGGAGAAAACTTGGGACCCAATTTCAATGACGATATACCAAACCCCTGAATTCAGGCCTTCGTTTTCCTACCATTACCCAAGTTCGATTGAATTCCCGATTGAGAATTTTACAAGCAGGTCTCAGAGGGGTTTCGTTCGATTTTCCCGAACCCCCTCTGTATCTGCTTCTGTAAATGAGATGTCTGAAAATTTGACAATTTGCTTGGAAGAAAATTAAATTATATAGAATAAGGGTTACAGTTTTGGCAATCCTGAAATAATGTCACATTACTCTCCTTCATCCAAAAATTCGTTTGTTTCTTTCTTTTTTTGGGGTTGTTTTTGAAGGGGCTTAGCGCCACCTTTAACGACCATTCAAGCATTTTGTTGTGTTATTATGCATTGTAGCTAATATATATATATATGTTAAGTAAAAAGAGAAACGTGAACAGGTATCTTTTCACAAAGTTGAAACAGGTTTACCGATTTTTGATCAAAGATTTACAATGTTGACGTCGATTAAGACCATTACGTCGCAAGTGTCGTGGTGTAGCAAGCCCGACCTCTGATCTGGTTCCAAATTTCTTACCGGAAATTTTACGCCGCCTAGAGACTAAAATTGTCTTTGAAGTTGCGGTAAGAGATAAATAATACAAATACCGTCAAGGTATTCTTCATGCTTGACGAACGTTGTGTTTACGTGTCAGACTTATCTGGCTCTATGCATTAACGTAGTAAATCGCGTTAACGTGGTCCCAGAGGTTCGAGATAGCCTGTCCCGAAACAGTCATTCACAGTAACTTTTCTTATGAAACCTACCTGAAATAGTACTATGACGTTGTTCCTCCGTACATTTAACCATTGTTCATTTGAAATTTCTACTAAGACGTTTAATTCCGAAAACAAATAATAAATGACTTTTCCTTTACAACAAAATAAAGAACTTTCACTACTATCCAATGAATCTGAAATTGAATGTGTTGTGTAAGTAGGATATATTTTGAGTAATTTGACGTTGACGGCGTTATGCAGACACGGTATCAAGATTCCATCACAATACGCGTCGATTTCTTCAATTACAATTACTGTTCATAAAACAACCACCAGCCAGTGAATCTTTTGTCACGTTAAAAAAATCCGTGTCAACGAACTTTTTTTAAGAGTATATGTTCTTTTCTGTTCTATAAAGGGCATATCACGGCTGGATAGCCTAAATATAGAATCCTGCTCTGCGTTAAGGATAACATAATAGTGCAAACTGTTTGCAAATTATACCTCGCTTTGCACGGAAGTGCACGTGCAATGCGGGGTATAATTCGCAAACGGTTTGAACCGTTTTGTCATCCTGAACGCATGGCTTTCCATTTCAAACAAGCTGCTCACCCCATAAAGGATAAAGGTTATTCACCCATTTCAACCCAAGGCTTGCATTGGTAGGAATAAATCCAGAAAGGATGAGTACCGCCGTCGGGGATCGAACTCATGACCACCCCATAGTAGGGAAGCCGGCGTACTACCCAACAGCTCTACGATCGGTTTGATTGATCGAATAGAGTTTCACGGCGCTTTCAACAATTTTTCAGTTATATCGCGGCGGCTGGAGCACCTAACAATGGATTCCTGGTATGTTCTCACCAGTAATACCACCACATCCTTTCCTAGCCTCCAATTGCTATCTCACATAGGTCTACGAAACTGCTCTACGACGGCAGTCCCATCATTGGTAAACGACTTAAAGAATCAGGCTATAGTCTGATTGTCATATTACTGTCTATGTTTGTACAAGGGATTAGCCAAGTAACGGTCGTGATCGGACGTTGACCGGGACAATCCGATTACCCTGCATATATTACGCTTCATTTAATACGTCATTATTGGAAATCATTGATTTGTTTTTTCTTTGCGCAATACGTGGTAATTAAAAGGGCTAGATATATCTTAAAACTGGTTTTCCCGGGCTGGCACACTAACAAACTACAGTCAAACCTGTCTTAAGCAAGCACCCAAGGGACATTCAAAAAGTGCTTGCTTAAGACAGGTGCTTGCTTAATACAGGTCAATTTCAGTGCAGTTCGTTCATTTGGAAACGCGGTGAACGCTTGCTTATAACAGGTTGCTTTCTGAATACATGTGGCCTCTAACACAGATTGGACTGTAATTGTCTTTCGGATGAGACGTTAAACTGATGTCCCGTATGACGATGGTTTACACCGAGCTCATTAAAGAACCATGGCGGATCTCTGCAGCAGTTTCGTCATGTATCCTTGCACTATCCCTCGTAACAACTAACCGTCTTCTGGGGGCGTCGCTCATATGGGCATGTGCTACGGGAACGAGGATAAATAAACGGAAATTTCACACACATAAAACTGGTTTTCATTTTCCATGGACGTCCTTCGATATCACAGCCTGGTAGTTTGTATTTTGACATCGTATTACTTACTTAAATTCGAATTTGAACGAGAACCAGGGGCCTGTTTTACTTGACATCTTACGATCATTTTTTTGCGCAAGTCAAAATCAAAGTTGCTTCTACAGTACTAACTAAATATAGAATTTTGCCATGCATCATCTCATCGGAATCGTCTTCTAAAGACGATTCAAATGAGATATCGCAAAGCAGAATCAATGAAAGACCGGGTGCGATATGTGATTTTGACTTAAGATTAAAATTTTCGTAAGAAGTTTTGTAAAACGGGCCCCAGATCCCTTAGAGCAAAGAAATCTGACCAAATTTCAAGACATTTAACCAAACCTCTGGTAGGGGTATACTCACTTCGTCTAAACTCATTTGGTATAAAAATCAAATTCTCATTCGGTCTAAAACCTTATTTCAACAAATTCACGTTTCGTCTAAAAGTTCTAGATGACTTAAAATAATTAAGTTTATCTTCTGATTCTTTAATTTCTCTTCAATTTTTCTTTTTACTTTACATTATATCAATTCTCTATGATTATTTGTGAACATTTAGAGACATAAAATTGAGAAAATTTTCATAAAATAAACTATGCACAATTCGGAATAAAATACATCTTTTTATTTCAACTTTGATGAAATATTTTGGATATGTTAACAGTTTTTTCCATGGTCTAAAGGAATAATTATAAATAATAATAATAATAATAAAGACAGCTTAAATAAATGTATAATACTATAATGATAATTATAATAAGACAAGGTGAGAATTGCATATTATAAGGCGTCAGACAGGATTAACCCATATGAGAGTTTTCGGTCTAAACCATTTTTTTATAGTGTAGGCGAAATTAGTTTAGCCAAAGTGAAAGTAAACCCTCAAGATAGAGGACTAATGACGGACGATTGAAGAGGGAAGCCCGACATGACCAGATCTTGACCAGATCTAATTAACTCAACATAAGCACTCTTTGCTAAGCTAGGCTAAAGATAACAAAGACTGTTTTTTGTTTTCATCATTTAATGAAATCGATTTCTAGCAGTCATAAAAAACGTAAAAAAGCCAGCACATAGAGATCCTAAATAAAAATCGTCAAGACAAAAAAGTCACACATACACAAAATAGATACATACAATGAATATATGTAACAGAAACATGTGTGCATATACATGTAAACGTGTACAATATTCTTACTAATAATTATGGCATGGTATAATACATGAATGAGAGCAAAAATATCTTATGTGACTGTTTATAGTAAAGATACTTAATACAGTACCAGACTAACCCTATAAAACAATGTTGAAGGAGTACATTCTTTCATAGAAATAATAAAAGCTGCAGACAACAATTTTCAGATACTGGTTACTTAAAAAATAAACTTTACAAAAATGAAATGTAAAGTTAACTTCAAAAGCCTTCTCAGCAATTTCCCACAAGGTTTTAGCTTGTAATTCTGCCCCAATGTATATTAACAAGAAATATGATCCCATGCATGAAGCTAAACATGTATACAATGCAAGGACTCAGATCAGCCTGTGCACCTGTACAATACATTCTCAATTCAAAATTTTATCAAATTTCAATTTGAGATTACAGCTGTAGTTCTGTTTTAATACTCATTTTAAGGTGTTAACACAAAAGATGTTATTAATTGGGTGTTATAAATAACAACTTATTAATATTATCTTTTATTTTCATACATTTATTTTAATTTAAAATTTGAGAAAATTTTCAGCTGAGTCTGAGAAAAGGTTTATAATCTTTGACCCAGATAACAGTTTTAATTCACTCTATGGCTGACTACCTAGGGAGGAAGCCTGTGTTGATCTGATATCACCTGTCTGATAACATAAAAATAATATCAGGCAGTATGTTTTTAGAATCAACTTTCATATCATGATTTACCAATTTCACCTTAATATCTTTGATTTTTAAGGATTCATTAAAGTTTCAGCCAGGAAAGATAATTGCATGATAAAATAGAATAACATGATAGTCTCTTTAAAAAAAAATCAATGTTATCTAGTATCAGCTGTGAGAATATAACATGAGTCAGTAAAGCCTAGTCTTGATATTTTCTCCCAGCCTCTACCAGATAACATTGCTATTTCAAACACTATCATGATATTATTTATGTCTCTCTACCACTGATAATGATAAAATGTCACACACAGGTTATTTGCAGTGAGTTTAGACATGCGCACATTCATCATCATGACCATGGCATTGCATAAATGACTTGTGCATGTATGTTTATTAAAATTTCATCTAAATCTACTTATTTGGCATTTATACAAGTATTGGCATGGGATACTAAGTTACTTGATGCTCCTTTCCAAACTATTCAATCTTTATCTTCGACTCATTTATTTTATATCTTCTTTTAAATTTGTTGTTTATTTTCAGTGAAGATTAATCCATTAGGACACAGGCAAGGAAGTGATCCAAAGGGACCAAGATGGGTGCGTTAAACACAAATACCCCTGAAACAGCAAATTTTCCAAACTTTTAACCATGACACATGGCCTTAACCATGACCTTGACCTAGGTGACCTATCTGCAGATGAATTTTGATGAGATTTATCATGTCAAATATAAGAGCTGTATCTTGAATAGCCTTTAAATAGCTGGCAATCTTAAGTTATTTGGTTAAGTGTTATAGACTGACAAATGGACAACCATAAAATAATATGCCCTTATCTTATCAGTATGGAGGCATAAAATAACTATTTGACTGGTTGATGGAATGGGTTTAATGCCACTTTTAATAGTATTTTAATCATATTGTGGTTGATGGTACTTCCAACCATGGTTTCCTGGCAAACAGGATATGGATCTGTCAATCTCTTTCTGCAACACTTTCCAGTTCCTCGTTCCCGAGAAATATTATTGGAGAAAGAGAAGAAAGCTGTCACAAAAATCTATTCCTCTTTTCCAATGACTTTCCAAATGGTTAAGGCTATTTTAAGTAAGTTATTTTTCTCTTCAAAAATTTCATACTGGTTTCACAGAAACCCATGTTCTGTCATAAGCAACAAAGTCTACATACAAATACTAATCTAATAACTTATAGTATATATTACATCTAGGGTCATTATCATACAACATACATTTGAGTCTGTGCATGACATTTCCAACAATTTGAAACATGTGTGAGGTTCAAACACAGAGTAGTATTGACGGCCAAATACTGTGAAAATAAAGTTACCTTATGGTCTACAGATACTTTAAGACCTCATCTATCTGCTAAATGCATAGTATAGACTCTTGAAAGACTGTGCGTGTGCACAGGCTGGTGAGAGTCTTTGCTTTGCGCATATTTTAAATTGTTGGAAATCTCATACACAGGTGCATTTCATACGACAATGAAAGCACGATTTCTGAAAGAGGGCTAATTGTAACCCTTCTTTTGCTGTATGCATTTTTTTTCCAAACAATTTTACTCATATTTGGGGCCTTTCAATCAAGTTTTCAAACAATAATCAAGTTGAAAGCAGGCAGTCTAGTTTACGATCAGACTGCACCTCTGTGCAGGCTAATCTCATCCTAGACTTTCTGCCATAGCTTAATATACAGTAGGAACTAGACTGTTGCACAAAGTGGACTAAAAACCCTTACAAGTGCTTGTAAATAATGAAAAGCCATTTTCCATCAAAGAGCCACAACTCTGTCAAAAGTCTATGGATTGTAACAAAAATATCACTTGTACATCTCTGATTGATACTGATCACATCTGTAAAGTTTGAATGAAATCTGCACTTTAGTGGCTGAAATTTGAGCGGACCCAAAAAAGCAAGATAGACAGACAGACTGACTGAACGACAAACAAGCTGACTCCAATATACACCCAAAACATAGTTTTGGGGGATCCAATAATATACCATAAACAACAAGAGTAGATAATAAAGGATTTTTTGTTAATAGTAAAATGTCAAATTCAGCAATATTTCATTTATATCCCCACAGTTGGTACATCTTAACATTTCTGACATTTCTAATACCAATTCATCCACATTATTTGTTAAATTCATATTCTAACCAGGAGCTTTACATCTTACTCTCAACTTATTATTGGCCAATTGGTGGAAGGAAAAATGATATTTGTCTACATGTGTAACTTTCAGCTACTAACTTATCAATATTTGTTAATTTTTCAGTCATATTTTCGGGGCTGGAGCACCTAACCATTGATTTCCGATTATTTTTGCACCAGTACTACAATCACATCCTTTAAATATATGCTCCCTGTACTACCAACCTAGCAAAAACATACAACAGCCATTTTTATAAGCGAATCATAATTTTTCCAACAATGTTTCCTCAATATTTTTCCAAAGGAGGATTTTTCTACAGATAGTAAATGTATACATATAATTGTGAAGTAAACAGTTCATCCAACATTAGGTAAAATTCTACTCAGAAGAGTGTAAGGAAAGATCTAATTACTGTTAGACAGTCAAAGAAACAATTCATTAGTATCAACATGTAAAGGAAGAACAAAGAATACTTTAACATTGTACAAAATTGCATCAAATACTTAATAATCATTTCATGATTTTGGAAGCATATTAGTCATAAAGCATACTAAACACTTTCTTTCATAATTATATAATTTAATTTAAGCTGTATCAAATCAATATTCATGCGATCTGATTGGATGGAAAGCTGGTCTTATTCCCCAATTTTGAGTACCCAGTTGTTTTGTAAGCTTCCATAAAAAGTTGTGCCGTAAGAAATCTGTTTCTCAACGGACAAATCTTTACATTTTTGACTCGTGATAGTAAGTTATAAGACATGAAGATAGTATGTATTGATTTCACAAAGTTATGAAACTAAAAACCTAATCACACTTATGTACGAATCCACTTCGCAAATTCATAGAGTGATTAGGTTTTTAATTTCATACCTCCAAAAAATCAACAAATTCTCTCTTCATATCCTAAATGAAGAAATTTAGGATGTGGGAGCACTTTTCATGTTTACTTCTACAGGCTCTCAAGCTGTGTCCCCTTGATAAGAAACTTCATTGTATAGATGTACAATGACAGCGACCACCCCTATTAAGCAACCAATTTTATTATGTGACCGTTTTCAGAATCCTCTTTCTCAGTTCAAAATATCTGACAGAATAGATATCATTGGTCTAAAATTTATCATCAATTAATCCTATGTTGTTAAAACTCAATAGAATTGTGTCATTGAGACGATTCTATTGAATGTTTTACAACTCAGGATTATTGAGGAATTCTAAAAAATATACATACCCAATAAAATTTATGTATCCTTTTTGTAAACAAAACTTGTATTAAGCGACCATTTTCTTTAACAAACGCTTTTTGGTGGTCCTGTTAGTGGTCGCTTAAAACAAGTTTTTCTGTAATTCTGTCTAAAGACTAGATACTTTTAAAGTAAAGACACCTGAATCTAATGCATTTGACCATAATTGGTAAATTCTTCCACCAAGCATAACATTTTGAGTCTGTACTCACAGACAAAATCGATACTTTTAATCTTGTCTAAATTACCAGCTACATTGTAACTGAATCCTGTGTTATCCATGTTGTTTAAACTAATTAGGAAAGTCCAACCGGAAAATAATAATTTAATTTGAAAGTTGTTTTTTTAACTGAATAGGATTTAACACTGCTTTTCACATTTGTTAATTTCATTTTATCATAATGTTGGGGCTGGAGTATTAGATTTCTGCTATTTTAGCACCAGTTCTACCAATACATCCTTTACTAGCCTCAATATGCTATCCCACATAGGTTAACAATTATCCATCAGTTGGTCTGTGGCAAAAGGATATGTGCTGCCGTCTTAGCTCCTATCCGAGAACCAATGAATGATAGTCTGACATGCTATGACAGCGGCTCTTTGTCAATTTAATAATTAGGCTTCTAGTTCATGATAGGAAAATATAAAATATATTATCAATCGAGGCCCGAGGTTATAAAACTTTTCTCATTCTCAATTAAGAATTTTCTCAAACTAAGAATTTGAATAAACTTAGAATTTAAATAACAGTTTGAGCATAAAAGATAATATTAATAAGTTGTTATTAAAAACCTTATTGATATTATCTTTTATATTTATACATTTATTACAGAATTTTTAAAAATTATTTAACTTCAATTTGAAATTTGAGTAAATTTATATTTGAGAATGAGAAAAGTTTTACAATCTCAGGCCCAGAACCCACAAATGAAATCTTTTATTTGACCTTTTAATTAGACTGGTGGAAAATATGGTCCAATCTATAATTTCCCCCTATAAAATCAAGTAAATATTTATAACAAGATTGCACTCACACCCACATAAAAGATATTTGTGTCATTTCAAAGGGTCAACACAAGACTTACTATGACTTATATTTGAGCCAGTGTGTGTCATTTCCAACAATTTTAAATGTGACCAATGAATAGCCTCAGGCCAGCCTGTGCATCTGCACAGCCTGGCCAGAGTCTTCACTATTGTGCTCTATAGATAGACTAGCTGTTAAACCATTGCCAGGTGGTCCATAAATATTCTTTTCTTCATTGTGTTCTTACCTAGGCTGCTAAATACTTGTGGCTAATGTACATGTGGAATTGTTGGAAATGTCACACACCAGCTCATTTCATAAACTATCAGACAAAAAGGTATCTTTCCCTGGGATCCACACCTATTTCTGTGAGAAAGGAGTCCAGGGGCCCGTTTTACTAAACTTAATATAAAAACTAGAAAGCCATGAATGGCTTGAGTCGCTCCACAGGCCTGAAATTCTTGTAAAAGCAAATAAATGTTTTGACTAGATTTTTAGATATTTGGGGTTCTACTGATGTTGAAAATGATTTTCAAAGTTTCAACAATATAACAGAAAGAGAAATGACCTCTGCTTTTAAAAGACATATTTTTCATCAAATCAAAATAATTTTTGGCTGCATGATAATGGGTAACCCAAAGATCATACCAAGAATGTTTGATTGATATCCATCAGTAACCTTCTGAGAATTTTTTTTTATAGTTTCCACTATTTAACATATTGAGAATTGACCTCCACCCATAGAATGTATATTTTTCATCCAATCAAAATAATTTTTGGTACACTGATAAAGATTCACTCAAGGATCATTCCAGTGAAATTTAGTTGATATCCAAAAATCTGATTCTGAGAAAATGATTTTCAAATTTTCCACTGTATAACATATAGATAAATGACCTCTGCTCATAAAATGAATATTTTTAATCCAATCAAAATAATTTTATGTACACTGATAAAGGGTCACTCAGGGATCATTCCAGTGGAATTTGGTTCATATCCATCAATTACATTATGAGAAAATGATTTTCAAAGTTTCCACTATATAACATATAGAGAAATGACCTCCGCCCATAAAATGCATATTTTTCATCCAATCAAAATGATTTTTTGTACAATGATAAAGGGTCACTCAGGGATCATTCCAGTGGAATTTGGTTGATATTCATCATTTACATTCTGAGAAAATGATTTTCAAAGTTTCCACTATATAACATATAGAGAAATGACCTCCGCCCATAAAATGCATATTTTTCATCAAATCAAAATGATTTTTTGTAGACTGATAAAGGGTCACCCAAGGATCATCCCAGTGAAATTTGGTTGATATCCATCTGTTACATTCTGAGAAAATGATTTTCAAATTTTCCACAATATAACATATAGAGAAATGACCTCCGCCCATAAAATGCATATTTTCCATCTGATCATGACGATTTTTTGTAGACTTATAAAGGGTCACCCAAGGATCATCCATGTAAAATTTAATTGGTATCCATAAATTAGAACCTGAGAAAACTCACTTTTTACCATATTTGGAAATTAGCCACGCCCCTTAAATCCATGTTTTTCATTGGATCAAAATTTCTTGAACAACTTTGAAAGAGGGTCACCCAAGGATCATTTCTGTGAAGTTTGGTTGAAATCCATCCAGTAGTTTCTGAGGAGAAGATTTTTAAAGAAAAGTTTACGACCGGACGGACGGACAGACGGACGCACGCACGGACGGACGGACGCACGACGGACACAACGCCATGACAATAGCCCCAGTGGCTTTCAGCCAGTGGAGCTAACAAGAGCCGTCAGAGACGGATTATGCTCCCCGAATAAGGCATTGTCACAAAAACAAGAGCCATATTGGACATGGACATCCCCCGCCACAAAAGCTTGATAGTAAACTGAAGCCTAATAGATTAAAGATTCTTTTGTACTGTCAGAGATTTACCTCCTATTAAATGTATTAAAAATAACGAAGGGCAATAACTCCAAAATTATGCAAGCAAGAGTTATAGTTCTGGTGTATTGCACTTCTCCTCCATGAGATCTATCCACCCATAAATGTTCAAGTTGATAGCTATTTTACTTTAGGAGATATGCTCCAGACAAAATCTAAGTAACAAAAATAACAAAGGGCAATAGCTGCAAAATTATGCAAGTAAGAGTTGTAGTTCTGGTGCATAGCACTTCTCCTCCATGAGATCTATCCACCCATAAATGTTCAAGTTGATAGCTATTTTACTTTAGGAGATATGCTCCAGACATAATCTAAGTATCAAAAATAACAAAGGGCAATAACACCATAATTATGCAAGCAAGAGTTGTAATTCTTGTGAACTGCACTTCTCCTCCATAAGGTCTATCCACCCATAAAGTTTCAAGTTGATAGCTATTATACTTTAGGAGATATGCTCTGTGGTCAGATTTCAAAGACTCAAATAAGCTGTTATCTTATCCAGCTAACATAAAGGTAACAAACATTAAACCCCCTTTTTGCATGACATATTTAAAGACACAAATTTTAAATAGTTTAGGGTAAAGAGCATCTGAATCTAAGTATCAAAAATAACAAAGGGCAATAACTCCAAAATCATGCAAGCAAGAGTTGTAGTTCTTTTGCACTGCACTTCTCCTCCATAAGGTCTATCCACCCATAAAGTTTCAAGTTGATAGCTATTATACTTTAGGAGATATGCTCTGTGGTCAGATTTCAAAGACTCAAATAAGCAGTTATCTTATACAGCTAACATAAAGATAACAAACATTAAACCCCCTTTTTGCATGACATATTTTAAGACACAAATTTCAAATAGTTTAGGGTAAAGAGCATCTGATTTGCTACTCAAATGTGAAATTTCATCAAATTCTGAGCATAACACTAGGAGAAATGAAAGAATAACTGTAATTTACGCGCTTAAGTAAAGGCAACAAACATTAAGCCCCCTTTTTCCATGATATATTTTTTTTACGTTAATTTCAAATTGTTTATAGTAAAGGACATCTGATTTGCTACACAAATATGAAATTTCACTAAATTCTGACTGTTAGACTAGGAGAAATTTGGGAAAACTGTTTTTTACCCTAAGTCCCCTTTTCCCGTGACGAGGCCTCAAATCCAAAAACCATCACAGATGCATCATCACTATATCATAGGGAGTTCACATGGTAAGTTTCATTCAATTTGGCCCAGGGGTTATGGAGAAATAGGTGGGGATGGACGGATGGACGGAATTACGGACGGACGGACAGACAAAGCGGCGGCTATATGCTCTCCCTTCAGGGAGCATAAAAAATTGATTGTAAGTCATATCACTAATTGTACCTTGTGTTTTCATTCATTTTTAGATTCTGTCTTGCAATATTTCACAAAATGTGGTCTAAAAAAAATTTTAATTTGAAGAGATTTAAGTTTTGTTAGAGAATTATTGAAAGGAAACTACCTTGCTCATTTTTTCAAATGATCGAGAGGACCATCAAACTCAATTTTCAATTTTGAACAATTTGTGAGTTTGTAAAACATTTATACCCCCCATAAGTGCAGGTCAATGGCATATTATTTGTTAATCAACAAAGGACAATAGCTCACTTCTCCTCAATAAAATCTATCCAATTGTGAAGTTTCATGATTCTAGCTTGCATACTTTTTGAGTTATGCTCTGGACAAAAAACGGTATACGGACAGACCGACCAATAAACCGACAGTTACAAAGCAATATACCAACTCTTCTATGAAGGGGGGGGGGGCATAGAAGTAAAAGTCTTTCATGGAAAACAATGAGTATCCAATTCCTGGACTACATTAAGTGTCAAACCTTGCCACCTAGCAAAATCTGCATCAACCTGAGCACATAGTAGTAATACCAAATTGTTTTTGCTTGGTTGACCCTATCTGCATACCAATTCACATTTTTGATTTAGGACAGTTCCTTGCTTGTACATACATCTCTATCACATAAAGAAGCATCTATAAAGAGAAAGAAAACATTAAATGAAAACAAAGAATGTCATCACTACATGTTAATAATATGTGACCCGTCATACAAAAAGGGGCCATCTGGGTAGTGCATAATGTTTTGACCCTAGTCAGACTGCATGTACTGACTGGGGTCAAAACTTTTTGATTTTTGCTAATTTTCTGAATATAGAATTATAAATCTACCCTATTGTGGAAGAGTTTTTGAAATGCGACCTCTTGTTGGCCTGTACTAGAACCAATTTCTTTTTCAAATATTAATTTTGCAGATGGTCCCTTTTTGCATGATGGGTCACATATTTACTTGATTTCTTTTGATTGTGATGGGTCACATATTTATTTGATTTCTTTTGATTATGTTACACCAAACTCTGATGAATTTACTTAAAATAGGTCTGGTTTTGGAATACTGTATATAGATAACACTTTTGTAAAACGACAACAACGTTCAAAGAAAAGAACCCTTGAATCAAGAAATCAAGAGTGTAAGAAGTCTTTCAAAATCAAGAAATATAAATGGCAAAGGTAAAATGAGTTTGGGCACAACTTTCATATTGTAATGAAACCTTGACTTCATTTTGCCTACAACAATTACCTTTATAGTAAAACATTTTTGTTGTTTCATTTTAAAATAACTAAATTAAAGTTGTGTCCATCAATATTTATGCTTTCTGATTGGCGGAAAAGTTTGTTTCATTCCCAAATGAAAACAATTTTGAGGAAGCAGTTGTTTTGTAAGCTTCAGCAAAAAGTAGTCCTTTAAGAAATCTGTTTCTTAACTGACAAATCTTTACTTTTTTGCTTCATGATATGAAAACATAAAATATGAAGAGATCATTTGTAGATTCCATAGAGGTAGGAAAATAAAAACCTAACTACACTCATGTATGAATCCACTTTGTGTATTCATACTGTGTGGTTATGTTCTTAGTGTCATACCTCCATGAAACCTAAAAATCTCTCTCTTCATCTCTAAAATGAAACATCTCTGTCAATTCAAGTGAATGTAAGTAGGATGGTTACTTGAGATAATGAAAATAAACAAGAGGGCCAGAATGGCTCTTGACCGCTCACCTAGATTTTATTGGTCCAGTTTATCTCATCCAAGTAATTTTCTGGTTGCCTAATTGTTGAAGAGGTGATGTTATTCCAAGAATTCAAAGAGAAAAAAGATCATGCCCACACATTCGTTACTGAGGAGACCCAAAAAAGGCCTTGCCCTGCCACGCCCATACTTATGGGCCAATCATATTTTCGCAAACAATTTTTGAAAAAGGGTCACCTAAGGAACATTCATTTTCATTAAAATTGGCCCAGTGGTTCAGGAGGAGATGTCTTTCAAAGATTTCAGGCTCAAAATAACCCCCGCCCTGCTACATCCATACTTATGGGCCAATCAAAATTTTGCAATCAATTTTTTTTAAAATGTTCATCCAAGGATCATTCTGGTAAAGTTTCTTTAAAATCCATCCAGTGGTTCAGGAGGAGATGTCCTTCAAAGATTTCGGGCTCAAAATAAGCCCCAGAGCCCTGCAAAACCATTAATAATGGACCAATCAAAATCTTGCAAACAATCAAAAGGGTCACCAAAGGAACATTCTGGTAAAGATTCATTAAAATTGGCCGAATGGTTCAGAAGGAGATGTCTTTCAAAGAATCCGGGCTCAAAATAAACCCCGCCCTGCCACACCCAAACTTATGGGCCAATCAAAATTTTGCGAAAGATTTTTTAAAAGGGTCACCCAAGGAACATTCTGGTAAAGTTTCATTAAAATCAGCCAAGTGGTTCAGGAGGAGATGTCGTTCAACAATTTCAAAGTGCAAAAATGCCTGCCCTGTCACGCCCATATTTTTGGGCCAATCAAAATTTTGCAAACAATTTAAAGGGTCAACGAAGGAACATTCTTGTAAAGTTTCATTAAAATTGGCCCAGTGGTTCAGGAGAAGAAGTTTTTCTTAATTATTGACGACAGACACAAGACGGACTCAGGTTGATCCTAAAAGCTCATGTGAGCTTAAAAGTACAGTGGTCTTGCATTATCTTGAGAGGGCGAAAACTCGAATTCATGCGAAAGCTCGAGCTGGCCTTCCGGTCCCGACGCATCTTTCTCTATTTTCTTTTTGGTTAATACTGCACTAACTCGAAAGAGCGATTGCTTGATTGCTCGAGCAGCAATCTCAGTCCCATTGTCAAATTTTACTGCATTCCCTCAAGCAAAGGGGTTTGCACTTTTCTGACATCTATTGTTTTGCATCAAAATTATCAATTTGTTATTTCGTCCTATCGTAAAGAATACCTTAAGGCCTTTTTCACAGGGTCTCGACGAGTCAGACAACTTTTTTCACACCTTTTTGTGTGCCAAACTTATTTAATTTTAGGATGTAATTGACAGGAATTTAAAGATCAGAAAATAATTAAGAGACTTTAATACAATAATAAATCAAGTGAACAGTTTTTGACAAATTAATGCTATATCATTTTGAAAGTCTTTCGAAACAATTCTCGTGAGAAATTCAGCATATTATTTATCTTTATAACGAAAGATATTGGCGATTGCCCACTGAAACATCATTACTACATTTTTTTCAGCTGTAGTTTAATGTTTCGGTCGCCAATGGACAGTGTTCGGCACAAAAACGTGGTTAAAGAAAAATGGTCTATTTCAAATTGTCTTGAATCCCACTTCACCTTAAATTTTGTTATCTGCTGAAAAAAAAAACTTTTGAAACATTCCAGAAAAAAAATTCATCAAAAGTTTGTAAACTTCTTTCTTTGTTTACATTTGCCATTTAAGGACACATCCGTACAATTTAGTTATTTGAGGTACCGAGGAAATAAGGTCTAAGGAAAACATTGTGAGAAAAGAAGGAATTGCTTGCAATCTTGCCTATCTTCTGACTGAAAAAACATCTAAAATTGTGTCATTCAGCAACGATAGCTACGAAAGTATTATTAGGAAGAAATGATATGCCTGTCATAATCCAACCTTTTTGTCATTTCAATGGCCTATGAACTGAGAACAGACACAACTTGAGGCCTATGCCTTCGTCGACTTTTGTGGATTTTTACCTTTTTAACCCTTGCGATTTGATCGAATTAAATCACACGATTTAACAAATCGTTTTAAATCAGAGTATCATATTTCGCAAAACTATTCCCCGAGGAGTATTTCAACATAAGTACTGCATGTTTTGAAGGCAAACTGTGCAAAGGTAAGTTTAAAAAGATGTCTTTAAAGAGGACAAATTTGCTTATTGGCATTAACTCCAATCATGCGATGACTCGAGGAAATCGGTCTGTCCCGTGTGTGTTCGAGCTATCGCGAGACCACCATATAAAGGCGCATATAAAATCAGTAATTGAGACATGGTCGTTCCCTTAATTTCAAAATAATACTATTATGTGGGTTATAAAATCAATCCAGGGGTGTGAAATTCCAATGCCCTACTTGTCCAACATAGGCTTTTCTACCTGCGGACAAGTACAGTTTCCTAGGAGAAAAATCATCCTTATGTTTGTATCAAAGGATAAAAAGTATTGTATTTAATGAAGAAAATGCTGGGCTACACATGTTTTCTCAATATCAATTAATCTAAATTTCTTTTGAGGACAAATTTATTTTGATCATGGACAAGTTGGAAATCGACTTTAACTTGTGCATAGACCCCCTGATCATTTACATGACCAATACTCACATGATAATGAAGATCTATTTCTACTTGTTTAATGTCTCTTTGGAAGCCATAATTAAGGGCACAAGACTTGCTAAGGGTTTGGCCAGCCGTAAAAATGCATGCTGAAAACATAAACAGAGAAATAAATATTATTCACATAAGACACAAGCTTGTGTTTGACAAATTCAATAACTAATAATTCAAATTTAGTTGTGCCCATCAACGTTTCTGAATTCTGATTGGCTAAAAATTGGTTTCATTCCTAAATTAAAACAATTTTGAGTATGAACCTATTTTGAAATCTTCCTTGCAAATCTGTGTTGTTATGGAGAAATGTAAGCATTTTTGCTTCATAATATAAAATCAAAAGATAAGATAAGAGTATTTATTGATTTTATTAAGGTATGAAACTTAAAACCTAGTTACACTTATGTTTGAATCTGCTTTATGTAGTTGCAAATTAAAGCCATATTGATCTTTCAATGAATCAAAGAATGATCCTCTATTTGGTTACTACTGACAGTAAAGTATACATCAAAATCATTGAAAGCTTTTCCAGTAATGTCCCTAAATTTTATGTTTTTTATGTCATTTCATATCTGAGGTAATATTGCTGAAAAGGAAGAATTTGTTTTCATCAAGCATTCTCTCCCTTTTCTAGAAATATTTCCTACCAATTACTATAGATTTTTCTCAATTTTCACACACATTTCATTGTTGTCTGCATTTCCTTTCTGCCAGTTTTAGGCCAGTCTAAAATTTCTAAGAAGGGAAAAGTGTTAATTAGACTAGATACCTTAAGTAGTTCAGATGCAGTGGCCCTCTTTTCAACATCAACTTCTAAACACATGTCCAGAAAGTCCTGAAATACCGGAGATAATGTGTGTTTCTCTCGAATCTCTGGCTTTCCATTTGTAGCTATTAAATACAATGCCTGCAAAGACAAGACAAAATACAGTAACTGAGCCTGTGCATGACATTTCCAACAATTTGAAATGTTCATGAGGTGTTAAAAATTGAGCAGTGTAGACAACCAAAATCTGTTAATATATAGTTACCTAATGGTCTACAAATAAATTGTGACCTTACCAATCTACAAAATGCAAAGTAAAGACTCACAGGCTCACAGATGCACAGGCTGGTCAGAGTCTTTTCTTTGCGAATATTTGAATATTTGACAAAGATCAGCTAGCACATATATGAATATACTTTTGTCAAGTTAACTTATAATCCATCCATTTATGAGTAATTATCTAGACAAAACTGCATGGAGGGTCGCATATCCAGACAGCCGGATGGACAGATGGACAAACACACCAACAGCGAGATGTCATTGTGACAACTGTGTCTCACTTACTGCATGCTGTTTTGACAAATGTTTTAGGACAAATGGGCCTGTGTGTGAATTTTCCCAACAATTTCATGTGTGCAAGGTACAAACTTTTAGCAGCATAGATAACGACACAATGCAATAACAATAATATATGCTGATTGTCAAGAGGGACTAAGACCTTATCTACCTTTAAAGTGCACAGTGAAGACTTTGGTAAGACTGTGCCGTTGCACAGGCTGGCCAGAATCTTCGCTTTGCAAACATGTCAATTTGTTAGAAATGTCACGCAGTGGCTCAAATTTCTTTTAACATACTTTTACCTATGCTGTTTTGGAATGAAATGCATGTTTAAATGATGAGAGAAAAAAGATGGGCAGTTCTCAATAACTATGATAGGGTTTTCATTCAGCCAGGTGATTCTCCCTTTATTACTTCTATGCACATGATTCCTTAACTCTCTTACTTACCCTGATAGGGTTTTCATTCAGGTATGGTGGTTCCCCCTCTATCATTTCTATACACATGATGCCTAAACTCCACACATCTACTGTTGGTCCATACTGCTTTCTGAAATTAGAAATATATCTTACTTGAAATTTCATCTTCATTTTGCTGTTATAATATTCATATTCCATTAAATTACAAAACTCCATAATTCCAACATCTCTATACTGCCTTCTGCTGAGTACAGAATTCATGAAGAATTTGTTAAACAAAGTGGTGTAAGAATCATAGTAACTCTTGGTTCCCTAGTCATTTGTAACTATACATAGTCAAAAAAGTTCTGCAACACTTTTGGCTGTATTTCAAAATAGACTGCATTAATATTAATTTAGTGAATTGATGCCTTAGCGATGGGCTTTTGGATTGGCTATCCGAATCAAGAAAGTTTACAATACAGATCGCCATTCAAAGCGTAACGTGAGATTTTATGTGTTTAACGACGATAGTTCCAATTTGCAACGTAAAATCAGTCTAAAATCTTCGCTTTTAATCACCTTGCATGAGTACTAGAACAATTCAAAGAAAGCCGCTCAAATCATCAAAGAGAACAGTGACTTGGCTTTTAATGGAGGATGATCACATAAGGGCATTTCTGTATTATCAATTTTCTAAGACGCCAATGGTGTAAAAGATGAAAAATGTGGGTCATGAGCCTCCCCATGATTACTTCAATTTGAAATCTGCCACATCATGCTTTATAAAGAGATTTCAAAAAAAAAAATTCAACCTACCTTGTTACAACTTCAGGGGCCATCCAATATGGGGTCCCAACCATTGTAGATCTCTTATTTTGTTCCGGTGACAACTGGGCACAAAACCCAAAATCAGCTGAAATAGGTAAAAACAAGTTTTTTAAGTGTATCAGCCAGGGGGGGGGGGGGGGGATGAGTAGACTTTCCTACGACCTACAAGTTAATGCAAGTACAAATCTTGCGAAAGTACTTTTTCATTTTACTCCAGGATAACTAATGTAGTCGAACCATAATAGTTCCCCAAAGCTTTGGAAGTACATGTAATGAACTTTAACAGTATTAGCTGAGGCTTCCTAATGATTTTCATTAGGTCCGCTACCTTAAAGGGCCAAGAGACTCATATATCCATTATGGTCCTACCTCATTCTTATCATGCATGTAGCAAGAGAGGCAATGGATTCTAACCACTGTTACCAACTTTTACAGCTGGGTGAACTGGGGCTCTGCCTGTAAAATGTCCTCACAAAATACACTACCCGCCTCTGGTGGGGTTCAAACCCACTATCACCAAATTAAGTGTTGAGCACACTTACCAATAAGCCAACAAGTCAGACAATTGTACAGAATATAACATAAAGGTAACTTTACTCATTATATAGTTGTAAAAAACAGATATTACAGGTAAATTATTTAATATTGGCAAAATGTCAAAATTTTTAATATTGACATGCTTTTAAAACTCTGTAACTGTATATCGAAGGGTTGGCACAACATTATTGTAAGTGCCTATAAATATATTGGCACTTACAATAGTGTTGCACTGACCCCTCGATATAGGTATGATTTTTGAATATACCCCTCTTGAGTTTATTTTAATTTTTATGCAAAATGTCTTGGACTAGTAAATGATTGTAACAAGAGCACTGCCAACAGACACCTACGCCCAGCTGTTAAGTACTGGATAATGGACTAAACATCAAAGTCAAAAAGGGGGACATAATTTGAGTCTCGAGTTTTCACCCTTTTGTACCAAGTTTCACGTGAATGCCTTCAATAAAACCTGAGACATCTCAATATGTTCAGTGTGTGTTTTTTGCACAAAAAAAGACCACCACTACAAGAACAACACCAAGGGATGCATTTGAAAAAGTTGTAACTCCCTATAAACATATAGGAATGCATTTGAAAGAATTGTAACTCCCTATATGCATATAGGGAGTTACAATTGTTTCATACTTAGCAATACCTCGGAGTTTTCACAGAAAAACAGCCAAACTCAAAATAAAAATAATACTCACTTAGTTTGACACTACCATCCATACCCAGTAGTATATTGTCTGATTTGATATCTCTATGGATGACTTGATTTTCATGTAAAAATTCTAAAGCTTGTAAACACTGAAAATAGAATAATAAAGACATGTATGAAGTTTCTTCTTCGTTATGACAGATATTTTGAAAAATCCAATTTATATAGACAGGAGATCTTTACAGAAAAGATAACACATGTTTTTGTTAACATTTGTCTGATAAGTCTTTCCACCATCATTCTAGGTAAGAGAAATTTTGGTGGCATATTTATGCTAAGAGACACAAGGAAGCCGTAGGATGAAAATTCGAATGTCATTACTTTATAAATAAAATTTTGAGAATTTAAGTTCATTCTTGTGACAGATTAAATGTTTCCATGGTAACCTACCTCCCTAGCGACCGCAGCGATCTGACCCTCGTCCATACAGGTGTCTGTCACAACATCTGTTAATGAACCTCCAGCTAAATATTCCATGACCACCTACAGAAATGAACGAGACAAATGGTGATTGTTTGTTTCAATGAAAATTGGAGATATCTTGAATTGTGAAAAATATATAAACTATATCTGCATCATCTTCAATACAAATATAAGAAGCGCTTTGAAACCCATCAAAGGTTCCCATGTGTCAAGAACCTAACTTCATTTCCAGGTACTGCTATATGTATTAGTTAACTTTGAAATATTCTTGATTGATTGATTGATTGAATTGAGTTTAACGCTGCTTTCAACATTATTTCAGTTATATCGCGGCGGCCCCTAACAATGGATTCCTGGTATTTCTCTCACCAGTATAAGCATCACATTCTTTCCTAGCCTCCAGCTGCTATCTCACATAGGTCTACGATTATCAACCCATTGGTGAGAGACAAATAGTCAGAAAGAATGAGTGCCGCTGTCGAACCTGGGACCTCTAGATTGACAGTCCAACGCGCTACTTACTGCCCTTTGACGGCGGCTGAAATATTCTTGAACTTTGAATTGTTTTTTTTAAAAAAAAATGCGTCAAATGGAGCAAAGTCAACATTTTTTCAGTTGAAATGCTTAAATTGAAGCAAATTTAGAGACAAATTGCTTACCCATAATTCCTCTCCAACCAGATAGCTATCGAGAAAGTTGACTATATTTGGATTTTGATGTTCCCTCATGACCAAGATTTCATTTATAATTAGTTCTTTCTTTGGCTGTTGTGATAAGTTCATGGTTTTAATGGCCACCTCTCTACCTGTCGCCACTTCTATTGCTATAAACACCGTACCTGATGCCCTGTGAATAACAAAATGAAAAGAATATATAGAGGATAATAAACTTGTTATTTTTGATGTGACAAAGATTTCATTCATAATAAGTTCTTATTTGGTTGTTGTGATAAAATTCATGGTTTTAATGGCCACATCCCGACCTGTTGCAACTCCTAATGCTATACACTGCTGCTGCACCTGATACTCTTTAAATAAAACTGAAAGATTTGAAATTTAAGACTGTTACAAGAAGTCACAAAATGTTGTTCTAATTGAAGGATTGCTGGCCCTACCCGCCATCCTCAAAGCGAGGGTTCATGCAGGACTGTAATAAGTGTATATACATTGTATATACACTTAGTACATTCTTGCATTGAACCCTTGTTACTTATCAGCAAAATATAGAACAATAGGCATGAAAAAAAGGGCAATTCTTCGGATGGTATCCTAAACATTGTAACTACAGATTGCTCAATTGGACAAGTAGATAACTAGATAGGAGGAAAAAACAATATGCCCTTGATTTATCAATGGGAAAGCATAAAAAGATTTATTTTTTATGACGAATTATATGTTAGCTTGTTCTTTAGATATTATAAGAATATTTTAAAAACTTAAAATAAATTCCTTGTAGTTAAGATTTAAGTTGAATTTACATACCCCTGCCCAATTTTCTCCATTTTTGTGTACTTTCTGTTTGGATCCCCCATAGATACGATAGTTTTTAACTTCTCTATAATTTCTTCATCTGTCATTTTCTTTTTCTTTGGTCTGTCTGTTTTATTTGGATGTGTTCCATTGGGTTTCTCATCTTCTATAGGCTTTGTGTACTGAAATAGAATTAAGCCATTATAGAGTAAAGCTTCAGATGTACTGAACAGATAATTTAGTTACAAACTTTTTAAATATGATAAGAAGAACTGTGAGGAGTACTCAAGTAGCTGAGTATTGGGTAGGATAGCTTAACTAACCATGTATTGAATCATTAACCATTTACCTGACTATTGTAAAAGCACTATGTACGTTTTAGGATCAACATCAGAAAAAAACTAAAGACTGTGTAAAACAGTCTTCAATTCTTTCCTGAGAGTGATATCAGATGGTCATATGACTAACATCAGAAAGTTTTGATAGTCCTGGCTACTTATTTACCAGTCACAGAATCACAACACCTGCCTCCCTCCAAACCCTGTCAGAACCTATATGTTTGATGCCCTTTCACATAAATTCTGGATCCAACTTTGTATTAAGTTCAAAACATAAATATATGGTCAGTAAACATCAGGTATTCAAGTACCCACAGGTAACCAGATCTCAGGTACTCCGATTAAAAATTTCTACTTGTCCCAGCTGTAATGTTCTGCTATGTTGGAATAAGACAATACATTAACAGTTGTTTTCAAATTTCACTTTCTATAAACAAAGCTTTGGCAGATGGTATAGAATAAAATCACCCTGCATAGACATGCAGTCTAGTCTTAGACTATACTGCCTCTCTACTTGGGAGAAAAACTTGATCTAAACTGGTTGAAACATCCCAAAATTTGCATTTCTTTTCAAAATAAAATTTACATTCAACATGATAAGGTTTGGAACATTCAAAGTAGATTTCATTTTATCTGGTCCAATCGCAACTGGAAAACAGAAGTACATTTAAGAGGGGTGTGCCATTTTAGAATCTTCATTTCTTTTTTAAACCCTATATTGCGGGTACTCATTGAGACAATTCCAATGACTACCCACAATATAGGATGAGTGCAAGTTTCGTAATTTACAAAATTGGAAATACAAAAATACCCCCGTTATATGTAGGCATTGGAGTATACCAAGACAATCACTTAATGTACTAATAATATATTTGTTTTAATCAGACCTAGTTACAATGATGACAAGTATCTGGTGTTGTATGAAACACATGAAGTCCCCTACCGGCTTCGTTTGTCTCAATGTTTTCCCACGCCAATTCTATCAGGGACGTCAAAACCAGGTCTTGTTTTGGAAAGGGTTAAACAAGACTTACATGAGTTGTTGTCTCTGCTGTGCCCACTATACAATTCATGCAAGCAATAGACAGATGCAAGAAATAGTATCAATAACAGTTACCTTGTCTGATCCAAGATGTTTTTCTTCAGTCTTGTTGGTAAGAAATGAGAACTTTCACTGGAGGTGATTAATACTGCTGCATCACCACCCTGACTAACATGGCTTATAATTTTTTTTACATTTTAAAACAGGTTTCATCAAGTTAGCTTGCTTAGTTATTAAGTTATTGCAGGATCCATTTTTTGCCATATTTTCACTATTTCCGTTACCATAGCAACCGCACTTTTTGTCAAAGAACAAAGATAAAATGATGTGCATAATCTACACATTGCCATCTAGTCATATACCAAGTCTCATCAAATTCGCTTGCTTACTTATTAACTTATCGCAGGATCCAATATTTTTTGCCATATTTTCACTATTTCCGTAACCATAGCAACAACAATTTTAGTCTAAAACAAAAATAAAATGATGTGCATAATCTACACATTGCCATATAGTCATATACCAAGTCTCATCAAACTAGCTTGCTTAGTTATTATCTTATCGCAGGATCCCATTTTTGGCCATATTTTCACTATTTCTGTAACCATAGCAACAACAATTTTAGTCTAAAACAAAAATAAAATGATGTGCATAATCTACACATTGCCATATAGTCATATACCAACTTTCATCAAATTCGCTTGCTTAGTTATTAAGTTATCGCGGGATCCAGATTTGAGCGGACAGACGGACGGACAGACGGACGGACAGACGGAGGGCAAACCTATAGTCCCCTCCGGTGTGAACACCGGTAGGGGACTAATAAAGCCAGATATCTACCAAGACTTGGTAAAATAAAGTCTAGTTGCAATGGTGATAAATCAAGGCCATACTAAGGTTTGGATTAATCAAATCTGGTTGCTATGATAACTTACTCAAATTTTGTAAAAATCAGTGTACTTGCAATGGTGATAAAGTTGGTCACAAACCAAGATTTGGTGTAATCAAGTCTAGATCTAGTTTCTACAGTGAGATATCTAGATACTTAAAATGATTTGCTTGTATGGAGTATTGTTGCTATGGTGAAATAACAAGATACTAACCAAGAACTGGTTTTATCAAGTCTGGTTGCTATGATAAAGGATCTAGATACTTGCCAAAATTTTGGGCTAATTAAGTCTGGTTGCTATGGCGATAAAATCAAGATGTGTCCCATGATTTGTTTTTTATCTGGTCTTTTTGCTATGGTGATAGATAAGATACTTACTATAGATTTAGTTTTATATGGTCTGGTTGCTATTATAATCTTGATCCTTACCAAGATTTGTTCTAATCAAGTATG
This sequence comes from Fragum whitleyi, assembly GCA_948146395.1. NCBI lineage: Eukaryota > Metazoa > Mollusca > Bivalvia > Cardiida > Cardiidae > Fragum > Fragum whitleyi. The sequence goes on from OX411557.1 coordinate 48,367,621, forward strand.
GTTGCTATGGTGATAGATCTAAATGTTCACCAAATTTTAGTCTAATCAGGTCTGGTTGCTATGGTGATAGATATTGATACTTCAAACCAAAATTTGGTTCAATCAAATTTGGCTGCTATGGTAATAGATTAAGATATTTACAGAGTTTTTGAATAATCAAGTATGGCTGCTATGGTGAAAGATCTGAATAGTTCAATAAGATTTGTTTAATCTAGTCTGGCTGCTAATGTGATAGATCTAGATACTTACCAAGATTTGGTCTGATCTAGACAGGTTGCTATGGTGATAGATTTATATACTTACTAGTTGTCTAAAGCAAGGCTGGCTGCTATGGTGATAGAACTAGTTAATAACCAAGATGTGGTTACTTCATGTATGGCTGATTTGGTGACAGATCTAGTTACAAACCAAGATTTGTTTTTATCAAGTCAGGCTGCTATGGTGATAGATCTAGAAACTTACTAAGATTTGATTTCATCTGGTCTGGTTGCTATTGTGACAGATCTAGAAACTTACAAAGATAGTTTCGGCTTTATCTGATATGGTTTCTATAGAAATATCTGTATGTAATGGTTCTTACTATAGTTATGGTTTTTATCTGGTCTGGTTGCTATAGAAATTTCTTTTTATAACAGTACTTGCTTAAGATTGAGTTTTATCTAGTCTGGTTGCTAAAGAAATACAGACGATATTGCTCGAGCAACCATATCTATTAAGCGTCCAATTCTATTGAGCGACCACCATAATAAGTCCCCTCACCGTAAACAAATTCTCTGAAAAATTGGTAATTGTTGAACCTTATGTTGTTAGAACCCATAACTCAATAAGACGATTCTAATGTGTTCGAACATCATAAGATTCAATACAACTTGACCGACAATCTATAAATGCAATCCAAATAAACTGTCACATTTAGCATGGTATTTCGTATTAAGTGACCATTCCCATAAACAACCGCTTTTTGATGGTCCCTTAAGTGGTCCCTTAATACAAGTTTTACTGTATCTGTATATATCTGTACTTACTATAGATTTGGTTTATCTGGTCTGGTTGCTATAGAGATATCTGTATATAGCAGTACTTACTATAGATTTGGTTTTATCCGGTCTGGTTGCTATAGAGATATCTGTATATAGCAGTACTTACTATAGATTTGGTTTTATCCAGTCTGGTTGCTATAGAAATATCTGTATACAAGAGGACCAAGATGGTCCTAGATCGCTCACCTGAGTCTCTATGACCCCTTGGACATCACATTAATTAGATAGGCAGATGTCAAAAAGAAGATAATTGCCTAAGATCAATACCATAGAACGTTTTCAGCGAAGAGCAAGACAGATATGCATTTTTGCTCTTTGATTCTATGTAAAAAGGGATGCTCCCAGGTGGACCCAAAAAGTGACCCCAGGGACTTGATATGAACAAACTTGGAAGAGGTCCATAAGATGATGCTACATTCTAAATATGAAAGCTGTCTGCCTTCTGGTTTCAGAGAAGAAGATTTTTGAAGGTTTTCCCATTTTCACCCATCGTGCTCAGATGAGCTGAAAGGGATGTGCCCGGGTGGAGCCCAAATATGACCCAAGGGTCTTGATATGACCAAACTTGGTAGGGGTCCACTAGATGATGCTAAATACCAAAAATGAAAGCAGTGTGCCCTCTGGTTTCGATTAAAGAAGATTTTAAAAGATTTTTGCTCTTTAATTCTATGTAAAAAGGGTTGCACCCGGGTGGAGCCCAAATATGATCCTAGGGTCTTGATATGAACAAACTTGGTACAGGTCCACTAGATGATGCTACATACCAAATATGAAAGCTGTCTGCCTTCTGGTTTCAGAGAAGAAGATTTTTGAAGATTTTCATTTTTTTACCCTTCGTGCTCATAAGAGATAAAGGGATGCACCCATGCAAAGCCCAAATATGACCCAAGGGTCTTGATATGAACAAACTTTGTAGAGACCCACTAGGTGATGCTACACACCAAATATTAAAGCTGTCTGCCATCTGGTTGCAGGGATGAAGATTTTTAAAGATTTTCGCTCTTTGATTCTATGTAAAAAGGGTTGGGCCCGGGCAAAGCCCAAACATGACCCCAGGGTCTTGATATGAACAAACTTGGTAGAGGTCCACTAGATAATGCTACATACCAAATTTGAAAGCTGTCTGCCTTCTGGTTTCAGAGAAGAAGATTTTTAAAGATTTTCATATTTTCACCCTTTTTGTTAAGGGTAAAGGGAAAGTTAAGGGTGGATTTCATTTATTTGAACAACTTTGGTAGAGCTTGACCCAAGGAAGATCCCTGCCAAGTTTCATCAAGATTGGCCCACTTTAGGAGGAGAAGATGTTTAAAGAAATTGTGGACGACGCACGACGCACGACGCACGACGGACGACGCACGACTGACGACGGACATTCTATGATCCCAATAGCTCACCTTGAGCACTTCGTGCTCAGGTGAGCTAATAAGGGTACTTACTATAGATTTGATTTATCTGGTCTGGTTGCTATAGAAATATCTGTATATAAGGGTACTTACTATAGATTTGGTTTTATCCGGTCTGGTTGCTATAGAAATATCTTTATATAAGGTTACTTACTATAGATTTGGTTTTATCCGGTCTGGTTGCTATAGAAATATCTTTATATAAGATTACTTACTATAGATTTGGTTTTATCCGGTCTGGTTGCTATAGAAATATCTTTATATAAGGTTACTTACTATAGATTTGGTTTTATCAGGTCTGGTTGCTATGGGAGGTGGTGGAGCTTCTTCCTCCTCCTCTTCTGGTGTTCCTGGTCCAGAGTTTTCTACAGGCTTCTGGGGTTGCTGTAATCATATGATATAGAGTATGAATTACTTAAAACTTTGCATAAAAATCAAATATTTTCTCCTTGTCATTACTGCTATTCACACTTTTACCAATCCAATGTTTAGGGTGAGGTTTACTTTTACAGGAATAAAGTTGGACTGGTTTACAGATACTTACAACCTTTCAGCTAAAAAGAGGTGAAAATGGACAGGCAACAGTACTTAGACATTTCTTTTTCTTATTCAAACACAGAACGCCAGAAAATAAGTGAGTGTGAACATCACCTCTAAAACAAAAAGAATCAACACAAACTTTCAATCCCTAGGTTGTAACTCCTTGTCTATTTTTGTAAGTTGTTTTGACTAAAAGATTACTGTTTACAAAGAACTTAGCAACCAATTATTGTGGGTTGACCCTGGAATATTCATGAATATTCAAAGGTAAATAAAAGCAAGTGTTTTGACCCAGATAACAATTTGGGAGAATTGCTGCAACCTTGAATAAACCACAAAAATATGTTGCAATAAATAGAGGATATTGAATGAGTGGTTATGGAATACAGAATTTATTAAACGAGTCATCTATAAACAGATAAAAACAAGGCTGTGCCCAGTTTAATAAATTCTGTATTTTCTTAGCAAAAATTTGTTATTATATTCATAATATGACCCGAATTTTGAAAATCGTCACAATTCATAAATTTCAACACTCAAATTCGCCCTGTAGCTTATAACGCTGTTTAAAACTGACGTCACAATATATACATTCAGATGTCATTTTTGCATTTGAAAAATAGCTTTGCTATTCGATCTGAGCTCATTAGCATAGTTATTCCACTAATGTTTCATAACACCTGTGAATTATCAAAAGTATTCAACGGCGTTATTTCACTCCCACGACGTAGGTCATATTATAAAAGGTGTTCTGACTAAGACCTACCTGTGTAACTGCTGTATTAGGTTGATTGCTTTCAGCTGATGTGGGTCTTAATGAGTTTGAACCTAGAAAAGAAAAGTAAACCATCAAATACCCTTTTTATCCCTCACACATTTATGGACATTCTACAGTTAACAACATCATGAAATTGACAAGGTGAATGTTTTGGAATGATTTAGGAATGAAATTGATTGAGTGTGTGGAGCAAGTTTAGAGTTCATTTAATGGGACGTAATCCATTATTGCAAATTTTGTTCAGGATGAACAAAATTAGCAATATTGATTATCTCCCTTTAATAAAATATGCATACATGTTCTATAGATAGCTTCCTATTTCTTCAAGAACCTATTAGACCATTACAATTTTAATTATGTCATTGAAATGGCAATTTTTCTCTACCCAATTTTTTTTTGAATGACATTGTTGATTCTATATTTTTCAATGGGTTTGTGCATTTTTGAATGGTTTGAGTGAGTATTTGGAATGAATGAATGGAGAGCTGAGTGAGCGATTTAGAATGGTTTGCTTGAGGTGAATGTCAATTTCACGATGTAACTAACTGAATACAATTTCAGACTGTTCCACATTTTAAGATGTTGATCATAGCATTTTAAGGTGGTAAAATTTTGAAAATTCTTAACTTAAAAGCAATTATTAATATGAAGGTTTATGCTTTAATTGACTTTGAAAATTTAAGAAGTAGCTTTATAATATGACATACATCGCGTGACTGGAATTACCCAGTTGAATATTGACATCATTTTCCATATGATAATATAACGTTGCTATATGTTCTTAGCTCATTTGCTTAGTTATACCACTAGTGTTATTACACTTGTGTTATCTCAAATATATTCAACAGGGTTATTTCACTCTCATAACGTAGGTAATATTGCAAGAGGTGATAGAGCAAGTTTAAATGTTTATTTTTCATTGAAACCCCTATGTTGTGTGTACTAAAAGAGATGATTCCAATGAATACTAACAACAAAGGGTTTGTACTATTATCATTAAAATGCTCTTGTCTACAATCTTACATATCCCCTCTTTCTGGGCCCATGGTTATTAAAATTTTCTCATTCTCAATTCAAAATTATCTCAAATTTCATTTTAAGATAAAAGCCATAATTCTGTTTCAATACTCATTTTAATGTATTAACATAAAACATAATATTAATAAGTTGTTATAAGTAACAACTTATTAATATTATCTTTTTTTTTCATAAATTATTTGAATATGAAATTTGAGAAAATTCTCAGTTGACCCAGAGAAATGTTTTATAACCTCGGGTTATACCTATACCTATGCCCTGTCAAACAAGAGCTTCGCAGAGCAGCGCATATACGCCCAATGGGACTTGTCAGTAACCTTGGCTTGTCTGTAACGTAGGCTTGAATGATAGCTAGAAAAATTGCAGACAGACAGACGACTGGGGCCATAACATAGCATGACCCTTTGAGTGTAAATTGAAAATGGTTTTATGCACAACTATATGCCAAACAGTCATTTTGCAAGTTTCAGTACATTCCAATTCAAAGTGTGACCAGGTGCTCACAAAAGAAATATAGTGAAATTCAAACAATTCAAGGGCAGATAATACAAGAAAGACCCAAGCTTTTTGAATTTCTGAAGTCTTAAGTTCAACCAAATATCAGGATTACATTGTGGCAAGATTCATTTCAATCAATCAAATTTGTAGGAGTTGTGCACACACACAAAAATAAATCTGTACTTTTAAACTATTTTGTGAAGTAAAGGGCAGATAAATCAGGAACTTCTTAACATGTGAAAAATATTTAGTCCTAAGCACAAATAGACAACCTTCATAGTCATTGTGGAAAGTTTCCTTTTATTCCCATCCAAAATGTAGGAGAAAGTTAGCTGACATTTTTTTATTTGAAATTATTTGAATTGAAAAGTCTTATGCACATCTAGACATCATAGAGAGTAATTGTGACTAGTTTCAACTCATTTCAATTGATAGTTAAGAAGCTGCACACAAAAACAGTGATTTTTCTTTAAATCAATGGCCGATAATTCAAGATTTCTCTGGAATGACTGAAGCCATTTGAATTTCTAAGGTCTTATGCACAACAAGACATCATAGAGAGTAATTGTGTCTTGTACCCTTTCAGTGCAATTGGCTTTTTGGAGGAGTTCTGCGCACAAAATATAGTGATCAAAATGTAGTGATTTTCGTTAAATTCAAGGGCAGAAAATTCAAGATTTCTCAGGAATGACTGGAGCGATTTTTAAATTTCAAAGGTCTTATACACAACTAGACATGATAGAGAGTAATTGTGCCAAGTTTCAGCTCATTCCCAAGGATAGTTTAGGAGGAGTTGCGCACACAAAAATTGCTAAAGGACAGACAGACAGACGGATGGACAGACGACTGGGGCCATAACATAATACTACCCTTCAGGCGTATAAAAACCCAAAACTTTAAAAAAGGTTTAATACAACAAAAGCCAAGCTGAATGAATACTCACTTGGTGGTTTGATATTGGTTAAGAACTTCTGTTTAGGCTCCTCTCTCTCTTTAGTTGAGTTTTCGTAAAATTTGAGCACATCAAGGACAGTTTGAGGATTCTTCTTTTGTTCAGCTTTTGAGATCTCCGATTGCTTCAGGAGATTTGCCCAGGATTCTGGCATGCCCTATAAGAATTGATTGAATGGAGTTTAACGTCACTTTCTACATTTTTCAGTTATATCGTGGCGGCTGGAGCACCAAACAATAGATTCCTGGTATTTCTCTCACCAGTACCACCATTAAATCCTTTCCTAGCCTCCAACTGCTATCTCACATAGGTCTACAATTATCAACTTATTGGTGAGAGACAAAATAGTCTGAAAGAATGAGTGCCACCATCTGGGCCCTATAAGAAACAGGCTTTGTTTGTTAATATTATTTTCGAAGTTTCAATATGGTTTAATTTTGCTTTTAACGTTTATTTATAGCAACAGCTGGAGCACCTATAAATAGAATCTTTGTTTTTCTCACACAAGGCAAACATCCTTTACCAGCCTCCAGTACTCCATTCAGGATGACCAAACAGTGCAAACAGTTTTCCAATTGTACTCCGCTTTGCAGGTGCAAATAAAATGCATAAAAGTGGGGTACAAATGGAAAACTGTTTGCACCATTTTGTCATCCTGAACGTAGGACTGATGCAATCTCACCTGGGTTTAAGTTTATCAACCTATTAGAGAGAAACAAAAAGGAAATGGAAAGGATGTGTGCCCTTTCTTCTACTATTCACGAAGCTTAGGTAGACAATATCAACTAAGATCAGCCTGCACAGATGTGCATACCAATCTTAGTCTAGATCTACAATGTCTGCTTTCTTATTAAGCATTAATCCTTTGCTGTTTAATCCCTGCTATATACGTGCCTGTGATTTTATGGTTGAGAAAACATTGTGAAAAAAGAAGAAATTGCTTCTAACAAGCAATTTCTTCTTTATCCACACTATTTTCTACCCTACTGAATGGTTATTTTTCAAATCAAATCCACTTTAAATTTTCGTCTGCAAAACCTTTGAATTTAAACAGGTCCAAAATTTTGTAAAACAGGAAAGTGTTAAGATGAAAAAATTGATGGAAAGGATGTGTGCCCTTTCTTCTACCAATCTTAGTCTACATTGTCTTCCTTCTTATTAATCATTAAGATGAAGACTTGTTAGACTAGTTGAAATGTCCCTAAATGGACTGAAATTAAATTCATCAGGATTGGTGTTCATGTGATTTAACCATAAGCATTCTTTTTATTGCACATGTACGAATAAATGCCCACCCTTTGTCTTGGCAAAAAAATTGGCAATTCCATCAGCTGTAAGGTTTTCTAATGAAGTTGATTCTTTCAAAGTATCATTAACAATAATCAATATTAAAGAATATCAATAAATGCCAAAGCAGACTTCACAAAATACTGTCGGTCCCACTGACATGTCTGGATGTTTTGGATTTCAAATTGATATATTTCAAAAATTCTTTCACAAATTCTATAATATGGGCACTCATTGGAATAGCCTTATCAAGATGATTTAAATGAGTACCCACAACATAGAGTTTTCTTGAGAAATAGGGATTTTAGACTGCGTTTACCCGCTCTTATGTTCTCTATCTGTTACCTCCGATTCTACTATGGTTAGTTTTTCCTGAATTTACTACGAAAACACTTTTAAAAAGCCAGTGCCCTGAAAACAATTGTGAAACCTTTGACAAATAGAAGCCCGATTTGCACTTGTGAGTATTCATCTGCAAATTGGGCCATCAAGTTTTAAGGTTCACCTACATTTTTTGAATCCTGTTTGCAGGTCTGTTGTTTCTGATCTCACCTAAGTTTTGAAATGCCATGTATATACCATATTTCTCCTAATAAACGCTCCCAGGAGGAGTACTACTATTAGGGAGGATTCTATGATTAGGGGAAATACGGTAGTTCCAACTAAAGATTAATCCTGAGGGATCTTAATTTTGTCCCATTAATTTATTAGCCCAAGCCCAAGATAATTTCTATTAGCTGCATTTTATTCAATTATTCTTTATTTTCACATTTATATTCAAATATTTAAATGGAATTTGACACAATTTCTGTACTTACAGTAAATTCACCAGTATGGGGATCAAACCCAACATGGACTGTATGCTCAAAATTGAGTGGGGAGGAAATCACAGGCTTGTCACTCTCTCGAATCTTTGTCATCTTGTTACCTGGAAGAAGACGCAGAGAAATTAATAGATTCCCCGTAGCCTATAATTAAGGTAATATACCCGTAATACTTCTGCAACATTTCAGAACTCATGATCTTTCACAATGTTGTCAGAGGTTTCCTAATGAAAATCATTAGGAAACCTCGGTTAACACTGTTAAAGTTGATTACTACCAAAATGATGCGGACCTATTACATCATTAATAATTATTAATTAATCATTAATAACATCATGAAATTGACTGTCCCTTTCAAACCATTATAAATCGCTCAGCTCTCCATTCATAATAAGCCAAACACTCACTCAAAACTCTCATTAAGGTAGTGAACCTGTAATATATAAGTTCAGCAACATTTCGGATCTCAAGACTTTTCACAATGTTTACCAAATGAAAATCAGTAGGAAACCTCTAGACTGTTAAAGTTCATTACTTTCGAAACGTTGCGGAACTATTACTGGTCCACTACCTTAAATCATTCAAAATGCTCAAGAAAGATCCAATTTCCAAAAAAATCACTCAACTCTCTTAAATCATTCAAATAGCTCCAAAATTAATCAAATACATTCTGTAACTTCATCCTAATTGCTCCAATCAATCCATTTGGTTGGCTGGTGTGGATTTAGAAGCGCCTGAGTTACATATTTTTTCATTTTTTTAGTTAAATACTAAACAATTTCATTAAAGTACAATCATATCATTCAAAGTTGCTCATCCCAATCATTCTATTTCATTCCAGAATCATTTATCCCTCTTCTATTTCAGAACTCTCCTTACTGTTTTACTGATGTTGAAATTTTTGGCTGATTCAAATTTAAAGATATTGCTAGTCGATATATATTTTTGATCTGTCATGCAAAAAGGTACCATCTGGGAATTCTGTTAAACAGATGATTGAAAAAAGTTTGTTCCTTAAACAGGTCAACCAGGTCACATTTCAAAAATTCTTTTACAGGAAAGTAGATTGATCATGCTAAATTCAGAAATTTATTAAAGTGCGAAATGTTTTGCCTCTAGTCAGTCCACACATTCCGCACATTCTGACTACCCAGATGGTCTCTTTTCACTTGACAGGTCACATTTTTGAAATTTTTATATCTTTTGGAAGAAAACATCCTAAAATCGTGAAATAGCTTGTTATAAGCAAATAATGTTAGCAAAAGATTACTAGAAAGCCATGTATGGCTTGAGTTGCTCCACAGGCTTGAAATTCTTGTAAAGCAATAAAAGTTTTAACTAGATTTTCAGATATTTTGGATTCTACTGATGTTGAAAATGATTTTCAAAGTTTCCACTATATAACACATAGAGAAATGACCTCCGCTCATAAAATACATATTTTTCATCTGATCACAATAATTTTTGGTAGACTGAAAGAGAGTCACCCAAGGATCATTCATGTGAAGTTTGGTTGAAATCCATCCTGTAGTTTCTGAGGAGAAGATTTTTAAAGAAAAAGTTTACAACCGGACGCACAGACGCACGACGGACACAACTCCATGACAATAGCCCAAGTGGCTTTCAGCCAGTGGAGCTAATAAATCAGTTTGTATGGGGTTTCATGGTGCTTTTCCTTTTTTTCAGTCAAATCCAGTGGCTCTGATTTTAATAAGGAATTTTGACATCAGTTTTGCTAGTTTCTTAACACCCTTTCATTCAATAGAATCATTATTGTCAAGCCTTTATTTCCTGCATGATATCTAGTGAACTTCCTGACCCAAAAGATTAAATTGAGGAAGTTTTTTTGACAATGAAAATACAGCATCAGGGCCCAAGGTTATAAAACCTTTCTCATTCTCAACTCAATTTTTTTTTCAAATTTAAGCCATAGTTTTGTTGTTATACTAATATAATTAAATTTATGAATATAAAAGATAAATATTAGTAAGTTGTTATTAATAACAACTTATTAATATTATCTTTTATTCTCATGACTTTATATAAATTCTAAGTTTGAGAAAATTCTCAGTTGAGAATGAGAAAAGTTTATAACCTCAGGCCCTGATATTTTTGGGCCCTGAATTACACTACTGTTACTAAATTGTTTGTGGTATAAATCTTTTCTTTATGAGTCCTTTTATTTTTGAACACCATTTATCAAGTAAGTAAATATATCAAAGAATTTTTTGTCAAGTAAGCAATACCTGTAAAGCATCTTCAAACATGACTGAAACTCGAATAGAAACAATTGGAAAATTTCGTACTGACCCTTAATATATGGAAAGACAGGTCAAAAGAAAAATTAAGACCAAGAAAAAACTGCTCTTGGTCTCAGTGATTCAGATTGGACACAATTGGCTTAAGACGAATGTCATAAGCACTGAAATTTTTTCTTCTTTTATCATTTTATAGATTTTTATTTTTCTACCTGGGTGTAGACTGGCCCTACTGTCAGATATCAGAATAGACAATTCTAGGCTATTTTGATAGACAATATGGGACCAGTCTAAAACTTGTAGCTCTTCGTGATGAGATTCTCTGATATAGCAGGCAACAATACCCGCCCCGGGCCAGATATAAGTTTGGCCTTAGGATATGACCTACCCCCTGAGATTCTCTTTTGTAATGTTGAAGATAGTCTGTTCCAAGGGCTTGTCATTGTTGATGTATCACAGATTAATTCATTGTCAAATATCGAAATTGTGTTTTATACTTCTATATTCAATATCACTCACACACAGAATTCACCTTATAACTATGATAATCTTTTAATATCACACATATTTCAGACAGAATTCACTTTATAACTATTATAAATCCTTCAATATCACACATATTTTTCTGCGTCAAGTAATTACAATCAGAATCTTATTTTCAAGTTTATCATCATGTATCTCTAATTCGCATGACATATTGATCATAGAACAGCTTGTTCAATATCAGTAGTTTCTTTGGTCTTATTATGATATTATAATGAACAACTAAATACAAGTAAATTATAATGTACATGTTTTATTTCATTCCTATATGATACTGATCCGATGAGCAGCAATTTGAGCAATTTCACAATTTCAGGCCATAAAATTTGTTAATATTTAGTAGCATATTAACAATTATTTGGACACCCGCCTAGAGAATGTTGTCCAAACCCTCAGAAGTTTTTGATAAAGGATGGAGGTAAAAAAGTCTAAGGGCATATAGACATGTATGAAGAGTTATTCCCCTTGATAAATGGATTGCTTATTTGGTTAAAGCTAAGACATTCCCTAAGTTTCACAATGGTAACAAGGAATTTCTCAAAAACAGCACATGAGCTAAAAATTGACATTGTATTATGAAGACATGAATCTGCACTACTTCAACATATCCAAAACCACCAAAACAGAATGGTTCTGACTTGATGTATACGGGAGTAACTTGAAGAATTTCCTGTTTAAGCTTTTTGACCTCATTCTTTTAAACTCCTTCAAAGTTTTGACAGATTAGATAAAAAGAAGTTTTTCTTTTTTTCTTTTTCCATTCAAAACAATTAAGTTGTCAATGTATATTAATGTGTAATTCTTATCTATTGTTGCTAATGCCATAGAGCAATTTGTCCAAAAGAGCAAACCCCAAAGAAGACTGTTGTTATCAATTGGGCTTAGTGTATGCAATGAGCATAAGGGATGAAGCTGATCCCACCAGCTTATTCATTTCTATGGGTTATAAAGGACTGATTCATTAAATGGAGTTTAACCCGCTTTCGACATTTTTTCAGTTATATCCCAGCAGCTGGAGCAACTAACAATGGATTCCTCGTATTTCTCTCACCAGTATAACCATCACATCCTTTCCTAGCCTCCAGCTACAATCTCACATTGGTCTATGATTATTGACCCATTGGTGAGAGACATAGGTGGAAAGAATGAGTGCCGCCATTGTGGGTTAAAAAGGAGTGAGTCTGGTCAAAATCTAATGTGGCCAACTCCATACTAACCCTCTAACCTAGCATGGTTCACATGCATGTCACAACTAAATTAAAAACACCAACTACATTTTATTTGGAGAAGAAATTTAAGGATTTTACAAACATAATAGTGTTGTGCTCCATTTTTTTCTAGATTATTTACAAGAATTTTTTTTTCATAGTGTATACATAGATATAACCTAACTGTGTTATCTAAATACATACATGTATTTCTTTTTATTAATAAATTTCAAAGTATCTCCTTTTTTAAGGAAACTCCTGACGCTTCGGTGACAATATAATTTCCTTGTATATTATCGTAAATATTATAATAGAGCCCCATGCTCTTATAAAACACCATCCCCCTTTTCGGAGGATGAAATTTACCATTTTTTTATGGGGTTTTACAAAATCTTGAAGCTTCTACAATCAAGGTCACTTACAATTAAACAGAACTGATGTTTTATTTTCCACAATCAAATGTTATTATTTTGCACAGATTATGTTTATTTTTGGCCATTTTTCTTCGTCTAAACAAATTTCGGTGGCTAAGCACAAAACAGTTGTAACTGCCTTGTTTATAGACAGTTACAACTGTTCTGCACTGAGCCATCGACATGTAGCAGAGCCTCAAATAAAAGATTATCCCTTTTTAGTGGAAATGCAATGATCCTAATACAACACTAGGCTTCTATTAGAGCTTTTGTGGTATGTATATTTTTTCTATCCGATATCTAAATCTTATTTCCTTTCCCAATAATCATCTTAAATGTAACACTTTGTAAAAAAATAAACAAAAAGGAAGATCGAAGTTTAAATCCTAAGTATTTTAAATATCATATATCCAGATTTTCATAAGGAAACATTACACAATATACTTATAAGCCTAAAATCACTGTCAATACACCAATATGGCCATTTAAGTAATAATTAACCACTTTACTATAAACATCCTGTTTTTGACTCACATTTCTAATATAGTAACACTTGAATCTTGGGACCAAGGAAACACTTTCCTTTTGAGTTGGAGTTCAACATTTTCAACAATTTCACTTATGCATGATTCACCGGCAAATTTAGCAGCCTACACCAGGGTTTTAAAGGACGCAGGTTTTGCAAGTCTGAGATTCTTCAGTAATTGGCCAAGACTCAAAAACCAAAGGATGCGAGTCCTTAGGACCCTCTTGGGATCAGCTTAAGAGATGAATTGAAGACTGTTTTAAAACATCCTTAAATTCTTCTCTGATTGATTGAGTGATTGATTGAATGGAGTTTAACGCCACTTTCAACATTTTTTCAGTTATATTGCGGCGGCTGGAGCACCTGACAATAGTTTCCTGGAATTTTTCTCACCAGTACAACCACCACATCCTTTCCTAGCCTCCAGCTGCTATCTCACATAGGTTTATGATTATCTACCCATTGGTGAGAGACAAACGTCGGAAAGGATATTTGTCACCACCGGGAATCGAACCCACGAATTCTAGATTGGAAGTCTTATTCCTAACCAACTGGGCTATGGTGGCAGCTTAAATTCTTCTCTGAAGTTGATACTAAAATCTACATATCTATACAATACCTTATGTAGCTTGATACAGAGAAAATTTAACAATTACACAATCACATGAGGAAAGCTTAAAAGAAAATGGTCCTCATTTGAATCAGGCTCTCTCAAAACTTAAGCAAGGACCCCTATGAGCCTAACTATCGAGTCCATGGGACCCCATTTTGTTCATACGATACTTAAACCCTGCTAGACAACCACATGATGAATGTAGGACCTTGGACGATTGTCTAGAAAACTTTCAGTTGCCACCATCCCTGGAGCACAAAGTGAAGACTACGGTTGGACTTTGCTTTTGTATCTACCGGTACATCAATATACAATCAAAATGCTGTAAATACAGCTGTGTTTTTATGACATTTTGGTCTTCCACCCACATTACATACTGTAAAAGTTCTTAAAGAGACCCGTGCCCTTAAATAATCCCACCCCCTTCTTCGGACATCAATATTGACTATTTTTTGTATGATTTTTTGGAAAATTCAAAACCTCTAACAAGCCCCTGATCCTACCAGATAGATATCACGTTAATTTCAAAGAAGGGTAAATATTATTATCCAAATGTAACGTTAAACTTTTATGATAATTTAGAGATTTACAGTTGTGAAGACAAGAAAGAATGGCTAAAAATGCAGTAGCATTTTTGGCCATTTACCACATCTTTACAACTGTAGCCTACAATAAACCCCCAACCCCTTCTATAGTAGAAACATGATGTTTCTAATGATCCCCTGGGGTTGTATATGAGCATTTACTTTGCCGCCTGCCTATGAAGAGAAAAAATTACGAGATAAATGTCATAAAATTCATATTATAAGCTTTGTTTTCATAGACAATTCAGCAAACCAAACTTAAGTCTAAATCTGTTCTCAAAATGTCCTTTTATGTCAGTTTATTTGGTTCTTCAATGTAGAAGTTTATTTCATTCGAAAAAAAAATTTACAGTGTCACTTTGTAATTCAAAATTCATAATTTCCAAGTACAATTCCACATGAAAATCCTTAGTGCATCCATATTCAGATCAATTCCTTGAAATAGTTAGCATTCTGAAGGCAAAGAAGTCTAAAATTGCAGCCATAATTCTCATCCAACCATCTATTTCACACCCTATCTGTTTCTTTAACACACAGCAACACCTTATAATTATCCTCTTTCTACATTTGCCAAATTTGGTCATTTGTTTAACCTATTCAAACAAAATTCTATCTTTTGACTCCCTTTACCAAAAGAGCTTTGAAAAACATTTTGGATAATAAAGAAATTGCTTGTCACAAGCAGTTTGTTTAAGTTAATACTTATTGATTATACACTGCAACTCCATTATAACGAAATCTGTTAGAGCGCTGAATCCATTATAACGCGGGGTCCGCTTGGCTCCCGAAATTTGGGGCGGGGTCGACCATTTTGGGATGCTGCGGCGATGTTACTCGATCCGCCGTTAACGCTGTTTTGATCGCGATTTCAGATCGAAGGGTGAAAACACCGAGATAAAGATCGATACTGAGGGAAGCCAGGTAAATCAATACAATTGTTTTTCACACCTCCCGCGGAGCAGTGGTGGCGATAAATGCCTCAGGTCAGAGAAAAATGGCTAGTTTGATTGCTGACAGGCGTAGACCTATATAGTTATATCACTCAGTACCGCTGGATAACCGAATTCGATCACGAGTAAAACCATCACATCCTTTCCTAAACACAAACTGCTATCATACATAGGTCTACGATTAGTAGCCCATGGGTGAGTGACTTATAGTCAGAAAAAATGAGTGCCGCCGTCGGAGAAACACAGAATCCCAATATTGACAGTCCGGCGCGCTACTAACTGCGCTTTGTCTAAGGCAGGGACGCAATTGGACACCGAAAAGTCTAGCTCGCATGCGATTAAATCCAAGTTAATAAATTTCAGAAGAAGCCGTGCTTTCGCAAAATAAGCTTATTTTGTTTTATATTCTCAAATCTGGAACATTTACCGCTGCTGACAAACGTTTCAAAATGCGACTCGCCCCTTACCCAATTTATTGGTTTATTACCTCCCTTTGCCAATCCCGTTGAATCTTCTTATAAATATTACGTTTTTGTCAATATATGATAAAATTTTGTTTCTTTTTTATTAATCTTATTCATATTATAGTCACAGGATTTGAAAATTCAAAGCCCAAATGAATTATTATCGTTGATTCCTATCTCACTAAATAGTTTCAGTTTTAAATAGAAAGCCATATATAAACCTACATTTCCCGCAAGATAGCCTCAAACAAAGAAACTAAAAATGGCGCGAATTTGATGGTGACCGCGTCGCTTCGCTTTCGCCTAGACTATATCTCTTGACGATCTACTATCTGATAATCAAAGCCGTGAATTTACATCTTGTCAAACCAAGTGGTTACGAACATTATACTTATACGGTTTTTGAGAAGAAGCTTTCGATATCCCTTGACTCGGGAAGATGATGTATTAAATGGATAAGCTTATCTCCGCAAACCGGCTATCTAAATGTCGTAGCTACAGATTCATTTAATTGAATTTACGGCATTTTTTCTCGCTCATCGAAGAATGCGGTCCTGCACTCCGAGAGATTCGATTACTTTGGTATAGTTTCGATCGGACGTAGGGTATGGTTTATTTTGATTGCGTAGATAATTATTTTCTCCTATTTTCCAGAAGACAATATTTAAAATATGAAATTCGTTGATCTTATGAAACTTTATGGATTTTACTAGATCGAACTTTATCCTTTTGAGATCGTCGTTATTGGTGTTTCTCTGCTGCCGGGTGGGTAGGCCCGAGAAATCGGGATTCAGAGAACTAAGAGGAGTCTGCGATCGTTTAATCCTACAAACTGGATTACGTATCAAAGATAGTTATTTTAGCTTTTAAAATAAAAAATACCGAAGTAATAAACCGTGTTTGTTCTTCAATTCATTGCCGAGTTTTGAAAATATAAAATACAATGGCCTAAACATGTACATGTATATTTAGATATCCGATATCGTTATCAATATTGACCCTGTGTCTGTTACGTTTCCGCGGTACGTTATTGTTCACCGCGGGAGGGGGGGAGGGGGAGGGGGGGGGGAAATCGCCGGCGGCCGGGGGGTACAGCGTTATAGCAGATACATCCACTTCTTCCGCTGTTTTGTTTCTTGGACCCCGACCACAGCGTTTTAATGGAGTTGCAGTGTAGTTATAAATGCAACAAAAGCTTTAGGTTATAGAGTTGCTCTTGAGCACTCAATACAGATGTATTTACTTCCGCGAGAAAGAGACAGTGGTTTAAACTCTACAGCTTGATGAACTGAGGCTGGTTATTAAGTCTTTAGCCTGTAAACACACTTCATAAAGCCGACTGTTGGACTCAAACCAGGATCAGTCCAGGTCAAGTGTTGAGCCACCTAGGCTGTTGCATCTTTGAACCCCCTATAGAAATCCTGGATCAGTTGCAGATCAAACAGGTATTTTAATGAAAGCACACACGGCTTAAGTATTCAGGGCAGAAACATCCAAAATGGGGTCCCAAGGGCTCAATCATTGGGACTTTAGTAGTTTTTTCTTAAATTTTGGGAGTCCTTGCGTAAGGTGTAGACTATGTCTTTTAGGTTTTAGTCATTTATTATGTAAATAGAGCAAGTTTTCCCTGGTTAAATGTAAAGCAATTGATGGAAGTATATTTAGTATTTGGGTCTCTCAACTACAATAAGCAATGAAGCCTGTTTATAACAGGCTTCAGTTCTTTTCAGAAGTTGATCCCTCACAGAGTCTATTGGACTCTCATCACATGATTTTGAGGGTCCTGGCTACGTATTTTTGCATCTCAGATGCACAAAACCAGCATCCCTTAAAATGGTGATCTTGTTGATTGGCTATGGAAAAGATAGAGGCTTACAGGTTTTTACAATGAGCTTACACAATCATTAGCCATAGACTAATGGGTGATTTACAAAAACACAATAACAGACAGATAAATCAATTACTTCATTAACTACAACCAATTAATCCCTTCAGTGAGAAAAGATCTTCATGTTCTGTTTCTCAAGTTAACCCTTGTCATGCTGAATAAAATTTGGCTCAAAATCTGCATCAAAATGAAAAGGAACAAGAGTGCCATCGTCACAAAATACGCCGCCACTTTGCTGCTGTTTCACGAAAACAATTGTAGACACTACTTATTTTGACAGAACCAAATTCAAATGACCAAGTTTCATTTAAAACAAGACAAAAAGTTAGGAGGAGTTGCCTTCACAAGGCTGCAATTTCAATAAGCCCCAGACACTAAGTTTTAAGGGGGCATAATTCAGGGAAATAAATAAGCCATAAAATCTTGATCCATGTACATCTACAAATTAAGGTGATGACATTGACCAAGTTTCATTTAAATAAAGACAAAAAGTAAGGAGGAGTTGCATTCAAAAGACTGCAATTTCAATAAGCCCTAGATACTAAGTTTTAACCTTTTCCTGTTTTACAATATTTTGGACCTGTCCAAATTCAAAGGTTTTGCAGATGAAAATTTAAAGTGGGTTTAATTTGAAAAATAACCATTCAGTAGGGTAGAAAATAGTGTGGACAAAGAAGAAGTTGCTTGTCAGAAGCAATTTCTTCTTTTTTCACAATGTTTTCTCAATCATAAAATCACAGGCACGTAAAAAGCAGGGATTAAACAGCAAAGGGTTAAGGGGGAATAATTTAGGGTAAAATTAATGAACCATAAAATCCTTCCTTCATGCTCATCTACCAATTTTGGTTATAACATCCACCAAGTTTCATTTAGATCCAGCCAGAAACTTAGGAAGAGTTGCATTCACAAGGCTGCAATTTCAATAAGCCCCAGAGACTGAATTTTAAAGGGGCATTACTGAGGCAATAATACCCAGAGACTAAGTTTTGAAGGGGCATAACTCAGGCAAAAATCAACGAACCATAAAATCCTTCCTTCATGCACATCTACCAATTGAGGTGATAACATTGACCAAGTTTCAAGAAGATCCAGCCAGAAACTAGGAGGAGTTGCTTTGACAAGAAAAGTGGACGGACGTACGGATGGACGTACGTACGGATGGACAGACGGAGAAGATGACGCCAATATACATCCGCCTCAGGCGACATATAAAAAAGCCAACCAATACCAACTGGAGGTCAATTTTTATTTGAAAAACTAAATCTATAGACAATTCTGGTTTAAAAGTGAGAAACAGATGGTGTAGACTAACATCAGACTGCCCATATGTGCAGGCTGATGTTTGTCTATAGCGCCAGAGCAGGAATATTCCGAGCTCAGCATGACAAGGGTTAAGTTTGGTGTGAAATGGAATAGTTTATTGTTGACCTTCATCAGGGATGTTGAAATGCAGACTTTTACCACTCGTCTCTGGACAAGTAAAATTCAATTTTCTGCTTGTCCAGGATCAAAATGAACTTGTACGCAGGTTAAAAGAATAAATAAATTTTTAGAGATTCATTGTTAATAAGGAAGAAAATGCTGGGATTCAGCATTTTCTTCCTTAAAAACAATTTTTTCTACCCTCTGATACAAACATTGAACAAGAGTGCCATCGTCACAAAATACGCCGCCACATTGCTGCTGTTTCACAGAAATAATTGTAGACACTACTTATTTTGACAGAACCAAATTGAAAATGACCAAGTTTCATTTAAATCAAGACAAAAAGTTAGGAGGAGTTGCCTTCACATGGCTGCAATTTCAATAAGCCCCAGGCACTAAGTTTTAAGGGGGCATAATTCAGGGAAATAAATGAGCCATAAAATCCTTGATCCATGTACATCTTCAAATTATGGTGATGACATTGACCAAGTTTCATTTAAATAAAGACAAAAAGTAAGGAGGATTTGTGTTCAAAAGGCTGCAATTTCAATGAGCCCTAGATACTAAGTTTTTAAGGGGCATAACTCAGGCAAAAATCAACAAACCATAAAATCCTTCCTTCATGCACATCTACCAATTGAGGTGATAACATTGACCAAGTTTCAAGAAGATCCAGCCGGAAACTTAGGAGGAGTTGCGTTGACAAGAAAAGTGGACCCAGAGACTAAGTTTTAAGGGGCATAACTTAGGCAAAAATCAATGAACCGTAAAATCCTTCCTTCATGAACATCTACCAATTGAGGTGATTACATAGACCAAGTTTCAAAAAGATCCAGCCAGAAACTTAGGAGGCGTTGCGTTGACAAGAAAAGTGGACCCAGAGACTAAGTTTTTAAGGGGCATAACTCAGGCAAAAATCAACGAACCATAAAATCCTTCCTTCATGCACATCTACCAATTGAGGTGATAACATCGACCAAGTTTCAAAAAGATCCAGCCAGAAACTTAGGAGGAGTTGCGTTGACAAGAAAAGTGGACCCAGAGACTAAGTTATCAAGGGGCATAACTCAGGCAAAAATCAATGAACCGTAAAATCCTTCCTTCATGCACATCTACCAATTGAGGTGATTACATTGACCAAGTTTCAAGAAGATCCAGCCAGAAACTTAGGAGGCGTTGCGTTGACAAGAAAAGTGGACCCAGAGACTAAGTTATCAAGGGGCATAACTCAGGCAAAAATCAACGAACCATAAAATCCTTCCTTCATGCACATCTACCAATTGAGGTGATAATATTGACCAAGTTTCAAGAAGATCCAGCCAGTAGTTTAGGAGCAGTTGCGTTGACAAGAAAAGTGGACGGACGTACGGACGGACGGATGGACGGACGGATGGACGGACGGACGGACGGATGGACGGATGGACGGACGGACAGACGGAGAAGATGACGCCAATATACGAGGCGGACGTATAAAAAATTAATAAGTTCTATCTATTTAGTGCCATTCCTAGATTTACACTGGTATTTTCTTGTCCATGGACAAGTAGCCTCGAAAAACTTACCTGGCCGCAGGTCAGCAAGCCTGTGTTGGACAAGTTAGGCATGAGAATTCTTCACCCCTGCCTTTAGCATAATATCTAAGGTTCTCTTTGATATGCATATATCACGGACCTAAAAGGCTACAAAAAAATAATACCCCCCCCCCCCACAAGTTTAAAGAAGTGTACATCTTGTTGAATTCAGACCAGTCCAAAATTCTGAGACTGGATTGTGGTTGGCCCTGGAAGCCTATAGTAGCAGTGTGGTGTTTAATAAATTCAGTCTATGAGGGAAGGTTAATTAGCAGTGATAATGATCATACTAACGAGTTTGTTGTTTTACACCAGGTCATCTCAGATCACATGCATTCCACAGACTATAAATTACTCCTGCTGAATCAAAGTGCATCCTGACCAACAATATTGATTATGAAATGTTCAAGGGTTTTAAATGACGCACTGGTTTTGTGCATCTGAGATGCAAAAATAAGTAGCCAGGACCCTCAAAATTATGTGATGAGAGTCCAATAGACTCTGTGGGGACAAACCTCTGAAAAGAATTGAAGCCTATTTCTAATAGGCTTCCATTCTTTCCTGAAGTTGTTGAACCCAGGATACTAATAAATTTTCATCAATTTCTTTACTTTAAACCAGGGAATAGCTCTAAATTTGCATAATAAATGATTAAAGCCTAAAAGACAGTCATGGTCTACATCTAAAGCAGGGACTCCCAAAATTTAATAAAAAGACCAATGATTGAGGTAAAGAAATTGATAGAAGTATATCAACCCTTGTCATGCTGAATTAAAATCCTCTTTCAAAGTAATGAAAGCCCTAGAATCCAAGGGTGAAGATTGATTTTCTTATTGATTTTGAATTCATGAACAACACTATCTTGAGAGGGGACAGACAGGTGGTGTTGACTACGATCAGACTGCACATAGGTGCAGGCTGGTATTTGTCTATACCTTCTGTCAAAACAGGAATATTCCGGGTTCAGCATGACAAGGGTTTATGTGTGGGGCTCAACTTCAGGGAAGAATTGTAGACTGTAAGGTAAGGGAAACAATTTATGACTTCAAATGATTCTCCATTAAAGATTATAAATTCAAATTTCATAACAAACTTTTACATGTAGTTTCTTAACTTATGTCACAATTATTGAGACTGGGTTCTCAGGCTAGAATATGCTTTTTTCACCTTTAATCAAGTAACATTGTAAGCAAAGTTTATGTTACAGTTCTGGTCAAGTCATCAGCTTCAAAGCCCCTAGCAATGAAATAAGCCAATAATCTTAGAAAGCTCTTAGAAAACTCTGTAAATCCACCGAGATTAGTAGTTTCTCCTATAAATCTAGCCAGTTATCAAAACCTAACATCTCCCTAGCTCAATAAAGTGTGATCTGACCTGAATAGATTAGGACAAAATCTCTAAAATACTTTCTCTCCAAACCATGCTATGATCAGATGCCAAAATTGATTTGAAACACATCAAAAACTGTGGTACAAACTTGCAAACATTCTGACTGTCAATATTCACGTATTATTAGTGACAATAATATTGAAATAGGTAACAACAATATTTAATAATTCTTCAATATTGCCAATATACTCCATTGAAACCTCAAGGGGAAAACGCAGCCATTGCAACATAGGGCACCTTCTGCTGTTGCCTAGCAACCTAGCAACAAGGGTTCCATACAGTGCATGAAGGTAGGTGCCTGCCAAACATTGACAGACAATAATCTCATATGTACGAACTATTTAGGCATTAGACCCACATAAATCCTTAATATTGTCAGTCTCAAAGGTTGACAATATCATTGAGGGTATAAAGGCAGCTATAGACAGATCAATATATTGATCCAATATAATAACCAATACTAATACAAATTCGATGGCTCAGCCCAAAACAGTTGTAACTGCCTATATGTTTATAGGCAGTTACAACTGTTTCACACTGAGCCATTGAATTACAATACATGACAAGTTGTAAAGTATAAAATTTGATGCTATAGGAAGATTTTTTTTTAATAAAAGCAAGTATAGAGCAATCTATCATTAAAAAAGAACACAGTTGGCATAATGGTAATCACATCAACACTCATTTCTAATTATTAGGGATGGTAATGAGTACCAATTTTACTAATCAAGTACTCGGTCACCTTTCTGATCAAGAAATGGCGTACTCGAATGGAATTGATGAAATTGGTTATGACTGTCACTTCAAAAATATTGATAAACAGTATTTGCAGCATATCTCTTGGTCGAACTGATGGTTGAGATGGCATTTGATCGCTAAATGTTTTTTTTTAGAAACCCACAATATTTCAATACATGCTTAGAGAATGTCTTGTCTCAGCTTTATATTACCGTAATCTTTTTTTACATATCATCTTTGGTAAATCGAGACCTAAGTAACTACAACATTGATAAGCTTAAAGAACGGGGATACAGCATTCTGTTGATTCGAAGAGATCTTGTTAAACAAGAGGACCACGATGGTCCTGTATCGCTCCCCTTATTATATGAACATTTAATTTTTCAAAGAAAGACATTATTCTATTCCTATGATCCCTACATAAGTTTCTAGCCTTCTCTAAACAAGTTTAATGTGACCTGGCCAACATTCTGACCAAGTTTCATGACTATTGAACCAAATGTTTGGCCTCTAGAGACTAGAGTGTTTGTCTGCTTTGGCATGGATCCTTCCCATATTCAAAAGGGTTCATCCTTGAGACCTGGCCAATATTCTGACCAAGTTTCATGAAGATTGGGCTATGTTTGTGGCCTCTAGAGTGTAAACACGATAAATGTCATTAAGGCCCCTTTTTCTATGATATAACACAGATCTTTCCCATTCTAATTAGTATTCACCCTTGTGACCTGACAAACATTCTGACCAAGTTTCCTGAAGATTGGACCATATTTGAGACCTCTAGAGTGTAAACAAGAAAATTGTCAATAAGGATCCTTTTCCTGTGATATGGCATGGATCCTTCCCATTTTTGATAAGATTCATCCTAGTAACCTGACAAACATTCTGACAAAGTTTCATGGTGATTGGTCCATATTTGTGGCCTCTAGAGTGTAAACAGTTATATTGTTGATGATGTCTAACACACAACAGATGGCGGACAACAGACATTCTTCAATGATCACAAAATCTCACCTAGAGCATGATGTGCTCAGGTGAGTAAAAAACCCTTGACCATGTAAAGTTGAGGCAAAATAACTGCAGCAAATTTCTCCTTTGATATGAAATTTTATACTTATTTCATTATTTATGAACATTCTACAGGAATGTAGGCCCTCTTACTGGGGTCACAATGTTTGGGAAACAAAAATCAAAAATCGTTTTTTCTCAACGAATCCCAATGTTGTAGGTTCTCATTTGAATCGTCTCAGTGAGACGATTCAAATGAGTACCCACAACTTAAGATTTGTTGAACTTTTCTAAAAAAATTAAGATCTTAAATTCATTTTACTCCCTCTATCTGTAGCTTTGCTCTCAAGAGTTCAGTACAAATTGCATTGAGGCAGAACAGCTGTTTTTATCATGTCAGAAAATTTCCTTCAATCTACTTATAATATCAGAAATTACTCTTTACCTTAATATTTATAGATTCTCATTTATGAGATAGAAAAAACAAGAGCACCGCCTACGGGTGCCTACGCTCGGCTGTAAATGCTGGATGGTAAACTAGAAAGCCATGAATGGCTTGAGTTGCTCCACAGGCTTGAAATCCTTGTAAAAGCAAATAAATGTTTTGTCTAGATTTGTAGATATTTGGGGTTCTACTGATGTTGAAAATGATTCCACCAGTTACATTCTGAGAAAATGATTTTCATAGTTTCCACTATATAACATATAGAGAATTGACCTCCGCCCATAAAA
The DNA here is from genome assembly GCA_948146395.1 of Fragum whitleyi. Lineage (NCBI taxonomy): Eukaryota > Metazoa > Mollusca > Bivalvia > Cardiida > Cardiidae > Fragum > Fragum whitleyi. Next base: position 48,392,288 of record OX411557.1, read on the forward strand.
TGCATATTTTCCATCCGATCACAATGATTTTTTGTACACTTATAAAGGGTCACTCAAGGATCATTCCAGTGAAATTTGGTTGATATCCATCAGTAACCTTCTGAGAAAATGATTTTCAAAGTTTCCACTATATAACATTTAGAGAATTGACCTCCGCCCATAAAATGCATATTTTCCATCCGATCACAATGATTTTTTTGTAGACTGATAAAGGGTCACTCAAGGATCATTCCAGTGAAATTTGGTTGATATCCATCAGTAACCTTCTGAGAAAATGATTTTCATAGTTTCCACTATATAACATATAGAGAATTGACCTCCGCCCATAAAATGCATATTTTCCATCCGATCACAATGATTTTTTGTACACTTATAAAGGGTCACTCAAGGATCATTCCAGTGAAATTTGGTTGATATCCATCTGTTACATTCTGAGAAAATGATTTCCAAAGTTTCCACTATATATTATATAGTGAATTGACCTCCGCCCATTTAATGCATATTTTCCACCCGATCACAATGATTTTTTGTAGACTGATAAAGGGTCATCCAAGGATCATTCATGTAAAATTTAATTGGTATCCATTTATTAGAATCTGAGAAAACTCACTTTTTACCATATTTGGAAAAAAGCCATGCCCATTAAATCCATGTTTTTCATTGGATCAAAATTTCTTGAACAACTTTGAAAATGGGTCACCCAAGGATCATTCCTGTGGAGTTTGGTTGAAATCCATCCAGTAGTTTCTGAGGAGAAGATTTTTAAAGAAAAGTTTACGACCGGACGCACTCACAGAGGGATGGACGGACGCACGACGGACACAACGCCATGACAATAGCCCCAGTGGCTTTCAGCCAGTGGAGCTAAAAAACTAATGGATGGTGAAAAAAACTTAGTAGAAAAAGGGGCATATTTTGCAGAAAATGTTTCGAAAATATCCCCCTTGAATAAAAGGTTGTCCTTTGGATGGTGAATAAGTGTGCCAAGTTTAATGTGAATGCCTTCAATAGAACCAGAGATATCACAAGAGTGTCAAAGTTTTTGCATTTTTTCCACAAATTTGACCTTGAAAAATGACCTTGACCATTACCGGTGACCTTGAACTTGACACCAACAGAAGTGCTTGACCCAGGCAATCATCATGTGAAAAATGATGACCCTATCACTTACCATTCAAAGTCATTGCAATATGTCAAAGTTTTTGCATTTTTTCCACAATTCTGACCTTAAAAAATGACCTTGAACTTGATTGATGACCTTGAACTTGGTACCAACAGAAAGGTCTTGTCCAAGGCAATAATCATGTGAAATATAAAGGCCCTATCATTAACCATTTAAAAGTTATTGCAAAATGTCAAAGTTTTTGTGTTTTTTTTTTCACAAATTTGACCTTGAAAAATGACCTTGACCTTGACTGATGACCTTGAATTTGGTACCAACAGAAAGTGCTTGTCCAAGGCAATCATCATGTGAAATATGATGACCCTATCACTTAACATTCAAAAGTTATGGCAATTTGTCAAATTTTTTGCATTTTTTTCACAAGTTTGACCTTGAAAAATGACCTTGAACTTGACTGATGACCTTGAATTTGGTACCAACAGAAAGTGCTTGTCCAAGGCAATCATCATGTGAAATATGATGACCCTATCACTTAACATTCAAAAGTTATGGCAATTTGTCAAATTTTTTGCATTTTTTTCACAAGTTTGACCTTGAAAAATGACCTTGAACTTGACTGATGACCTTGAACTTGGTACCAACAGAAAGGTCTTGTCCCAGGCAATCATCATGTGGAATATGAAAGCCCTATCACTTACCATTCAAAAGTTATCACAAAATGTCAAAGTTTTCGCACGACGACGACAACGACGACGACGACAATAACGACGACGACACCAAGGCTATAGCAATACCTCGGGTTTTCTCCGAAAACAGCCGAGCTTAAAATGATATTTTTTTTGTTAGATTTTTGTTTAAATGTTGTTTTACGAAGGTTTCAACAATCTTTCAGTTTTATTGCGGAGGCTGGAGCACCCAACAATGGATTCCAGGTATTTCTCTCACCAGTACTACCACACATCCTTTCCTAGCCTCCAGCTGCCATCTCACATAGGTCTACAATTATCAACCTGTAGGTTAGAGACAAAAAGTTGGAAAGAATGTGTGCCGCCACAGGGATCAAACCTGGGACCTCTGGATTGACAGTCCAACACACTTCCAACTGTGCTATGACGGCTGCCCTCGGAGCCAGGCTAGGTTAAAGGTTAAGCACTGAGACAATTAAGTCTCCAACTGGCTTAAAGGTGGCCAAATCAAGAATTTCCCCTAAAAATTCTTCACAAGTCTCTATCATAAAAGATATGCATTATCTCTCATCATTGACTCTTCACAAAATATTGCTTCACCCTTTCTCATTAATTTTAGATTTAAGATTGGAAAATTGCTTTAGTAAATTACCATTTGATACAAAAGTATCATAATAGACCCTCATCAATAAACTAAGAAACCATTTCCCTTTGTTTCTCTGTAAAATGGGATGCCCTAGAGCATAGCCAGAATATGACACAAAGAGCATGACTTGATACCAACAAAACTGGTTGAGGTTCACTAGAAGATGCGAATTACCAAATATAACTAGACTGTCTCAGAGCCGACCAATACCCCCCTACATTAATTAGTGCTTGTCAATAATTGAAAAGCCATTTTCCATCAAAGGGCCATAACTCTGTCAAAAGTCAATGAATTGAACCAAAAATTCACTTGCATACCTCTGCTTGATACTGATCACATCTGTAAAGATTGAATGAAATCTGCCCATTAGTTGCTAAGAAATTGAGCAGACCAAAAAAGCTACAGACAGACAGACCAACCGATTGACAGACTGACAAGCTGACTCCTATATGCCCCCAAAAATAGTTTTTGAGGGTATAAAACTGCCTGCCTTCTGGTCATGGAGATAATATTTAAAGATATATCTTAATATCCACCTTTTTGTTACTATACTCAACTAAGTATGGGTAGATATACTATTTCAACATTTTTGGTAGCTATTCATCAAACAAACATTTCAACAAAGTTTCATCAAGATTGAGAAAAACTTGTTTAATCAATGTTTTAATGGGTAGAACTGAGTATATATTAGGATAACTTACTTTTTGGTGTTTTCATTTTCTTGCGATCATCGGGTTCTTTGGGTAAGGGCTTGTTTTCTTGTGGGACATTGGCACTGCAAGAAAAATATATATATTATTTCTTCAGAGTTCATTACTAATGTTCATTTCTCTTGTTTTTGTAACATACCATAAAAGCTCTAATAAAAACATTATGTTTGTATTAGAAGGGTAAGGGATTATTAGAGGCTACAGTTGTTAAGATGTTGAGAAGTTATCCACGTCTTAAAAACTGTAAATCTGTAGGTACAGGCATTTTGAAAAATCTAGGATACAGTTCCCTGAGAAAATCAAAAATAAACTTAGGCATTGCCGTAATATCAGATAAATAAATCTTTGTCTAGGGGCTGTTATTAAGATTAAAGAAGCATGTTTCAAAGAAAGAAAGAAGAAACTGTGGACGATGGACAACGCATGATGGATGACAGACAATGGATGATCACAATATCTCACCTTGAGAACTTCGTACTTAGGTGAGCTAAAAACAGTAAGTAGTATTCAATTACCAAAACAGTGAACTGACACAGGACATTCAAGTCAGGGCTCTATGTCCTTGGAAATCTGAATGATAAAAGGCATCTCTTGAAACCACAATGTCTCATTTGCAGATATTCAAGGAATCTTTTGGGTCTGACTCCTATATACCCCCAAACATACTTTTTTTCTGGGGGGGGGGGGGGGGGGGGGGTATAACAGCATTCCCACTACTTTTTTTGAAAGTGGGTACATGTACCCACATGTCAAGTGAAAAGTGGGTACATAGCCCAAAACTGTGGGTACATTGCTGAAACATTTTTTCCATTGTAATAAAACTATCTGGAATTGTATGCTTATTAATGTACAACTTAAATGAACAAATAAAAAACACTATGTTCATTTATTTTGTATTCTTTATCAGTAAACTCTATCAGAAACAGAGTCACTAAGTGAACAATGAAAACTTAGGGAATGTTAAAGGGTTAACCCATTCCATACCAATAAAATTTTAGATCTGTCCAATTTGAAAGGAATTGTAGACGACAATTCAAAGTGAGTGAAATTCAAAGTAACTATCACATACTGTATAAAACATTGTGGTAAAGAGAGAAATTGCTTGTAACAAGCAATTTCTCCTTTTCCCACAATGTTTTCCACAGCTATTCTTCTTCAGTGAATAAAAAAGTGGGTGGGAATGGGACACGACATAAAAATTAATTAATTTAGATATCTAATTCCGAAAGTCAAGTTAAAAATGTTTTCACTCAATTCTCGTGAGGCCTTCGTCGTTTGCATGAATGGAAAAATGTTTCAGAGTTGGTAAGATAAAATGGATCAAACAATGGACAGAATCTAAAAATAGCTAATCAAAGTGTTAAACAATATGCCAACTTACCGATCGTCCTATTTTTTCCTCCAATGAAAGGCCGCTATTTCGTTTGAAATTCAAAAAATATATCCCATAACCTGGCGATCTGCTCGAATAAGTGAGCTACGTGACTTTAGTTCATAGAGGGCGGGGACTACATTCAAAACTAGACAGTGACGTCATAATCTTGTTTGATAAAATGTCCCGAAAGACCCTTAACTTGTAATAGAGTATTAATTAAAAAAAGTTTTATGAATTTTCTTTTTAATTATGCTTATACACAATTAATTACTCACTTAAAAAGGAGAAAATTCTTGAATATTTTTTCTGTATGTTAATCAAAAGAAAATTTAGCTGAAAAATCAATGATTCTGATAATAATTATTAATCTACATGGTATACAGCAGTAAGAATGAGATCGCCGAGTTTGTTCGAACCAAGCCTTTCCGTTCTCCATTTTTTCACATTGACATATAAAGAAAAGACAACAGGGTTGAAACGATATAAAATCTCACTTCCTTTTTAAAATGAATACTCTGGATCTTTTGAACGACATTTTAATTTAGTAGTTCTCAGTGTCCCAATCTTAACAAAATGCAATCAAATGTTCCTATGAGAGGTACATGTGTGCAAGAAAATTGTAGAAAAAATATAAAATGCCTTAATCTAAATCAAGGATTCTAGAGATACAAATATTTGTCGAAAGAGTGATTCGAAGCATGTTAGGCCTATGATAGCTGACCAATATCGAAAGCCAACGTGACCCGTTTAACCGTGACGTATCGGTGGGGAACCAAAACTTGGTAATTACAGCTTTTCAATACACTATGAATGTTTTCTAGTTACGTCTTGTTGAAAACTTTATATTATTGATAGTGAATATGCCGTTGTTTGCTGTTTGTTTGTTTGTTTGTTTTTATATGGGGTGTAACACCGATTTCAACAATCATTCAGTTGTATCTCTGAGACTAGAGCAACTAACAATGAATTCCTGGTATTTCCCAAACCAGTACTACCATTCATTTCCTAGCCCCCAGCTGCTTTCCCACATAGGTCTACGATTATCGATCCATTGGTGGAATAGTCGGAACGGATGTGTGCCGCCGTCGGGGATGTAACCCCGGACCTTTTGAATGATAGTGCGACTCGCTACCTCTGCGTGGCTGAATATGCGATACAAAATCCCAAAATGGAGACACAATGTCCACAAAAAATTAACTAAAAAGAATACAAAACCCACTAGCAGCAACCACGAGGTTCTGTTTCCCGAACGTTCTCAACTGATTGTGTCTCGCCAAATGACAAAATAATTACATAAACCCGATGGAAATTCAACTCCCTCCTCCCACTTTTTGTTTATCTCGATTTGATTGAAGAATGTATGACGCAACAAAATGACTGACATCATTGATTGACGCGCAGCTCATTTGACCAAGCGTTATTTGATGAAAAAATAAGTCGATCGGTAAAACAGTTATAGTTCATATTCTGACAATTTACGCGTATAACCTTGCGCTCCGCTAACGCTCCGCTTAGTTTATATCGCGTAAATTGTCAGAAATGAACTATAACTATTACTTACTGTTACTCTCCCTAGCCGATGTTGTTAAGGCCGAAGAAAGTATTTTTTTACGAGACATGCTCAAGCAAACTTGTATTATTCATTAATGCAGACAAGAAAGTTCATTTTTGCTTTCACAGTCAACAGTAATAAATCTTAGTCTACTGTCTTTATTTGAGTCCTTTCAATATGCGTGATGCGTTTGTATGTCTTTATTTTCCAAATTAAGTTAACCGTAGATGACAAATTGAAGAAATTTTTGAACACAAACACACACCAAAAAACACGTCACGGACGGGGCATAACAGCGGGTTTTTGGGAATTGAAATATTTGCTTCCGAGACCTTCAACGACTCTAAATTTCGCTTTGAAGGGTGTAAAGGTTGATCATTACCCCTTTTTAACCTCGTTATCATAAGCAATTACTCGAAAATCGTTGTTTGTTATTGACTGTCAAATTGTTTTACGGGCACACACTAATTTCCATCCACAGATTATCGGATACTGCTTCCTCGATAAAGAATCGCGCGTTGTGATTGGTTGACTTACCGATTTAAGTCCCGCCCTTCTTCTCTACTGGCTGTAATTAGTTATGGCCTTCGCGGGTTGATTATACGCATCAGCGATCACGTCAAAGTTTGCAAATAGATCGAGAAAAGGCGTTAGATTTAGATAATCCCTGATTTGACATGTAGAGCTACAATTATCAGATACACTTGGATGGGATACATTTCAGGCGATGTTTGTTTAATTATCGATATATCTATTTCTTTGCAGAATTTGACTCTTTTTTTTGTGCGTACATGTACGCAATATGTAAAACAAACCAGCGTGCAATTTCATTTTTCTGCGTGAATTACGCAGGTTTCTGCGTGAATGGGAATGCTGGGTATAATAAATTAATTTGTATTCTCAACCCTCATCAAACTGTTAACAATCATATTCCATCTACACACAAAGCTTTGGCTAACAGGTCCATCAAAATTGTCTTTTATGAGAAAGAGTTTCTACATTTCAATCTAACCTTTTAAATGCTCCAGCTGAACATTTGTTTCAAACAAATTACCATTTTCTGGAGAAATTTTAACCAATCTGATTCAATATTTTCCCACAAATTAAGAAGAAAGCAGACAATGCATGCTAAGATCAGACTGGGCATCTATGCAGGCTGATCTTAGCATAGACCGTCTGCAAAAGCTTTGTGTATGTACCCCAGTAAACTTTTTGAATCCTAGAATAGACACTGAAGTAGTATTCAATTACCAAAACAGTGAACTGACACAGGACATTCAAATCTTGGCTCTATGTCCTTGGAAATCTGAATGATAAAAAGGCATCTCTTGAAGTCACAATGTCCCATTTTCAGATATTCAAGGATTTTTTAGGCTAAGATCAGACTGCATGCCTGTGCAGGCTGATCTTAGCATAGACTGTCTGCAAAAAGCTTGGTGTATGTACGGCAGAAGTATGCTGTGTAAAGTATAATCTTTCAGATCCCAGTCAGTCAAAGAAGGTTTGATGTTGAAAACAAAGTCCACGATTTTAAAGCAAATTATTTTGTAAGTCAGGTGAATTCACTTCTTGAAAACAACTTCCTCTATTCACACAATGTTTTCAAAACCTTTTTTCATATAATTTGTTTTTCAGAGCTTTCCAAGACAACAAATACTTTCTGTTTGAAGGGTTTTCACAATAAAAATCACAAAGAAGAATCAAAACTTCATGTCCAAATCAATTAAACATCAATAATCCAGAAGAAAGAAAGACGTAATCTCCCAAAACACCAAAAATATTCCACATATCCACAAAATGAATGAAAGAAGCTATCCTACATATCAATACCTATATATCAATTGATCAAGAAATAGAGTCAGAAATGACACAACAGCCTAAAGTAACAGATCATGAGTGGTCTAGGGGTAGAGCGTCGGCCTCTTGACCAAAAGGTCCTGAGTTTGATTCCCAGGGGCGGCTATCAATCTGGGTCCTTTCATTGGCCCACAGATTTGGCGCGAGTACTGGTGAATTTTCCGGGAAGTAGAATCGAGAGGGATTAATCTAAGTTGTAAGAACTTGTTTCCCATTCGATGTAAAATAAATAGGTTTTAACCAAACTAAACTGAACATGAGCAACTACAGAAATATTGTAGTAAAAAATATTGGTACATTCTTATTGATCCTTTTTCCAATAGAGGTAAAATATTGATGTTATATGCAAAACATAGTTGGACAATCAGAACCTTGTAACTGCAGCCAGAAAGAAGCTGTAGATTTTGATTAGTAGGTTTTGATTGCCAAACGACAAAAACTATTTTAAGTGCCTTAGTATTTATTTTATGCATTACAGGCACTAGATTGGTTTTATGCCGACCCATAGCTATATATATATACAACAAGCTTTTTTCCTCTGCAAAATCAAGAGATTTCAAATTTTATGCATTTTTTTTAAGATGTATGAAAATAAACAATAACCGGAAAAAAATTGAAAACAAAGTACATTAAAAGTACAATTGCTAGCTACTATTACACGCAGTAATGGGGTCTTTTTTTCCAAGTATTTTAACCCTTGTCATGCTGAACCCGGAATATTCCTGCTTTGGCAGGAGCTGTAGACAAACATCAGTCTGCACATATGTGCAGTCTGATGTTATTCTACACTACCTGTTTCCCAATTTCAATCCAGAATTGTCAATAGATTTAGTTTTTCAAATAAAAATTGACCTACATTTGGAATTTTCTGTGCTTTTTGCCCTTTGATTTTGATGACAATTTTTAGCCAAAATTTATTCAGCATGACAAGGGTTAATAATGAACAATGTTTTACAATATTGTCCTTTTCCTTTGTTTTATTATACTCAAAGACACATTACCCAAGGATGTAAACATAACAGAGATGATTTATAAAAGGTTAAAGGTTTTACAACCCCTAGACATGTTTTCTTGCTAATCGACCCCGTCTGCCAATACAAATAAGTTGTACAGCTTTAGGGAATTACAGCTTCATTGCATGTTATTTTCTTACTTATCCAAAACAATTATCAACTACAATCCTTCACAAAATAGAGGCCTAAATATTCTGAAAATCCATTTTATACTCATCATGGGAACTCTGTTAAATACTTTAGAAGCGATTTCTTTGTTATCTACAATTCAATGGCTCAGGGCAAAAGAGTTGTAACTGCCTATATGTTAATAGGCAGTTACAACTGTTTCACACTGAGCAATAGAGTTGCTTCTTTCTCCAAAGGCAAAGATTTTCAAAAATTCCATGAATTCTGTTTACAATGCAGATGTCTGCAAGGACCAGTTTACAATCAAGTTGTCTGGTATTGGGGTAGAGCCCATGCAGACCAATGAGGGTCCAAATTTCTATGTACAAGTTTAAAATAATTCGGACCTTTTCCTGAAGTTTAAGGTGAATGGTGGTGGGGCTCCTTTCTATAGGGCTGTGTTCTAATGAGGATTTTCTAATGAGGGAACAATATTCCATCAGCCTCAATTTTTGGGGGACATTTTCAAAATGAAAGAGACATGATCAATTCCATTGTCATTTTCAATCTACTGTTACTAGTGTAATATGCAACACTACATTAGAATTTCCAAGTGAACTTCACCTAAAGTTAGTCCAGCAGAATTATAAGATTAAGATAATATGTCATAACCCCTTTAACTCAACTTTTTTTTTACCCTTGTCATGCTGAACCCGGAATATTCCTGCTTTGGCAGGAGCTATAGAAAAACATCAGCCTGCACATATGTGCGGCCTGATGTTAGTCTACACCACCTGTTTCTCAATTTCAAGCCAGAATTGTCAATAGATTTAGTCTTTCAAATAAAAATTGACCTACAGTTGATACTTTTGGTGCTTTTTGCCCTTTGATTTTGATGAAATTTTTTTAGCCAAAATTAATTCAGCATGACAAGGGTTAATTGGTCTAGCAGCAATCAGCCTCAACACACTCTATTAGTGATCATAGGTTTCTTTGAAATGACAAGATAATAGACATGTGATAAAAAATTCCTTCATCCTTTCCCTCCTAAAGTTTTGGTTATTTCAACATGTAAAATAACCCAAAACCAACTTTCCTGATTGCTTCATTTTTAACTTTTGGCTGAGACAAGATCTGTCAAACTTCTGTAAGACATTTTAACTAGAAAGCCTTGAATGGCTTGAGTCGCTCCACAGGCTTGATTTTCTTGTAATAGCAAATCAAAGTTTTGGCTAGATTTTTCAATATTTTGGGTTCTTAGAGCAAACACAAATTTAAAAGCAGTAATGTCACATGTGTTCAAAGCAAAAGAAATTATATGATTGACTAACTAACAAATTGATTACTAATTGATGGATATTGTAGTGATAATAAAGTCAAAAAATGCAATTTTGTCAAACTCAAGGGAAAATAAAACTAGAGGACATCAATGGTCCTTAATCGCTCACCTGAACCTAGATAGCTAGAAAATCACACAGTTGTCAAATAAAGATGCGAGATTATTATCAAATTCAACCTCAAAATTGCTCTCATGATCTTACAATAATAATTATTAATAATCAATATATGTGGCTGTAACAGTGAAAAGGATGTTTAAGAAAACTACAATTTTGTCAAAGTCAAGAGAACATAATTCAAGCAAGTAAATAAGTGTTTTTAAGTATCACATACTGAAATATTTCATTATTGATGAATAACATATAGAAAATTGACCTCTGCCTGTTAAATACACATTTTTTATCCAATCACAGTAATTTTGTGCAGCCTGATAATGGGTCACCAAAGGAACATTCCAGTCAAATTTTGTTGATATCCATCGGTAACATTCTAAGAAAATGATTTTTAAAGTTTCCACTATATAACCTTTAGAGAAATGACCAGCTCCAGCGTCAATAAAATATATTTTTTTCATCTGATTGGAATATTTTTGGTAGACAGATAAAGTGTCACGCCAGTGAAATTTGATTGATATCCATTGATTAGATTCTGAGAAAATGATTTTCAATGGTTCTACTAAACAAGTGCATGTTGTATTGCGATGCATCGGATAACAAAAAATCCTTTCTTATAATATATCTCCTACTTACTAGATCTATAACTGTATACAAAATTTGAAATTTGAAGTTGCTAGCACATTAGGTTTTGAACAAAATGTCCCAGTCAAAAATATAAGAGTAAAAAGAACCAATGGCAAAAACTCCAAAATAGGGCGGAGAAGAATGATTCTTGTACATGCCACTTGTCCTCAATGAGATCTATAAGTGCGGTTGGCCTAAAATACGAAATGGACCATTACCACGAAATGGAGCAAAATGGACCTTCTAACGGCGAAATGGACTTTTATATATGCGAAAAAACAATGAAATGATAGTAAATGGTCGGTTATTTGTCTCAATTGATATAATCTAATGTCTAAATGGTGATTGATCTTATTCAAATTGTAGTTGTTGTGATTTAAACTTTTAAATTTAAAACCCCATACCTATATGTAGTCTGCCTTCTCACGAAATGGATTACTGGCAACTAAATAGACTTGCTTAATAAAATGGTATTATAATTTATTGAAATAACTTAAAAAAGCAAAAACAAGAACAAAAAAACCTCCCTGCTATATTAAACTGATGGTTATTTAAATTAAATGATAAAATCTGTAAGTTGATATCATAGAATAGTGCCAAGCCCAAAACTTGAACTTCATTTCGACAACACCCGGCTCAAAATGTCCTTTCTGTACCCCCATATTGGGCTTAATGTAGGGAATTTTAGAAATCAAATTTCTATTTGGTATTAATTCGTTGAAACACCAAAATGGTATCAAATGACGTCATTTAGGTAGTTATGACAATCTAAGTAATTTATTGCAAATAAAAAAGTCCGTTTCGCGGCCGACGACCTGTCCATTTCGTCGTACAAGTCCGAGTAGAATGGTAAGAAAAGACAAAAAAATCTCTTCAATTACAGTACTACCTTGTAAAATTATATTACAACATTCATTAGAATCCTATATGATGGTATCTTAACTTTACAGTATCAAAATATTGACCTTCAAGGTTTGATTAAAGTCCATTTCGCCGACAGATGGTCCATTTCGCCCCATTTCGTGCTTGGTAGTCCATTTCGTATTTTAGGCCAACCCTATAAGTGTACCAAGTTTGAAGTTGCTAGCACTGATGGCTCAGGAGATATGGTCCGGACAAAAATGTCAGGATAAAAAACAACAACGGACAATAACTAAAAAAGTGGATGTGGCAGAGTAACAGTTCTTGAGCATTACAAATCTTCTCAATGAGATCTACCAGTGTACAAAGTTTAAAGTTGCTAGGGCTTATGGTTTAGGAGATAAGTACGGGACAAAAATGTAAGGATAGAAACAACAAAGGACAATAACTCAAAAAGTGGACATGGCAAAGTAACAGTTCTTGTACATTACACTTAATGATATCTATAAGTGTAACAAGTTTGAAGTTTTACAAGCACTTATGGTTTAGAAGATATGTTCCGGACAAAAATGTAATGGTAAAAACAACAAAGGGCAATAACTCAAAAAGTGGGTGTGGCAGAGTAACAGTTCTTGTACATGACACTTGTCCTAAATGAGATCTATATGTGTACAAAGTTTTAGGTTGCTAGCACTTATGGTTTAGGAGATATGATCCGGACAAAAATGTAAGGGTAAAAACAACAAAGGGCAATAACTCAAAAAGTGGGCGTGGCAGAATAATAGTTCTTGAACATGACACTTGTCCTCAATAAGATCTATAATTGTACCAAGCTTGAAGTTGCTAGCACTTATAGTTTAGGAGATTTGATCCGGACAAGAATGTAAGGCTTAAAAAAAACAAAGGGCAATAACTCAAAAAGTGGGTGTGGCAGAGTTATGGATCTTGAACATGACATTTCTCCTCAATGAGAACTATAAGTGTACAAAGTTTGAAGTTGCTAGCACACATAGTTTAGGAGACATGTTCCGGACAAGAATGAAAGGGTAAAAACAACAAAGGGCAATAACTCAAAAAGTGGGCGTGGCATAGTAACGATTCTTGAACATGACACTTCTCCTCAATGAGATCTATAAGTGTACCAAGTTTGAAGTTGCTAGCACATATGGTTTAGAAGATATAGCCCGGACAAAAGTGTGACAGATAGATGGACAGACGGACAGACGGAATCAAGCAAACCTATAGTCTCCCAACCGGTAACCGGTTAGGGGACTAATAACATATACAGGAATGACCTCTGCCCATAAAATACATATTTTTCATTCAATCACAAAAATTTCTGGTATACTGATAAAAGGTCACTAAAGGATCATTCCAGTGAATTTGATGGATATCCATCACTAAGACTCTGAGAAAATGATTTCCAAAGTTTCTACTATATAACATATAGAGAAAGACCTCCGCCCATAAAATGCATATTTTTCATCCGATCACTATAATCTTTGGTAGAACAATAAAGGGTCACTCAAGGATCATTCCAGTGAAATTTGGTTGATATCCATCTCTTACATTCTGAGAAAATGATTTTGAAAGTTTCCACTAAATAATTAATATATACAGAAAAATGTCCCCCTCCTATAAAATGCATATTTTTAAACGATCACAATAATTTTTTGGAGACTGATATAGGGTCACCCAAAGATCATTCATGTAAAAATTTAATTGGTATCCATCAATTAGAATCTGAGAAAACTCACTTTTTACCATAATTGGAAATTAGCCACACACATAAAATCCATGTTTTTAATTGGATCAAAATGTCTTTAGCAACTTTGAAAGTGGGTCACCAGAGGATCATTCTTGTGAAGTTTGGTTGAAATTCATCCAGTAGTTTCGGAGGAGAAGATTTGTAAAGATAAAGATTACGACCAAACACATGGCTGCACAGACAGACAGACACAGCGCCATGACAATAGCACCAGTGGCCTTTGGCCAGTGGAGCTAAAAATCAGTTTACAATGAAATTGGTAATTTAGTGTGATATTTTTGGGAATGGATTATTCCAACAATTTAGGCTTTTGTAAGAATAAATATCATAATATGCTTACCTAGTACTTGTAAGTCTGACAGGAGGAGCTGGAGGCTTATCTGAGTCCTCATATTCTGACATGGTGAACAAATGTCAACTTGTCTGTAAATAAAAGATTCAAATCAAAATAATTTGAGCCTGCGGGTGACATTTCCAACAATTTGACATATGCGGGAGGTTCAAATATTGAGTAGCCTACACAGCCAAATAATACAATAAGAAGATTACATGACTGTCTATAGACATTTGAGACCTCATCTTGACCTTATGTTGAAATAAAGACTTTATTTAAATTATTATTATTATTAGTATCTATATTATCTATCTACAAAGTGAATGGCTAAGGGTTTGGTAAGACTGTGCAAAAGCACAGGCGAGCCAGTGTCTTAGCTTTGCGCACTTTTTTTAAATTGTTGGAAATGCCAGCACAAGCTCATTAAATAGGTAAAAGTTTTATCATTGCAGATTTTAAAGCTAAATCCTATAAAGTAAATTAGGGCAGAAAATACGACTCGAACCCACCACTCATGGAACAAAAGAACTCTCTGTAACTCTACCAACATAGCTTATTGGGCACCTGGTCGAGATTCTATCCACTGTTGACTACAACACGCCTCCCCCTTTCATTCTGACACAATTCAAGTAAATCTGGGTTGAAAAGTGTGTCCAACATCGCAGGGTTCATAAAGGCATGTCAGAAAGTCAGACTAGTAAAATCCATTTAAAGCTTGCCCAACTTGCCTAGTAGAAAAAATTTGAATTAACAAGAGCACCGTCTATGGGTGCCTGTGCTCGAGTGCCAGTCTGCCAGATGGAGGAATCCATTTCATGTGCAGTCGCAATAGAAACCGAAACTAGACTAAAAGGGTTGGTATTTGGATTATGGACTATTAAACCTGTCCCACCTACACTATCCTCCGATACTCTCAATATCGGTAGATTGAGGCAGGCTTGCAGGCCAATCCTATTCTGACCCAGATTGTAACAAAATCTGGAGCACTGCACCGGAAATAAAAAGTTTTGACCCTTTTTTTTTTTTTCTTAATTAAACTTGTGAATCTTCAATCATGTATTTTTCATTTGCCTTATAATATATATACACTGATTGTTGGTTAAAAATAAAAAAAGTTATTTGTTTTTTTATTGTTGGACCACTAGACGAGTGAACTAGTAAAAATCATGAGCCACTAGATCACTCGTCTAATGGTAAAAAAAAATGTTGAACCCTGCATTGCCACATGGAACTTGAACCTATCCAGACTGAGCACCTGGTCTTAATTCTACCCACTGTCCACTTCAAAACCTGGATCCACTTCAGCTGCCTAAGGGTTACTCCTATAAACTAGTGTAAAATTAAGTAAGAGTGGCCCAGTGTTTCCATCAAAACAGAAATAAATACAACTACAGTACACACAAACATTTTGAAACAAAATCTGTTAAAAAAATTCTCATAATCTTTCTAAAAAGACATGTTACCTGTCAAAATCAAATTTTAATCAATGCAAAGATGCCTGATTTTTTCGCAAGTCAGAAAGTTTATGAATAATTCAATCGATCTAAAAGACAATGTACCGTTATTTTAATGCCATTGATGACTAATTCAGTCTCAGCATCGATGTACTCGTAGACCTGTCATTTTTTTAAAGCGTCTGGGAGATCATGATCGTTTTTTGTGGAACCGACTTTCGTTTCGTCAACATGAGTGCGTTTCTTCAGCTGATTTCGAATTACAATAACAATTATATGAAAAATCCACTTACTGAGTGTAGTATTAAAGTGAATCCGGAAATCGCTGAGGTCGTGAACTATAACTTCATGTTTCCATTCCGAAGTTTTCGCCGTTCCCTTACATTGATTTACTTCTCGCGATATCTCTCAAAATACGAGAATAAGGGAGCGTGTCAAAAGTAGCGAAGACGTAACTGTTAATAATACATTTATATTTTGAAACAGAATTCTGTTTTAGTACTTATTCGAAAATTATCACTTCCTTCACTTGTAATTCTGCTAAAGACCACCAATAACAGCACTCTTTTTCGCAATGATCGAATAGTTCCATAACTTATGCAAGTCCCTTTTGATACGCCCCCTCGGGTGATTCATCATTTTCCCACAGGACAGAACAAAGTAAATATTGTTCAATAAATGTATTTGAACACCATCTTAATTTCAAAATATATGCGCTATATTTCAAACTAAGGATATTTTTCAAATTTCATACCGTGTAAGTCTGAAATAAAGAACAAGATCTAGGTTTCGCTGGACCAATAACGCTCCCCTGGATTTTACAGAATTCTTGGTGCAGGACCTACCAGTAGGCATATCACTGTGACATCACCCATCAATATAGCTTTCGGCTAAGTTTTTTTTTGTAGTCGTCTATTGTAGTAGTCTAGTTTAATTAACTAATTTTTTCCTTAAAGAAAGGAATTAAAATTATTAGGAATGACCTTTTTTACACATTGCGACAATATCAGAAGATGTTTTTACGAAAATTTTAGAAATGGTATCTTTCATTGAAAGTGCATGAATATATGCCAAGGTGACCATTTGATTCCTTAAATGTGGAGGAAAATGATAAAATTAAAGTTGAAGACTTACGGGAAATATTCAACCATACAAAGATATGACTGGCGGCATGTGCGTGGAATTTCCAACAACTTGATTTTTTATGTGCGCAATGCAAAGATTCTGGCCAGCTTGTGCAACTACACAGTCTGACCAGAATCTTCACTATGCACTATCAATATAGATAAAGTCTTAATTCATCTTTATGCAATCAGCATTTATCATTATAGTATCAACGGTTGTGTCTTTTTCCGAACGCCTAACAAACGTGCATCACCTATCAATCTTAGTTCAGAATTAGAAATTGTCAGTGAATGGTTAATCTGCAACAAATTATCACTACATCTAGGCAAAACAGAGTCCATATTATTTGGTTCAAAGCACAAACTCAAGTCACAGCCTAAACTAAATGTTATTTGCAAAGGCAAATCAATCGAAGCCAAAGACTCTGTAAAATATTTGGGGGCTACTATAGACCAAAGTCTCTCCTTTGAATCAATGGCAAGGTCTGTTTTGAGTACGGTTAATGGTAGACTAAAATTCTTATTTAGAAAGTCAAGTTACCTATCATTTCACACCAAAAAGATGCTGGTTATGGCCCTTATACAATGCCATCTAGATTATGCCGCAACAATTTGGTACTACTCCCTCACACAGTCTCTAAGAAATAGATTTCAAACTACACAAAATAAAGTTATCAGATTTGTTATGAACCTTGACCCGAGAGCCCGAATTGAAAATATGCATTTTTCTAAACTAGACTGGCTTCCTGTTTCAAAAAGAGTAGACTTTAATACACTATGTCATGTCTTTAAAATACACAATAATATTGCCCCCTCGTATATGCATGAAAACTTTATTCCCTTAAACAGTAACCACCATTATCAGACTCGTTTTAGAGTTAAAGCAACTTCAAATGGTTCTGACTCGGATCCTTCATTCAGTGATAGTAAGCGTTATACTATCCCGAGGATGAAGGGTTTTGGTCAGAAATCGTTTTCTTATAGAGGTGTCTCTCTGGAACGACCTTCCTCAGCATATAAGGGACGCTGAAAACTTAACATGTTTTAAAACAAGACTGAAAAATCATTTGCTGTGATAAAAGAAGTTGCAATTTAAAGAACCTGTGATAATTATCTCAATATTTTATTTTTACTTTAATTTATAAGCATATTACTGTGATAGTTTCATAATTTAAAAGTTTATAGACGATAATAAGTATTCAATCATGTCTTCCTATGTAGCACTATATTTTTGTAGAAAAGGACCACAATGGAAATAAGGGATTTTCAATCCCTTTTTTGTGTTATCCTTTGTATTTAAATATAGTCGCATAACCATCATTATATCATGCTATTTTAATACATCATGTATAATGCTTTTTATGTTGTAATATTTTTATACAGAAATAAATCTATCTATCTAACGTTCAAATTGTAACTTTCGCAGGTGTTAAATTGTTGGAATTGTCACACACAGAGTCATATGCTGTTTAAACCATCTAGTTAATGTTGATATTTTCGCTTTTCCGCTCTTCAACACGAGGGGTGATGGAGGCTGTTACTATTGGTGTATTTTCAAAACTGAGCTCTAAGGTGGACGTCGAGTACATTACCATGGGTATATCGGGTATTTTTAAAAAAGTATGTGATAGGAATTGAACCTTATCCCTTCGCTTCAATTATGAAAGTACATGTATGAGTAAACATTGCGTTTTAAGACAATCAATAACTTTCGTTTGAAAGTAATATTATAACTTTTTTGATGTGTTGTTTGTAGCTGTTTCATGTCTTTCGAAAAATTGGCACGAACATTTAACAGTTAAAAGTAGATTTCACGGCTCACCGCCCAAACTCTACCTATAGTAAGAAAATGTTAACCTACAGTAAAAGCACGTGGTTTGATACTAAACATTTGACAGAAGAAATGTCCACTATTCCTTATTTGGAAATGATAATTAGCATATCGACGGTTATGTCATCTTTAATCACGTGATTTGTACTATTATTACTCGCCGGGATTCTCGTTGTGTACTCTTTTCTTAAACTCCCCATGTCAGCTGTACTGAACGGGGAAATCAGTATGTGGACATAATCGCTATTCAGGACGTACAGTCCTTTGATTTCTAATACGAGTACATTTAAAATTCAAGTGGCATTTTTAAAGGATGGATCGCGATGACTCATTCAAAGATAATAGGTCTATAGGACACATTTAAAGATCTCGGGTAGGTAAGTATCATTTGTCACCATTCTATACTCGACTATAATAGAAAGGTGTGTCCTTTTTACGCAAATATACTTACTTAGTAGCCATGTGTTTTAAAAAGGAATACTACAAATCTTTGCGCATACGGTTTGTAAGTAAAGCAATCGTAGCAACTTCAAAAATGTGTGTTAAAGGTAGAGTCCCGTATTAATTCCACAACGTTTCAAAAGTCTTGAACTTTTATAATGTTAACCGAGGTTTCCTAATGATTTCATTAGGAACCCCCGGTTAACATTGTGAAAGATGTTGTCTTCCAAACTGTTACGGGACCACTACGGGACCACTACCTTAAGATCGCACAATTTATAGAAGTTACGTTGTATGCGTAAGCGGTTCAAAGATTATCAAAATCATTGACAATATTACTGAGTAAATAAATGTGACCCTTCATGCAAAAAGTATCACCCTGAAACGCCGTAAAATTAGTATTTAAAAAAGAGGTGGTTGATTCGAGAACAGATCAATCAGAGATAGTATTGACTTGTGACATGACAAACACCCTGTGCAAGTTTGAGAAAGATTGTGCCAAAATTGTGACCTCTAGAGTGGAACATGTGAATTGTTTTTAGGGCTTCTCTTTCCATGACGTATGTTGGAATGCTACTAAAATCACTGAAGGCATTCCTTATGTCCAGAATAATATTCTTTGCATGATTGAGAATGTTTTGACGATTTTTTCTTAGATCTATCTTTAGTAGTTCAATGAAAAAGTATCTTAGACTCCTTTTCTAAATGCCGTCCAAATCAATAGGGATCTTCCTTTTGACCAGACAAACATTCTGAGCAAGTAAATTGTCTATAAGGCCCCGTATAAGGCCCGTGCAATAAGTCTAAATGCTACCAAAATCAATAGGGAATATTTCCTATGACCAAACAAATATCCCGAGCAAGTTATAAAGCGAATGAGCTAATATTGTGACCTCTTGAGTGGGAACAAGGAAATTGTCTACAAGGCCCTTTTAAAGTCAGAATCCTAAACAGTGATCTTTTCTATGGCCAAACAAACATCCTGATCAAGTGTACAAAAGATTGGTCGAAAATGATGACCTCTAGAGTGACACACTAAATTGCTGATGACGATCGCCATCAACAATTCAGTGTATCACTCTAGAGGCCATCATTTTGAAGTGTCATTAATGCTCACCAAGTGCGAAGTTTCTTTTGGGACTGAGCGTAGACCTACACTCTCAACCTAAACACTGCCGACCTTTTTGCCGCCCGTCGACTATTCTTTCTGTGAATAATCGAACGGAAATATCTGCAATGACAGGCTTTTGGATTTACCTAGGATTCATTTTTCTTATGCCGGTTATAACAAGTAAGCCCTGTACTTTTTTCTAATATAATACGCATTTCTTAAAGGAAAACAATTACACACAATAGATTAATAACTTTGGTTCAATATTTCGACCAGAAGCCTTTTTCAAGAATTTATTTAAATTTTAAAATTCTACATTTTTACTGTCCACCATAACTGATCACAAATTTTTATGACGTCGTCATTAGATTCGTAACGTCGTTTTGACGTACTTTTGCGCCAGGCGTATAAATGTTATCGTTATAGTGTTGAAAGGGTCTGACACGTAGAAAAACAATTGGTTTTTATGAATTTAAATTTATTTATTTTGTTGTTGTTGTTGTTGTTATTGTTTTGTTTTCTCAAAATAATATGTGCACTCTTGTATGTAATGTATTTTTACTATGCCATGTTCTTCACTACTCAGCCTGAATAAACTTATCATAAGTGAGAAGCAAAAACAAACAAAAAAAAAACACCAAAAAAACCCCGACCAAACAAACAAACAAACAACAAAAAAAAAAAAAAAAAAAAAAAAAAAAAAAAACAACAACAACAACATATTTGCCATGGTAAGGATCGAAACAGGTACTCCGCCCAGTCCCTACCAAGTATTCTATTGCATCGACAAAGGTTGAGACGGTTATTTCCCGACAATCATTTCTGAAGCCAAACGAGATACCAAACTTATTAAAATATATCAATATAAGGTTAACTTACGTTTTTGAAGGGCGTTAACATTTGCAGAGACCCGAAAATGGTTTAACGCCCGAGTTAAAGCATTTTGAGGGTCTCTGCAAATGTTAACGCCCGAAACAGCGTGAATTGACGCTATTTTTGCGTGAATTGACGCTATTAATGCGGAATTCACTGATTAATCCACGTTTTCTCTCGCTATCGCCCGGAGTTTGTTCGTTAACGTATGCTTCTAACGACCTGAAAACATACATTTCATGCAATAAATATATGATATATCCGTAAAGTGACATAAGAGTGACGAGTTTGTATCAGCTTTTTTCGTCTTATAGATTGTTTTCAGCCGTAGCTACGATGTTTTGGAAAATATGGACAATATTTCAAGCATCTGTGAAAAGCTACCTTGGCGAAATTAAAGAACATGCTTTACCGCTTTGGCTTGGATAATAGCTTTCAGAATGACCCCTCATTTCTCTTTCGCTTGAGAAGTAATATGTTTCAATCACCATTTGTCGACAGAAATGTCACAGTTCCAGCTGTATGAGAGCTGTAGATACGACATTTCGTTCTACAAAAAATGTGTATTTTTCCCCTAGGTGCGTTTCACATCGAATGCTACGTCACTGTGCCGGGATACGGAACGAGGATTGATAGCTGTACAGGTTCCTGTACTATCCTGTTAAAAGATTGTAAGTTCCTTCCTTCCTTCCTACCTACCTACCTACCTTCCTTCCTTCCTTCCTTCCTTCCTTCCTTCTTTCTTCCCTCCCTCCCTCCCTCCCTCCCTCCCTCCCTCCCTCCCTCCCTCCCTCCCTCCCTCCCTCTCTCCCTTCCTTCCTTCCTTCCTTCCTTCCTTCCTTCCTTCCTTCCTTCCTTCCTTCCTTCCTTCCTTCCTTCCTTCCTTCCTTCCTTCCTTCCTTCCTTCCTTCCTTCCTTCCTTCCTTCCTTCCTTTATTCATTCATTCATTCATTCATTCATTTCTACATCGCTTTCAACCTTCCTTCTTTCCTTTTCTCTATTCTCCCATTCTTTTCTTTCATTTTCTTTTCCTTTCTTATCTTTAATGAGATTAGAGACTTTCAGTAATAGTACTTATGGCTACATAGCAATAGAGAAGGACATTTGCTAATGAGTCACATAGAATTCAAGAGATGTGACCCATCAGGCGAAAACGAGCTAACAGGGTGCTCCTTTAGATAAAGAGATAATAATATTTTAACTAGTGTCTTATAATATCAATGTTATCTGCTCGGGGTTGGGTGAATTTATCATGACGAGGTTTTGTCGAGTCATGATAATTGCCTCGCAGTCGACACTAAATGATATTGATAGTAACGTGTTATTCTTTTCACTATGTAACAAATTTTCAGAGTTTTAATCATATCAAACTCAATGCAATTCAGGTCAAATTATTTCAGGTTAAGATTATGAACATGCAAGTTGTTTCTAAAAATAGATGCTTAATAGTATATTATCATTTGGGTTATATCAGGTCACTCCCCGGCCTCGTTATAAATGTTTCAAAAAGAGATAGGATGTAACCTGCCCTGTGTTCAGGATGACAAAATAGTGCGAATGGTTTGCCAATTATACCCAACTTTGCACAGTGCACGTGCAGACCGGGTTATAATTGGCAAAAAGTTTGTACCATTTTATCATCCTGAACGTAGAGCATGTCGATCAGAGGGTGTGATTTAAAAACAAAGTATAATGAAAGGTGAGGTTAATATAGTTTGTTTGAATGGGGTTTTACTCCGATTTTCACATTATTTCGGTCGTATCGGTGGCAGCTGAAGCACCTTACAATGGATTCCTGATATTTATCACACCAGCACTACCATGACATCCTTTCCTAGCCTCCAGCTGCTATCCCAAATAGGTCGACGATTATCAACCCATTGGTGGAAGACAAATAGTCGGAGAGCCGTCGTCGGGTATCGAACCCGCTACATTTTGATAGATAGTCATACGCGCTAGAATCGATTGACCAATTAAACAGTCTTCTTAAGGTAGTGGACCCGTAATAGTCTGCAACGTTTCGGAATTAATGAACTTTAACAGTGTTAACCGAGGTTTCCTAATGATTTTCATTGGGAAACTTCGGTCAACATTGTGAAAGATCATGAGTTCCGAAATGAGGCGGAACTATTACGGGTCCACTACCTTAATGATATGACTGTTAAACTCCGTCATGTTTTGCCATTTTGTCTGTTCGAATTATTTTCGTAAATGGTTGATGGCGGCTTGAGAGGTGAGGAAGGGGGAATCACATTATGGTCTGTTTTGAAATAATGAAAATATGTTCTCTGTTTATTTCAGCTGGAAGGTTCGTCGGATGCCATAGCATACGTAAACCAGAAGCGTGCGAATATGTTGGAGAGGGGGGTAAAACTATGGTTTGCTTCTGTAACGCCGATTATTGCAATCAGCCTTTTTTCCGAATCTTTACCAAACTATAATACGTTGACCTGAAGCCGGCGAATATATTTTTGAGATTGGAATAAAACGATGATATACCGATTATTGAAATAAGGCTTTTTCCTGAATATTTACCAAACGAGAATATCTCAATTTTAGTTGTGTCCACCCATATTCGTTTTTTGGCCTGATTTAGCAGGCCATAGGAAACAACCCTATATCCTAGAAATTGCCTAGGAAAAAGATAATCGAGTCAAAAACCCAACAATGTTTAAACTACGTAGCTTTTTTTTACGCTCACGCGCGCGCAAAAAAAAGAAATAGGTCTAGTATACGTCATCAACTTTTGTGCGACACGAAATGTTTTGTGTGTTCAACACAGTGCTTGCATACCACTAGCTGTGCTAAAATCAAAGTAGGAGTGACCCCACCGGATTTTTGGCCTTTGATCCTTCTTCTATATAAAATTGCACTCTTTTCCGGTGCTGTGGTCGGTTCCACAGAAAGGTTTGACCTATGACCTCTTTAGCCCTTCATCTTCGTTCAATGTCCTACCTTAAAATAAAAAAAAACCTAGGGAAACTCCCTTCAACTATTGGGGTACCCAAGCTTAAGTAGAGGTACCGTTTTTTTCCACCTATGAAGAGGACAGTTACTTTGGGTACGACCCCCACCCGTTATCAGTCCTTTTCGCAAAGGAAATCGTACACAGAGAAGCTCAAATCAAGCGTTAAATCAAAGAAGAGATGCAAAACTAGGCGAAAAGAACAAAAATGAGCACACGAGTGACTATTTTACTATCAAAATTAACGTTTCAATGTAGCACTACTTTTTCTAAAGGATCTACTTTTACCATACAATGACCTCTGGAAGAAAATTCCAGTGAGGTCACTCCAGTACTGATAGTATATATATCTAGGGTAGAAATTGAAAAATAATGGGGTATGAGGATAGGGTGGACCATATGGTGGGAAAAGGAGAAATTGACTCTATCAATTTCTTGTGTTCCCGCAGTAAAATACATACTTTATGGAATTCAATTCAATGTAAAAAGTGTCGACGAGCTTGTGCCCCTAGAATAACAGCATTACTACGATTGTAAGACGGAATGATCGAATGGATAAATTGACAGACTTGTAGTAAACCATTTTTGCCCGTTTTACTAAATTTCTTACGTCAAAAATAAATCGTAAGTCAAAATTACAAATCATACCTGGTGCTTTCATTCATTTTGAGATTCTGCCTTGCAATATCTCATGAGAATCGTCTTAAAAGACGATTCCAATGAGATGATGCATGGCAGAATTCTATATTTAGTTACTACTGTAGGAACAGCTTTAGTTCTTGACTTACGAAAAAAATGATCGTAAGATGCTTAGTAAACCAGGACCAGGGGCCCGTTTTACTAAGCGACTTACGACAATTTTTTGCGTAAGTCAAAAATTAAAGTTGCCTCTACAGTAGTACGTAAATTTCGAGTTCTGCAATGCAACATCTCATTGGAATCGTCTTCTAAAGACGATTTCAATGAGATATTGCAAGGCAGAATCAAACAAAGCACGAAAGCGCCAGGTACGATTTATGATTTTGACTTACGATCAATTTTTTCGTAAGAACTTAAGTAAAACGGGCCCCAGAACCAGGACAACCAGGACACGGACCAGGGAAACGATAAAAGACGAAGATGCGAAATGTAAATATTCATTGACACTTATCGACATTTTCAACTTTTTTGTTTTTTTTTTAAGCAATCTTATTTGCTTTTGAAAATTTTATGTAAAATTGCCCTTTAGCCATCGTTACTTAATTCAAATAAATTCAAATAAGTTCATTTAAGCAACATTAAGACTCTTTATCTTATTTACCTTACATCTTTGGAGAATTCCCGTTCAGTCCGCTCACAGGAAGGATCTTGTCCCATAACAGAAACTTGTGATCGCTCTATATGTGTCCTCTCTTTATTACTAGATATATGCATAGGTGTATGTTTCGCTTCATGGCACTGCTGTTCTTACTCTCATTGTAGAGATTTCTATGATCACGAGTGAAGACCGCTCGCACCCGTGTATCTTATCGTATCCCAATTAGATTAGGCCTGTTTGCAATGCTATTTTTTTTTTTTTTACAAATAGGCGATCTTTTTAGCTCACCTGAGCACGAAAGGCTCAAGGTGAGCTATTTTGATCGTACAATGTCCGTCGTACGTCGTACGTCGTCCACAATTTCTTTAAATAAACATCTTCCCCTCTTAAACCGGTGGACCAATCTTGTTGAAACTTTGCAGGGATGTTCCTTGGGTCAAGCTCCACCAAAGTTGTTCGAATAAATGAAATCCTCCCTTAACTTTCCCTTCACCCTTAACATAAAGGGTGAAAATAGGAAAAAAAACTTCAAAAATAATTTTCTCTGAAACCAGAAGGCAGAGAGCTTTCATATTTAGTATAAAGCATCATCTAGTGGACCTCTACCAAGTCCATATCAAGACCCTGGGGTTATATTTGGGCTCCATCCAGGCGCAACCCTATTTACATGGAATCAAAGAGTGAAAAACATTAAAAATCTTCTTCTCTGAAACCAGATGGTAGAAAGTTTTCATATTTGGTATGAAGCATCATCTAATGGAACTCTACAAAGTTTGTTCATATCAAGACCCTGGGGTCACATTTGGGCTCCACCCGGGTGCATCTCTTTTTCATCAAAAAATCAAAGAGCCAAAAGGCATATCCTTGCTCTTGGCTGAAAACATTCCATGGTATTGATCTTATGTAGTAGAAATTATCTCCTTGTTGACAACCGCCCATTGAATTAATGTGATGTCCCAGGGATCAAAGAGACTCAGGTGAGCGATCTATGACCATCATAGTCCTCTTGTCTAAAACTTCCTTAGTACAGCTTGTTAGCTCGACTGGCAGTAGGTCACCGTGGCTATTATCATGGCGCTGTGTCTGTCGTGCGTCCGTCCGGTCATAAACTTTTTCTTTAAGAATCTTCTCCTCCGAAACTACTGGATGAACCAAACTTCACAGGAATGATGCTCTTTCAAAGTTGTTCGAGGATTTTTGATCCAGTAATAGATGACATTTCTCGAAATCTAATCAATGGTTATCAACCAAATTTAATTGGAATATTCCTTGAGTGACCCTTTGTTAGTCTACAAAAAAAAGTTTGATAAGATAAATTCATCTTTTATGGGCGGAGGTCAATTCTCTATATGTTATATAGTGAAAACTGCGAAAATAGTTTCATAGAATTAAACTTATTAATATCAACCAAATTTCACCAGAATTGTCCTCTAGTGACCGTCTATCAGTCTTTGAAATAATTTTGCTCTGAAAAAAAAAAAAAAAAAACATAAGTCTTTTTATGGGCGGAGGTTATTTCTCTATATGTTATATAATGAAAACTTTGAAAATCATATTTCAGAACCTAACTGATTGACATCAACCAAATTTCACTGGAATATTCAATTGGTAAAACTTTATCAGACTACAAAATAAAATTGTGATAGGATACATAATATGTATTAAACTGGCGGAGGTCATTTTTTTTCCTCTTCTTTAATTGTGAATATTTCTTTGCAGTAATATTTCAGTAGTTGACTTATCATTCTTGTAGAAAAAAAAGTGGAAAATCACTTAAAAAGGCTTTAATTCTAATCTTATCATATCAGCTGATTCAGGCTTGAGGGGCAATTCAGGTGCATCAGCAGCTCTAGTTAAAAGCTTTAGTTACGAGGTTTTGGAAAAACAACGATGAAATGTTGTCATAAAGAGCATTTACAATGTTTTGTGTTATTCACCATTCAAGTAGGTTATCGTCGATTTTTTACCAAAACCTTGAAATACAGCTTTAAACAATCTGTAGTTACGGGGTTTTAGTAGAACACCGTCGTTATGTACATGTGCCACGAGATAGTACTTTTATATATATATATATGACCCGTCACGCGAAAAGGGACCATCCGGGAATTCTGGAAAATGAAATATTGAAAAAGAGATTTGGTCAAGCATAGGTCAATCAGAAGTCGCATTTCAAAAAGAATTTACACTGGAAGGTAGATTTATCATTCTAGATTCAGAAAATAACCACGGTGCGTACAGTTTCAACCCTAGTCAGTTTGTGAAATCCACGCAGTCTGACTAGGGTCAACAATCTACGCACTTCCCAGATGGTCCCTTTTCGCGTGACAGGTCACGTACATCCAAGAACAATACGTCATGATAATTACCTCAAAGCCGAGACTAAATGATATTGATTTTTTAAGATACTAACGAGTTATTGTTTTCACCATGTAACAATTTTCAATGTTTTAATCATATCAAAGTCAAATAAATTCAGGTCAGAGTATTTCAAGTTAAAATCACGAATATGCAAATTGTTGTTAAAAGTAGATTCCTTATATCATTTTATGTTATCAGGCGGGATATAACCTCGTTACAAATGTTTTTTTTGTAGCCTGTCCTGCGTTCAGGATGATAAAACAGTACAAATTGTTTGCCAAGTGTAACCCGCGTAAGTTTGCACTGTTTTATAATCCTGAACGAAGGCCATGTCAATCAGAGGGTGCGAATCAAAAACAAAGCATAGGAAAGGGGAGGTTTGTATGTTTTACGCCCTTTTTGCCATTATTCAAGTCGTATCGGTGGCAGCTGGAGCACCTTACAACGGATTCCTGATATTTATCACACCAGAACTACCATGACATCCTTGCATAGCCTCCAGTTGCTGTCCCAAATAGGTCGACGATTATTAACCCATTGGTGGAAGACAAATAGTCGGAAAGTCGTCGTCGGGAATCGAACCCGCTACATTTCGATTGATAGTCCTACGCACTAGAATCGATTGACCAATTAAAAAGTCTTTTTAAGGTAGTGGACCCGTAATAGCTTCGCAACGTTTCCGAAGTTATGAACTTTTACTGTGTTAACCGAGATTTCCTAATGATTTCATTAGGAAACCTCGATAAACACTGTTAAAGTTCATTACTTCCGAAACGTTGCTAAGCTATCACGGGTCCACTACCTTAATAAGATGACTGTTTAACTTCGTCATTTTTCTCCATTTTGTCTGTTGAAAATATTTTCGTATATATGGGCGATGGTGGCTGGAATGGCGAGGAAAGATGATTCAAACCATGGTCTGAAATAATTAAAATATGTTTTCTGTTTATTTCAGCCGGAAGGTTCGTCGGATGCCATAGCATACGTAAACCAGAAGCGTGTGAATATATTGGAGAGGGGGATAAAACTATGGTTTGCTTCTGTAACGCCGATTATTGCAATCAGCCTTTTTCCCGCAAATTTACCAAACTATAATACGTAGACCTGAAGCGTGCGAATATATTTTTGAGATTGGAATAAAACGATGATATACCGATTATTGAAATAAGGCTTTTTCCTGAATATTTACCAAACGAGAATATTTCAATTTTAGTTGTGTCCACCCATATTCGTTTTTTGGCCTGATTTAGCAGGCCATAGGAAACAACCCTGTATCCTGGAAATTGCCTAGGAAAAAGATAATCGAGTCAAAAACCGAACAATGTTTATACTACGTAGCTTTTTTTGTGCTCACGCGCGCGCAAAAAAAAAAATAGGTCTAGTATACGTCATCATCTTTTGTGCGACACGAAGTGTTTTGTGTGTTCAACACAGTGCTTGCATGTCACTAGCTGTGCTAAAATCAAAGTAGGAGTGACCCCACCGGATTTTTGGCCTTTGATCTTTGTTCTATTTAAAATTGCACTCTTTTCCGGTGCTGTGGTCGGTTCCACAGAAAGGTTTGACCTATGACCTCTTTAGCCCTTCATCTTCGTTCAATGTCCTACCTTAAAGTAAAAAAAAAACCTAGGGAAACTCCCTTCAACTTTTGGGGTACCCAAGCTTAAGTAGTGGTACCGTTTTTTTCCACCTATGAAGAGGACAGTTACTTTGGGTACGACCCCCACCCGTTATCAGTCCTTTTCGCAAAGGAAATCGTACACAGAGAAGCTCAAATCAAGCGTTAAAACAAAGAAGAGATGCAAAACTAGGCGAAAAGAACAAAAATGAGCACACGGGTGACTATTTTACTATCAAAATTAACGTTTCAATGTAGCACTACTTTTTCTAAAGGATCTACTTTTACCATACAATGACCTCCGGAAGAAAATTCAAGTGAGGTCACTCCAGTACTGATAGTATATATATCTAGGGTAGAAATTGAAAAATAATGGGGTATGAGGATAGGGTGGACCATATGGTGGGAAAAGGAGAAATTGACTCTATCAATTTCTTGTGTTCCCGCAGTAAAATACATACTTTATGGAATTCAATTCAATGTTAAAAGAGCAGACGAGCTTGTGCCCCTAGAATAACAGCATTACTACGATTGTAAGACGGAATGATCGAATGGATAAATTGACAGACTTGTAGTAAACCATTTTTGCCCGTTTTACTAAATTTCTTACGTCAAAAATAAATCGTAAGTCAAAATTACAAATCATACCTGGTGCTTTCATTCATTTTGAGATTCTGCCTTGCAATATCTCATGAAAATCGTCTTAAAAGACGATTCCAATGAGATGATGCATGGCAGAATTCTATATTTAGTTACTACTGTAGGAACAGCTTTAGTTCTTGACTTACGAAAAAAATGATCGTAAGATGCTTAGTAAACCAGGACCAGGGGCCCGTTTTACTAAGCGACTTACGATAATTTTTTGCGTAAGTCAAAAATTAAAGTTGCCTCTACAGTAGAACGTAAATTTCGAATTCTGCAATGCAACATCTCATTGGAATCGTCTTCTAAAGACGATTTCAATGAGATATTGCAAGGCAGAATCAAACAAAGCACGAAAGCGCCAGGTACGATTTATGATTTTGACTTACGATCAATTTTTTCGTAAGAACTTAAGTAAGGACTAGGACAACCAGGACACGGACCAGGGAAACGATCAAAGACGAAGATGCGAAATGTAAATATTCATTGACACTTATCGACATTTTCAACTATTTTGTTTTTTTTAAGCAATCTTATTTGCTTTTGAAAATTTTATGTAAAATTGCCCTTTAGCCATCGTTACTTAATTCAAATAAATTCAAATAAGTTCATTTAAGCAACATTAAGACTCTTTATCTTATTTACCTTACATCTTTGGAGAATTCCCGTTCAGTCCGCTCACAGGAAGGATCTTGTCCCATAACAGAAACTTGTGATCGCTCTATATGTGTCCTCTCTTTATTACTAGATATATGCATAGGTGTATGTTTCGCTTCATGGCACTGCTGTTCTAACTCTCATTGTAGAGATTTCTATGATCACGAGTGAAGACCGCTCGCACCCGTGTATCTTATCGTATCCCAATTAGATTAGGCCTGTTTGCAATGCTATTTTTTTTTTACAAATAGGCGATCTTTTTAGCTCACCTGAGCACGAAAGGCTCAATGTGAGCTATTTTGATCGTACAATGTCCGTCGTACGTCGTACGTCGTCCACAATTTCTTTAAATAAACATCTTCCCCTCTTAAACCGGTGGACCAATCTTGTTGAAACTTTGCAGGGATGTTCCTTGGGTCAAGCTCCACCAAAGTTGTTCGAATAAATGAAATCCTCCCTTAACTTTCCCTTCACCCTTAACAAAAAGGGTGAAAATAGGAAAAAAAAACTTCAAAAATAATTTTCTCTGAAACCAGAAGGCAGAGAGCTTTCATATTTAGTATAAAGCATCATCTAGTGGACCTCTACCAAGTCCATATCAAGACCCTGGGGTTATATTTGGGCTCCATCCAGGCGCAACCCTATTTACATGGAATCAAAGAGTGAAAAACATTAAAAATCTTCTTCTCTGAAACCAGATGGTAGAAAGTTTTCATATTTGGTATGAAGCATCATCTAATGGAACTCTACAAAGTTTGTTCATATCAAGACCCTGGGGTCACATTTGGGCTCCACCCGGGTGCATCTCTTTTTCATCAAAAAATCAAAGAGCCAAAAGGCATATCCTTGCTCTTGGCTGAAAAGATTCCATGGTATTGATCTTATGTAGTAGAAATTATCTCCTTGTTGACAACCGCCCATTGAATTAATGTGATGTCCCAGGGGTCAAAGAGACTCAGGTGAGCGATCTATGACCATCATAGTCCTCTTGTCTAAAACTTCCTTAGTACAGCTTGTTAGCTCGACTGGCAGTAGGTCACCGTGGCTATTATCATGGCGCTGTGTCTGTCGTGCGTCCGTCCGGTCATAAACTTTTTCTTTAAGAATCTTCTCCTCCGAAACTACTGGATGAACCAAACTTCACAGGAATGATGCTCTTTCAAAGTTGTTCGAGGATTTTTGATCCAGTAATAGATGACATTTCTCGAAATCTGATCAATGGTTATCAACCAAATTTAATTGGAATATTCCTTGAGTGACCCTTTGTTAGTCTACAAAAAAAAGTTTGATAAGATAAATTCATCTTTTATGGGCGGAGGTCAATTCTCTATATGTTATATAGTGAAAACTGCGAAAATAGTTTCATAGAATTAAACTTATTAATATCAACCAAATTTCACCAGAATTGTCCTCTAGTGACCGTCTATCAGTCTTTGAAATAATTTTGCTCTGAAAAAAAAAAAAAAAAAAAAAAAAAAAAAAACATAAGTCTTTTTATGGGCGGAGGTTATTTCTCTATATGTTATATAATGAAAACTTTGAAAATCATATTTCAGAACCTAACTGATTGACATCAACCAAATTTCACTGGAATATTCAATTGGTAAAACTTTATCAGACTACAAAATAAAATTGTGATAGGATACATAATATGTATTAAACTGGCGGAGGTCATTTTTTTCCTCTTCTTTAATTGTGAATATTTCTTTGCAGTAATATTTCAGTAGTTGACTTATCATTCTTGTAGAAAAAAAAGTGGAAAATCACTTAAAAAGGCTTTAATTCTAATCTTATCATATCAGCTGATTCAGGCTTGAGGGGCAATTCAGGTGCATCAGCAGCTCTAGTTAAAAGCTTTAGTTACGAGGTTTTGGAAAAACAACGATGAAATGTTGTCATAAAGAGCATTTACAATGTTTTGTGTTATTCACCATTCAAGTAGGTTATCGTCGATTTTTTACCAAAACCTTGAAATACAGCTTTAAACAATCTGTAGTTACGGGGTTTTGGTAGAACACCGTCGTTATGTACATGTGCCACGAGATAGTACTTTTATATATATATATATATGACCCGTCACGCGAAAAGGGACCATCCGGGAATTCTGGAAAATGAATTATTGAAAAAGAGATTTGGTCAAGCATAGGTCAATCAGAAGTCGCATTTCAAAAAGAATTTACACTGGAAGGTAGATTTATCATTCTAGATTCAGAAAATAACCACGGTGCATACAGTTTCAACCCTAGTCAGTTTGTGAAATCCACGCAGTCTGACTAGGGTCAACAATCTACGCACTTCCCAGATGGTCCCTTTTCGCGTGACAGGTCACGTACATCCAAGAACAATACGTCATGATAATTACCTCAAAGCCGAGACTAAATGATATTGATTTTTTAAGATACTAACGAGTTATTGTTTTCACCATGTAACAATTTTCAATGTTTTAATCATATCAAAGTCAAATAAATTCAGGTCAGAGTATTTCAAGTTAAAATCACGAATATGCAAATTGTTGTTAAAAGTAGATTCCTTATATCATTTTATGTTATCAGGCGGGATATAACCTCGTTACAAATGTTTTTTTGTAGCCTGTCCTGCGTTCAGGATGATAAAACAGTACAAATTGTTTGCCAAGGGTAACCCGCGTAAGTTTGCACTGTTTTATAATCCTGAACGAAGGCCATGTCAATCAGAGGGTGCGAATCAAAAACAAAGCATAGGAAAGGGGAGGTTTGTATGTTTTACGCCCTTTTTGCCATTATTCAAGTCGTATCGGTGGCAGCTGGAGCACCTTACAACGGATTCCTGATATTTATCACACCAGAACTACCATGACATCCTTGCATAGCCTCCAGTTGCTGTCCCAAATAGGTCGACGATTATTAACCCATTGGTGGAAGACAAATAGTCGGAAAGTCGTCGTCGGGAATCGAACCCGCTACATTTCGATTGATAGTCCTACGCACTAGAATCGATTGACCAATTAAAAAGTCTTTTTAAGGTAGTGGACCCGTAATAGCTTCGCAACGTTTCCGAAGTTATGAACTTTTACTGTGTTAACCGAGATTTCCTAATGATTTCATTAGGAAACCTCGATTAACACTGTTAAAGTTCATTACTTCCGAAACGTTGCTAAGCTATCACGGGTCCACTACCTTAATAAGATGACTGTTAAACTTCGTCATTTTCTCCATTTTGTCTGTTGAAAATATTTTCGTATATATGGGCGATGGTGGCTGGAATGGCGAGGAAAGATGATTCAAACCATGGTCTGAAATAATTAAAATATGTTTTCTGTTTATTTCAGCCGGAAGGTTCGTCGGATGCCATAGCATACGTAAACCAGAAGCGTGTGAATATATTGGAGAGGGGGATAAAACTATGGTTTGCTTCTGTAACGCCGATTATTGCAATCAGCCTTTTTCCCGCAAATTTACCAAACTATAATACGTAGACCTGAAGCGTGCGAAT
This sequence comes from Fragum whitleyi, assembly GCA_948146395.1. Classification (NCBI taxonomy): domain Eukaryota; kingdom Metazoa; phylum Mollusca; class Bivalvia; order Cardiida; family Cardiidae; genus Fragum; species Fragum whitleyi. The sequence continues at coordinate 48,426,242 of OX411557.1, forward strand.
ATATTTTTGAGATTGGAATAAAACGATGATATACCGATTATTGAAATAAGGCTTTTTCCTGAATATTTACCAAACGAGAATATTTCAATTTTAGTTGTGTCCACCCATATTCGTTTTTTGGCCTGATTTAGCAGGCCATAGGAAACAACCCTGTATCCTGGAAATTGCCTAGGAAAAAGATAATCGAGTCAAAAACCGAACAATGTTTATACTACGTAGCTTTTTTTGTGCTCACGCGCGCGCGCAAAAAAAAAAAAAATAGGTCTAGTATACGTCATCATCTTTTGTGCGACACGAAGTGTTTTGTGTGTTCAACACAGTGCTTGCATGTCACTAGCTGTGCTAAAATCAAAGTAGGAGTGACCCCACCGGATTTTTGGCCTTTGATCTTTGTTCTATTTAAAATTGCACTCTTTTCCGGTGCTGTGGTCGGTTCCACAGAAAGGTTTGACCTATGACCTTTTTAGCCATTCATCTTCGTACAATGTCCTACCTTAAAATAAAAAAAAAAAAACTTGGGAAACTCAATTCAACTTTTGGGGTACCCAAGCTTAAGTAGAGGTACCGTATTTTTTCCACCTATGAAGAGGACAGTTACTTTGGGTACGACCTCCACCCCTTATCCGTCCTTTCGCAAAGGAAATCGTACACAGAGAAGCTCAAATCAAGCGTTAAATCAAAGAAGAGATGAAAAACTAGGCGAAAAGAACAAAAATGAGCACACGGGTTACTATTTTACTATCAAAATTAACGTTTCAATGTAGCACTACTTTTTCTAAAGGATCTACTTTTACCATACAATGACCTCTGGAAGAAAATTCAAGTGAGGTCACTCCAGTACTGATAGTATATATATCTAGGGTAGAAATTGAAAAATAATGGGGTATGAGGATAGGGTGGACCATATGGTGGGAAAAGGAGAAATTGACTCTATCAATTTCTTGTGTTCCCGCAGTAAAATACATACTTTATGGAATTCAATTCAATGTAAAAAGTGTCGACGAGCTTGTGCCCCTAGAATAACAGCATTACTACGATTGTAAGACGGAATGATCGAATGGATAAATTGACAGACTTGTAGTAAACCATTTTTGCCCGTTTTACTAAATTTCTTACGTCAAAAATAAATCGTAAGTCAAAATCATAAATCGTACCTGGCGCTTTCGTGCTTTGTTTGATTCTGCCTTGCAATATCTCATTGAAATCGTCTTTAGAAGACGATTCCAATGAGATGATGCATGGCAGAATTCTATATTTAGTTACTACTGTAGGAGCAGCTTTAGTTCTTGACTTACGAAAAAAATGATCGTAAGATGCTTAGTAAACCAGGACCAGGGGCCCGTTTTACTAAGCGACTTACGATAATTTTTTGCGTAAGTCAAAAATTAAAGTTGCCTCTACAGTAGTACGTAAATTTCGAGTTCTGCAATGCAACATCTCATTGGAATCGTCTTCTAAAGACGATTTCAATGAGATATTGCATGGCAGAATCAAACAAAGCACGAAAGCGCCAGGTACGATTTATGATTTTGACTTACGATCAATTTTTTCGTAAGAACTTAAGTAAAACGGGCCCCAGGACCAGGACAACCAGGACACGGACCAGGGAAACGATAAAAGACGAAGATGCGAAATGTAAATATTCATTGACACTTATCGACATTTTCAACTATTTTGTTTTTTTTAAGCAATCTTATTTGCTTTTGAAAATTTTATGTAAAATTGCCCTTTAGCCATCGTTACTTAATTCAAATAAATTCAAATAAGTTCATTTAAGCAACATTAAGACTCTTTATCTTATTTACCTTACATCTTTGGAGAATTCCCGTTCAGTCCGCTCACAGGAAGGATCTTGTCCCATAACAGAAACTTGTGATCGCTCTATATGTGTCCTCTCTTTATTACTAGATATATGCATAGGTGAATGTTTCGCTTCATGGCACTGCTGTTCTAACTCTCATTGTAGAGATTTCTATGATCACGAGTGAAGACCGCTCGCACCCGTGTATCTTATCGTATCCCAATTAGATTAGGCCTGTTTGCAATGCTATTTTTTTTTACAAATAGGCGATCTTTTTAGCTCACTTGAGCACGAAAGGCTCAATGTGAGCTATTTTGATCGTACAATGTCCGTCGTACGTCGTACGTCGTCCACAATTTCTTTAAATAAACATCTTCCCCTCTTAAACCGGTGGACCAATCTTGTTGAAACTTTGCAGGGATGTTCCTTGGGTCAAGCTCCACCAAAGTTGTTCGAATAAATGAAATCCTCCCTTAACTTTCCCTTCACCCTTAACAAAAAGGGTGAAAATAGGAAAAAAAAACTTCAAAAATAATTTTCTCTGAAACCAGAAGGCAGAGAGCTTTCATATTTAGTATAAAGCATCATCTAGTGGACCTCTACCAAGTCCATATCAAGACCCTGGGGTTATATTTGGGCTCCATCCAGGCGCAACCCTATTTACATGGAATCAAAGAGTGAAAAACATTAAAAATCTTCTTTTCTGAAACCAGATGGTAGAAAGTTTTCATATTTGGTATGAAGCATCATCTAATGGAACTCTACAAAGTTTGTTCATATCAAGTCCCTGGGGTCACATTTGGGCTCCACCCGGGTGCATCTCTTTTTCATCAAAAAATCAAAGAGCCAAAAGGCATATCCTTGCTCTTGGCTGAAAACATTCCATGGTATTGATCTTATGTAGTAGAAATTATCTCCTTGTTGACAACCGCCCATTGAATTAATGTGATGTCCCAGGGGTCAAAGAGACTCAGGTGAGCGATCTATGACCATCATAGTCCTCTTGTCTAAAACTTCCTTAGTACAGCTTGTTAGCTCGACTGGCAGTAGGTCACCGTGGCTATTATCATGGCGCTGTGTCTGTCGTGCGTCCGTCCGGTCATAAACTTTTTCTTTAAGAATCTTCTCCTCCGAAACTACTGGATGAACCAAACTTCACAGGAATGATGCTCTTTCAAAGTTGTTCGAGGATTTTTGATCCAGTAATAGATGACATTTCTCGAAATCTAATCAATGGTTATCAACCAAATTTAATTGGAATATTCCTTGAGTGACCCTTTGTTAGTCTACAAAAAAAAGTTTGATAAGATAAATTCATCTTTTATGGGCGGAGGTCAATTCTCTATATGTTATATAGTGAAAACTGCGAAAATAGTTTCATAGAATTAAACTTATTAATATCAACCAAATTTCACCAGAATTGTCCTCTAGTGACCGTCTATCAGTCTTTGAAATAATTTTGCTCTGAAAAAAAAAAAAAAAAAAAAAAAAAAAAACATAAGTCTTTTTATGGGCGGAGGTTATTTCTCTATATGTTATATAATGAAAACTTTGAAAATCATATTTCAGAACCTAACTGATTGACATCAACCAAATTTCACTGGAATATTCAATTGGTAAAACTTTATCAGACTACAAAATAAAATTGTGATAGGATACATAATATGTATTAAACTGGCGGAGGTCATTTTTTTTCCTCTTCTTTAATTGTGAATATTTCTTTGCAGTAATATTTCAGTAGTTGACTTATCATTCTTGTAGAAAAAAAAGTGGAAAATCACTTAAAAAGGCTTTAATTCTAATCTTATCATATCAGCTGATTCAGGCTTGAGGGGCAATTCAGGTGCATCAGCAGCTCTAGTTAAAAGCTTTAGTTACGAGGTTTTGGAAAAACAACGATGAAATGTTGTCATAAAGAGCATTTACAATGTTTTGTGTTATTCACCATTCAAGTAGGTTATCGTCGATTTTTTACCAAAACCTTGAAATACAGCTTTAAACAATCTGTAGTTACGGGGTTTTGGTAGAACACCGTCGTTATGTACATGTGCCACGAGATAGTACTTTTATATATATATATATGACCCGTCACGCGAAAAGGGACCATCCGGGAATTCTGGAAAATGAATTATTGAAAAAGAGATTTGGTCAAGCATAGGTCAATCAGAAGTCGCATTTCAAAAAGAATTTACACTGGAAGGTAGATTTATCATTCTAGATTCAGAAAATAACCACGGTGCATACAGTTTCAACCCTAGTCAGTTTGTGAAATCCACGCAGTCTGACTAGGGTCAACAATCTACGCACTTCCCAGATGGTCCCTTTTCGCGTGACAGGTCACGTACATCCAAGAACAATACGTCATGATAATTACCTCAAAGCCGAGACTAAATGATATTGATTTTTTAAGATACTAACGAGTTATTGTTTTCACCATGTAACAATTTTCAATGTTTTAATCATATCAAAGTCAAATAAATTCAGGTCAGAGTATTTCAAGTTAAAATCACGAATATGCAAATTGTTGTTAAAAGTAGATTCCTTATATCATTTTATGTTATCAGGCGGGATATAACCTCGTTACAAATGTTTTTTTTTTGTAGCCTGTCCTGCGTTCAGGATGATAAAACAGTACAAATTGTTTGCCAAGGGTAACCCGCGTAAGTTTGCACTGTTTTATAATCCTGAACGAAGGCCATGTCAATCAGAGGGTGCGAATCAAAAACAAAGCATAGGAAAGGGGAGGTTTGTATGTTTTACGCCCTTTTTGCCATTATTCAAGTCGTATCGGTGGCAGCTGGAGCACCTTACAACGGATTCCTGATATTTATCACACCAGAACTACCATGACATCCTTGCATAGCCTCCAGTTGCTGTCCCAAATAGGTCGACGATTATTAACCCATTGGTGGAAGACAAATAGTCGGAAAGTCGTCGTCGGGAATCGAACCCGCTACATTTCGATTGATAGTCCTACGCACTAGAATCGATTGACCAATTAAAAAGTCTTTTTAAGGTAGTGGACCCGTAATAGCTTCGCAACGTTTCCGAAGTTATGAACTTTTACTGTGTTAACCGAGATTTCCTAATGATTTCATTAGGAAACCTCGATTAACACTGTTAAAGTTCATTACTTCCGAAACGTTGCTAAGCTATCACGGGTCCACTACCTTAATAAGATGACTGTTAAACTTCGTCATTTTTCTCCATTTTGTCTGTTGAAAATATTTTCGTATATATGGGCGATGGTGGCTGGAATGGCGAGGAAAGATGATTCAAACCATGGTCTGAAATAATTAAAATATGTTTTCTGTTTATTTCAGCCGGAAGGTTCGTCGGATGCCATAGCATACGTAAACCAGAAGCGTGTGAATATATTGGAGAGGGGGATAAAACTATGGTTTGCTTCTGTAACGCCGATTATTGCAATCAGCCTTTTTCCCGCAAATTTACCAAACTATAATACGTAGACCTGAAGCGTGCGAATATATTTTTGAGATTGGAATAAAACGATGATATACCGATTATTGAAATAAGGCTTTTTCCTGAATATTTACCAAACGAGAATATTTCAATTTTAGTTGTGTCCACCCATATTCGTTTTTTGGCCTGATTTAGCAGGCCATAGGAAACAACCCTGTATCCTGGAAATTGCCTAGGAAAAAGATAATCGAGTCAAAAACCGAACAATGTTTATACTACGTAGCTTTTTTTGTGCTCACGCGCGCGCAAAAAAAATAGGTCTAGTATACGTCATCATCTTTTGTGCGACACGAAGTGTTTTGTGTGTTCAACACAGTGCTTGCATGTCACTAGCTGTGCTAAAATCAAAGTAGGAGTGACCCCACCGGATTTTTGGCCTTTGATCTTTGTTCTATTTAAAATTGCACTCTTTTCCGGTGCTGTGGTCGGTTCCACAGAAAGGTTTGACCTATGACCTTTTTAGCCATTCATCTTCGTACAATGTCCTACCTTAAAATAAAAAAAAAACTTGGGAAACTCCCTTCAACTTTTGGGGTACCCAAGCTTAAGTAGAGGTACCGTATTTTTTCCACCTATGAAGAGGACAGTTACTTTGGGTACGACCTCCACCCCTTATCCGTCCTTTCGCAAAGGAAATCGTACACAGAGAAGCTCAAATCAAGCGTTAAATCAAAGAAGAGATGAAAAACTAGGCGAAAAGAACAAAAATGAGCACACGGGTTACTATTTTACTATCAAAATTAACGTTTCAATGTAGCACTACTTTTTCTAAAGGATCTACTTTTACCATACAATGACCTCTGGAAGAAAATTCAAGTGAGGTCACTCCAGTACTGATAGTATATATATCTAGGGTAGAAATTGAAAAATAATGGGGTATGAGGATAGGGTGGACCATATGGTGGGAAAAGGAGAAATTGACTCTATCAATTTCTTGTGTTCCCGCAGTAAAATACATACTTTATGGAATTCAATTCAATGTAAAAAGTGTCGACGAGCTTGTGCCCCTAGAATAACAGCATTACTACGATTGTAAGACGGAATGATCGAATGGATAAATTGACAGACTTGTAGTAAACCATTTTTGCCCGTTTTACTAAATTTCTTACGTCAAAAATAAATCGTAAGTCAAAATCATAAATCGTACCTGGCGCTTTCGTGCTTTGTTTGATTCTGCCTTGCAATATCTCATTGAAATCGTCTTTAGAAGACGATTCCAATGAGATGATGCATGGCAGAATTCTATATTTAGTTACTACTGTAGGAGCAGCTTTAGTTCTTGACTTACGAAAAAAATGATCGTAAGATGCTTAGTAAACCAGGACCAGGGGCCCGTTTTACTAAGCGACTTACGATAATTTTTTGCGTAAGTCAAAAATTAAAGTTGCCTCTACAGTAGTACGTAAATTTCGAGTTCTGCAATGCAACATCTCATTGGAATCGTCTTCTAAAGACGATTTCAATGAGATATTGCAAGGCAGAATCAAACAAAGCACGAAAGCGCCAGGTACGATTTATGATTTTGACTTACGATCAATTTTTTCGTAAGAACTTAAGTAAAACGGGCCCCAGGACCAGGACAACCAGGACACGGACCAGGGAAACGATAAAAGACGAAGATGCGAAATGTAAATATTCATTGACACTTATCGACATTTTCAACTATTTTGTTTTTTTTAAGCAATCTTATTTGCTTTTGAAAATTTTATGTAAAATTGCCCTTTAGCCATCGTTACTTAATTCAAATAAATTCAAATAAGTTCATTTAAGCAACATTAAGACTCTTTATCTTATTTACCTTACATCTTTGGAGAATTCCCGTTCAGTCCGCTCACAGGAAGGATCTTGTCCCATAACAGAAACTTGTGATCGCTCTATATGTGTCCTCTCTTTATTACTAGATATATGCATAGGTGTATGTTTCGCTTCATGGCACTGCTGTTCTAACTCTCATTGTAGAGATTTCTATGATCACGAGTGAAGACCGCTCGCACCCGTGTATCTTATCGTATCCCAATTAGATTAGGCCTGTTTGCAATGCTATTTTTTTTTTTTTTTTTTTTTTTACAAATAGGCGATCTTTTTAGCTCACCTGAGCACGAAAGGCTCAAGGTGAGCTATTTTGATCGTACAATGTCCGTCGTACGTCGTCCACAATTTCTTTAAATAAACATCTTCCCCTCTTAAACCGGTGGACCAATCTTGTTGAAACTTTGCAGGGATGTTCCTTGGGTCAAGCTCCACCAAAGTTGTTCGAATAAATGAAATCCTCCCTTAACTTTCCCTTCACCCTTAACAAAAAGGGTGAAAATAGGAAAAAAAAACTTCAAAAATAATTTTCTCTGAAACCAGAAGGCAGAGAGCTTTCATATTTAGTATAAAGCATCATCTAGTGGACCTCTACCAAGTCCATATCAAGACCCTGGGGTTATATTTGGGCTCCATCCAGGCGCAACCCTATTTACATGGAATCAAAGAGTGAAAAACATTAAAAATCTTCTTCTCTGAAACCAGATGGTAGAAAGTTTTCTTATTTGGTATGAAGCATCATCTAATGGAACTCTACAAAGTTTGTTCATATCAAGACCCTGGGGGTCACATTTGGGCTCCACCCGGGTGCATCTCTTTTTCATCAAAAAATCAAAGAGCCAAAAGGCATATCCTTGCTCTTGGCTGAAAACATTCCATGGTATTGATCTTATGTAGTAGAAATTATCTCCTTGTTGACAACCGCCCATTGAATTAATGTGATGTCCCAGGGGTCAAAGAGACTCAGGTGAGCGATCTATGACCATCATAGTCCTCTTGTCTAAAACTTCCTTAGTACAGCTTGTTAGCTCGACTGGCAGTAGGTCACCGTGGCTATTATCATGGCGCTGTGTCTGTCGTGCGTCCGTCCGGTCATAAACTTTTTCTTTAAGAATCTTCTCCTCCGAAACTACTGGATGAACCAAACTTCACAGGAATGATGCTCTTTCAAAGTTGTTCGAGGATTTTTGATCCAGTAATAGATGACATTTCTCGAAATCTAATCAATGGTTATCAACCAAATTTAATTGGAATATTCCTTGAGTGACCCTTTGTTAGTCTACAAAAAAAAGTTTGATAAGATAAATTCATCTTTTATGGGCGGAGGTCAATTCTCTATATGTTATATAGTGAAAACTGCGAAAATAGTTTCATAGAATTAAACTTATTAATATCAACCAAATTTCACCAGAATTGTCCTCTAGTGACCGTCTATCAGTCTTTGAAATAATTTTGCTCTGAAAAAAAAAAAAAGAAAAAAAACATAAGTCTTTTTATGGGCGGAGGTTATTTCTCTATATGTTATATAATGAAAACTTTGAAAATCATATTTCAGAACCTAACTGATTGACATCAACCAAATTTCACTGGAATATTCAATTGGTAAAACTTTATCAGACTACAAAATAAAATTGTGATAGGATACATAAACTGGCGGAGGTCATTTTTTTTCCTCTTCTTTAATTGTGAATATTTCTTTGCAGTAATATTTCAGTAGTTGACTTATCATTATTGTAGAAAAAAAAGTGGAAAATCACTTAAAAAGGCTTTAATTCTAATCTTATCATATCAGCTGATTCAGGCTTGAGGGGCAATTCAGGTGCATCAGCAGCACTAGTTAAAAGCTTTAGTTACGAGGTTTTGGAAAAACAACGATGAAATGTTGTCATAAAGAGCATTTACAATGTTTTGTGTTATTCACCATTCAAGTAGGTTATCGTCGATTTTTTTACCAAAACCTCGTAACTACAGCTTTAAACAATCTGTAGTTACGGGGTTTTAGTAGAACACCGTCGTTATGTACATGTGCCACGAGATAGTACTTTTATATATATATATATATATATATGACCCGTCACGCGAAAAGGGACCATCCGGGAATTCTGGAAAATGAATTATTGAAAAAGAGATTTGGTCAAGCATAGGTCAATCAGAAGTCGCATTTCAAAAAGAATTTACACTGGAAGGTAGATTTATCATTCTAGATTCAGAAAATAACCACGGTGCATACAGTTTCAACCCTAGTCAGTTTGTGAAATCCACGCAGTCTGACTAGGGTCAACAATCTACGCACTTCCCAGATGGTCCCTTTTCGCGTGACAGGTCACGTACATCCAAGAACAATACGTCATGATAATTACCTCAAAGCCGAGACTAAATGATATTGATTTTTTAAGATACTAACGAGTTATTGTTTTCACCATGTAACAATTTTCAATGTTTTAATCATATCAAAGTCAAATAAATTCAGGTCAGAGTATTTCAAGTTAAAATCACGAATATGCAAATTGTTGTTAAAAGTAGATTCCTTATATCATTTTATGTTATCAGGCGGGATATAACCTCGTTACAAATGTTTTTTTTTTTGTAGCCTGTCCTGCGTTCAGGATGATAAAACAGTACAAATTGTTTGCCAAGTGTAACCCGCGTAAGTTTGCACTGTTTTATAATCCTGAACGAAGGCCATGTCAATCAGAGGGTGCGAATCAAAAACAAAGCATAGGAAAGGGGAGGTTTGTATGTTTTACGCCCTTTTTGCCATTATTCAAGTCGTATCGGTGGCAGCTGGAGCACCTTACAACGGATTCCTGATATTTATCACACCAGAACTACCATGACATCCTTGCATAGCCTCCAGTTGCTGTCCCAAATAGGTCGACGATTATTAACCCATTGGTGGAAAGCAAATAGTCGGAAAGTCGTCGTCGGGAATCGAACCCGCTACATTTCGATTGATAGTCCTACGCACTAGAATCGATTGACCAATTAAAAAGTCTTTTTAAGGTAGTGGACCCGTAATAGCTTCGCAACGTTTCCGAAGTTATGAACTTTTACTGTGTTAACCGAGATTTCCTAATGATTTCATTAGGAAACCTCGATTAACACTGTTAAAGTTCATTACTTCCGAAACGTTGCTAAGCTATCACGGGTCCACTACCTTAATAAGATGACTGTTAAACTTCGTCATTTTTCTCCATTTTGTCTGTTGAAAATATTTTCGTATATATGGGCGATGGTGGCTGGAATGGCGAGGAAAGATGATTCAAACCATGGTCTGAAATAATTAAAATATGTTTTCTGTTTATTTCAGCCGGAAGGTTCGTCGGATGCCATAGCATACGTAAACCAGAAGCGTGCGAATATGTTGGGGAGGGGGATAAAACTATGGTTTGCTTCTGTAACGCCGATTATTGCAATCAGCCTTTTTCCCGCAAATTTACCAAACTATAATACGTAGACCTGAAGCGTGCGAATATATTTTTGAGATTGGAATAAAACGATGATATACCGATTATTGAAATAAGGCTTTTTCCTGAATATTTACCAAACGAGAATATTTCAATTTTAGTTGTGTCCACCCATATTCGTTTTTTGGCCTGATTTAGCAGGCCATAGGAAACAACCCTGTATCCTGGAAATTGCCTAGGAAAAAGATAATCGAGTCAAAAACCGAACAATGTTTATACTACGTAGCTTTTTTTGTGCTCACGCGCGCGCAAAAAAAAAGAAATAGGTCTAGTATACGTCATCATCTTTTGTGCGACACGAAGTGTTTTGTGTGTTCAACACAGTGCTTGCATGTCACTAGCTGTGCTAAAATCAAAGTAGGAGTGACCCCACCGGATTTTTGGCCTTTGATCTTTGTTCTATTTAAAATTGCACTCTTTTCCGGTGCTGTGGTCGGTTCCACAGAAAGGTTTGACCTATGACCTTTTTAGCCATTCATCTTCGTACAATGTCCTACCTTAAAATAAAAAAAACTTGGGAAACTCCCTTCAACTTTTGGGGGTACCCAAGCTTAAGTAGAGGTACCGTATTTTTTCCACCTATGAAGAGGACAGTTACTTTGGGTACGACCCCCACCCCTTATCCGTCCTTTCGCAAAGGAAATCGTACACAGAGAAGCTCAAATCAAGCGTTAAATCAAAGAAGAGATGAAAAACTAGGCGATAAGAACAAAAATGAGCACACGGGTTACTATTTTACTATCAAAATTAACGTTTCAATGTAGCACTACTTTTTCTAAAGGATCTACTTTTACCATACAATGACCTCCGGAAGAAAATTCAAGTGAGGTCACTCCAGTACTGATAGTATATATATCTAGGGTAGAAATTGAAAAATAATGGGGTATGAGGATAGGGTGGACCATATGGTGGGAAAAGGAGAAATTGACTCTATCAATTTCTTGTGTTCCCGCAGTAAAATACATACTTTATGGAATTCAATTCAATGTAAAAAGTGTCGACGAGCTTGTGCCCCTAGAATAACAGCATTACTACGATTGTAAGACGGAATGATCGAATGGATAAATTGACAGACTTGTAGTAAACCATTTTTGCCCGTTTTACTAAATTTCTTACGTCAAAAATAAATCGTAAGTCAAAATTACAAATCATACCTGGTGCTTTCATTCATTTTAAGATTCTGCCTTGCAATATCTCATGAGAATCGTCTTAAAAGACGATTCCAATGAGATGATGCATGGCAGAATTCTATATTTAGTTACTACTGTAGGAGCAGCTTTAGTTCTTGACTTACGAAAAAAATGATCGTAAGATGCTTAGTAAACCAGGACCAGGGGCCCGTTTTACTAAGCGACTTACGATAATTTTTTGCGTAAGTCAAAAATTAAAGTTGCCTCTACAGTAGTACGTCAATTTCGAATTCTGCAATGCAACATCTCCTTGGAATCGTCTTCTAAAGACGATTTCAATGAGATATTGCAAGGCAGAATCAAACAAAGCACGAAAGCGCCAGGTACGATTTATGATTTTGACTTACGATCAATTTTTTCGTAAGAACCTAAGTAAAACGGGCCCCAGGACCAGGACAACCAGGACACGGACCAGGGAAACGATAAAAGACGAAGATGCGAAATGTAAATATTCATTGACACTTATCGACATTTTCAACTTTTTGTTTTTTTTTTAAGCAATCTTATTTGCTTTTGAAAATTTTATGTAAAATTGCCCTTTAGCCATCGTTACTTAATTCAAATAAATTCAAATAAGTTCATTTAAGCAACATTAAGACTCTTTATCTTATTTACCTTACATCTTTGGAGAATTCCCGTTCAGTCCGCTCACAGGAAGGATCTTGTCCCATAACAGAAACTTGTGATCGCTCTATATGTGTCCTCTCTTTATTACTAGATATATGCATAGGTGTATGTTTCGCTTCATGGCACTGCTGTTCTAACTCTCATTGTAGAGATTTCTATGATCACGAGTGAAGACCGCTCGCACCCGTGTATCTTATCGTATCCCAATTAGATTAGGCCTGTTTGCAATGCTATTTTTTTTTTTTTTACAAATAGGCGATCTTTTTAGCTCACCTGAGCACGAAAGGCTCAAGGTGAGCTATTTTGATCGTACAATGTCCGTCGTACGTCGTACGTCGTCCACAATTTCTTTAAATAAACATCTTCCCCTCTTAAACCGGTGGACCAATCTTGTTGAAACTTTGCAGGGATGTTCCTTGGGTCAAGCTCCACCAAAGTTGTTCGAATAAATGAAATCCTCCCTTAACTTTCCCTTCACCCTTAACAAAAAGGGTGAAAATAGGAAAAAAAAACTTCAAAAATAATTTTCTCTGAAACCAGAAGGCAGAGAGCTTTCATATTTAGTATAAAGCATCATCTAGTGGACCTCTACCAAGTCCATATCAATACCCTGGGGTTATATTTGGGCTCCATCCAGGCGCAACCCTATTTACATGGAATCAAAGAGTGAAAAACATTAAAAATCTTCTTCTCTGAAACCAGATGGTAGAAAGTTTTCTTATTTGGTATGAAGCATCATCTAATGGAACTCTATGGGCGGAGGTTATTTCTCTATATGTTATATAATGAAAACTTTGAAAATCATATTTCAGAACCTAACTGATTGACATCAACCAAATTTCACTGAAATATTCAATTGGTAAAACTTTATCAGACTACAAAATAAAATTGTGATAGGATACATAATATGTATTAAACTGGCGGAGGTCATTTTTTTTCCTCTTCTTTAATTGTGAATATTTCTTTGCAGTAATATTTCAGTAGTTGACTTATCATTATTGTAGAAAAAAAAGTGGAAAATCACTTAAAAAGGCTTTAATTCTAATCTTATCATATCAGCTGATTCAGGCTTGAGGGGCAATTCAGGTGCATCAGCAGCACTAGTTAAAAGCTTTAGTTACGAGGTTTTGGAAAAACAACGATGAAATGTTGTCATAAAGAGCATTTACAATGTTTTGTGTTATTCACCATTCAAGTAGGTTATCGTCGATTTTTTTACCAAAACCTCGTAACTACAGCTTTAAACAATCTGTAGTTACGGGGTTTTAGTAGAACACCGTCGTTATGTACATGTGCCACGAGATAGTACTTTTATATATATATATATATATATATATATATGACCCGTCACGCGAAAAGGGACCATCCGGGAATTCTGGAAAATGAATTATTGAAAAAGAGATTTGGTCAAGCATAGGTCAATCAGAAGTCGCATTTCAAAAAGAATTTACACCGGAAGGTAGATTTATCATTCTAGATTCAGAAAATAACCACGGTGCATACAGTTTCAACCCTAGTCAGTTTGTGAAATCCACGCAGTCTGACTAGGGTCAACAATCTACGCACTTCCCAGATGGTCCCTTTTCGCGTGACAGGTCACGTACATCCAAGAACAATACGTCATGATAATTACCTCAAAGCCGAGACTAAATGATATTGATTTTTTAAGATACTAACGAGTTATTGTTTTCACCATGTAACAATTTTCAATGTTTTAATCATATCAAAGTCAAATAAATTCAGGTCAGAGTATTTCAAGTTAAAATCACGAATATGCAAATTGTTGTTAAAAGTAGATTCCTTATATCATTTTATGTTATCAGGCGGGATATAACCTCGTTTTAAATGTGTTTTTTTTGTAGCCTGTCCTGCGTTCAGGATGATAAAACAGTACAAATTGTTTGCCAAGTGTAACCCGCGTAAGTTTGCACTGTTTTATAATCCTGAACGAAGGCCATGTCAATCAGAGGGTGCGAATCAAAAACAAAGCATAGGAAAGGGGAGGTTTGTATGTTTTACGCCCTTTTTGCCATTATTCAAGTCGTATCGGTGGCAGCTGGAGCACCTTACAACGGATTCCTGATATTTATCACACCAGAACTACCATGACATCCTTGCATAGACTCCAGTTGCTGTCCCAAATAGGTCGACGATTATTAACCCATTGGTGGAAGACAAATAGTCGGAAAGTCGTCGTCGGGAATCGAACCCGCTACATTTCGATTGATAGTCCTACGCACTAGAATCGATTGACCAATTAAAAAGTCTTTTTAAGGTAGTGGACCCGTAATAGCTTCGCAACGTTTCCGAAGTTATGAACTTTTACTGTGTTAACCGAGATTTCCTAATGATTTCATTAGGAAACCTCGATTAACACTGTTAAAGTTCATTACTTCCGAAACGTTGCTAAGCTATCACGGGTCCACTACCTTAATAAGATGACTGTTAAACTTCGTCATTTTTCTCCATTTTGTCTGTTGAAAATATTTTCGTATATATGGGCGATGGTGGCTGGAATGGCGAGGAAAGATGATTCAAACCATGGTCTGAAATAATTAAAATATGTTTTCTGTTTATTTCAGCCGGAAGGTTCGTCGGATGCCATAGCATACGTAAACCAGAAGCGTGCGAATATGTTGGAGAGGGGGATAAAACTATGGTTTGCTTCTGTAACGCCGATTATTGCAATCAGCCTTTTTCCCGCAAATTTACCAAACTATAATACGTAGACCTGAAGCGTGCGAATATATTTTTGAGATTGGAATAAAACGATGATATACCGATTATTGAAATAAGGCTTTTTCCTGAATATTTACCAAACGAGAATATTTCAATTTTAGTTGTGTCCACCCATATTCGTTTTTTGGCCTGATTTAGCAGGCCATAGGAAACAACCCTGTATCCTGGAAATTGCCTAGGAAAAAGATAATCGAGTCAAAAACCGAACAATGTTTATACTACGTAGCTTTTTTTGTGCTCACGCGCGCGCAAAAAAAAAAAGAAATAGGTCTAGTATACGTCATCATCTTTTGTGCGACACGAAGTGTTTTGTGTGTTCAACACAGTGCTTGCATGTCACTAGCTGTGCTAAAATCAAAGTAGGAGTGACCCCACCGGATTTTTGGCCTTTGATCTTTGTTCTATTTAAAATTGCACTCTTTTCCGGTGCTGTGGTCGGTTCCACAGAAAGGTTTGACCTATGACCTTTTTAGCCATTCATCTTCGTACAATGTCCTACCTTAAAATAAAAAAAAACTTGGGAAACTCCCTTCAACTTTTGGGGTACCCAAGCTTAAGTAGAGGTACCGTATTTTTTCCACCTATGAAGAGGACAGTTACTTTGGGTACGACCCCCACCCCTTATCCGTCCTTTCGCAAAGGAAATCGTACACAGAGAAGCTCAAATCAAGCGTTAAATCAAAGAAGAGATGAAAAACTAGGCGAAAAGAACAAAAATGAGCACACGGGTTACTATTTTACTATCAAAATTAACGTTTCAATGTAGCACTACTTTTTCTAAAGGATCTACTTTTACCATACAATGACCTCCGGAAGAAAATTCAAGTGAGGTCACTCCAGTACTGATAGTATATATATCTAGGGTAGAAATTGAAAAATAATGGGGTATGAGGATAGGGTGGACCATATGGTGGGAAAAGGAGAAATTGACTCTATCAATTTCTTGTGTTCCCGCAGTAAAATACATACTTTATGGAATTCAATTCAATGTAAAAAGTGTCGACGAGCTTGTGCCCCTAGAATAACAGCATTACTACGATTGTAAGACGGAATGATCGAATGGATAAATTGACAGACTTGTAGTAAACCATTTTTGCCCGTTTTACTAAATTTCTTACGTCAAAAATAAATCGTAAGTCAAAATTACAAATCATACCTGGTGCTTTCATTCATTTTAAGATTCTGCCTTGCAATATCTCATGAGAATCGTCTTAAAAGACGATTCCAATGAGATGATGCATGGCAGAATTCTATATTTAGTTACTACTGTAGGAGCAGCTTTAGTTCTTGACTTACGAAAAAAATGATCGTAAGATGCTTAGTAAACCAGGACCAGGGGCCCGTTTTACTAAGCGACTTACGATAATTTTTTGCGTAAGTCAAAAATTAAAGTTGCCTCTACAGTAGTACGTCAATTTCGAATTCTGCAATGCAACATCTCCTTGGAATCGTCTTCTAAAGACGATTTCAATGAGATATTGCAAGGCAGAATCAAACAAAGCACGAAAGCGCCAGGTACGATTTATGATTTTGACTTACGATCAATTTTTTCGTAAGAACCTAAGTAAAACGGGCCCCAGGACCAGGACAACCAGGACACGGACCAGGGAAACGATAAAAGACGAAGATGCGAAATGTAAATATTCATTGACACTTATCGACATTTTCAACTTTTTGTTTTTTTTTTAAGCAATCTTATTTGCTTTTGAAAATTTTATGTAAAATTGCCCTTTAGCCATCGTTACTTAATTCAAATAAATTCAAATAAGTTCATTTAAGCAACATTAAGACTCTTTATCTTATTTACCTTACATCTTTGGAGAATTCCCGTTCAGTCCGCTCACAGGAAGGATCTTGTCCCATAACAGAAACTTGTGATCGCTCTATATGTGTCCTCTCTTTATTACTAGATATATGCATAGGTGTATGTTTCGCTTCATGGCACTGCTGTTCTAACTCTCATTGTAGAGATTTCTATGATCACGAGTGAAGACCGCTCGCACCCGTGTATCTTATCGTATCCCAATTAGATTAGGCCTGTTTGCAATGCTATTTTTTTTTTACAAATAGGCGATCTTTTTAGCTCACCTGAGCACGAAAGGCTCAAGGTGAGCTATTTTGATCGTACAATGTCCGTCGTACGTCGTCCACAATTTCTTTAAATAAACATCTTCCCCTCTTAAACCGGTGGACCAATCTTGTTGAAACTTTGCAGGGATGTTCCTTGGGTCAAGCTCCACCAAAGTTGTTCGAATAAATGAAATCCTCCCTTAACTTTCCCTTCACCCTTAACAAAAAGGGTGAAAATAGGAAAAAAAAACTTCAAAAATAATTTTCTCTGAAACCAGAAGGCAGAGAGCTTTCATATTTAGTATAAAGCATCATCTAATGGACCTCTACCAAGTCCATATCAAGACCCTGGGGTTATATTTGGGCTCCATCCAGGCGCAACCCTATTTACATGGAATCAAAGAGTGAAAAACATTAAAAATCTTCTTCTCTGAAACCAGATGGTAGAAAGTTTTCATATTTGGTATGAAGCATCATCTAATGGAACTCTACAAAGTTTGTTCATATCAAGACCCTGGGGTCACATTTGGGCTCCACCCGGGTGCATCTCTTTTTCATCAAAAAATCAAAGAGCCAAAAGGCATATCCTTGCTCTTGGCTGAAAACATTCCATGGTATTGATCTTATGTAGTAGAAATTATCTCCTTGTTGACAACCGCCCATTGAATTAATGTGATGTCCCAGGGGTCAAAGAGACTCAGGTGAGCGATCTATGACCATCATAGTCCTCTTGTCTAAAACTTCCTTAGTACAGCTTGTTAGCTCGACTGGCAGTAGGTCACCGTGGCTATAATCACGGCGCTGTGTCTGTCGTGCGTCCGTCCGGTCATAAACTTTTTCTTTAAGAATCTTCTCCTCCGAAACTACTGGATGAACCAAACTTCACAGGAATGATGCTCTTTCAAAGTTGTTCGAGGATTTTTGATCCAGTAATAGATGACATTTCTCGAAATCTAATCAATGGTTATCAACCAAATTTAATTGGAATATTCCTTGAGTGACCCTTTGTTAGTCTACAAAAAAAAAGTTTGATAAGATAAATTCATCTTTTATGGGCGGAGGTCAATTCTCTATATGTTATATAGTGAAAACTGCGAAAATAGTTTCATAGAATTAAACTTATTAATATCAACCAAATTTCACCAGAATTGTCCTCTAGTGACCGTCTATCAGTCTTTGAAATAATTTTGCTCTGAAAAAAAAACAAAAAAAAAAAACATAAGTCATTTTATGGGCGGAGGTTATTTCTCTATATGTTATATAATGAAAACTTTGAAAATCATATTTCAGAACCTAACTGATTGACATCAACCAAATTTCACTGGAATATTCAATTGGTAAAACTTTATCAGACTACAAAATAAAATTGTGATAGGATACATAATATGTATTAAACTGGCGGAGGTCATTTTTTTCCTCTTCTTTAATTGTGAATATTTCTTTGCAGTAATATTTCAGTAGTTGACTTATCATTCTTGTAGAAAAAAAAGTGGAAAATCACTTAAAAAGGCTTTAATTCTAATCTTATCATATCAGCTGATTCAGGCTTGAGGGGCAATTCAGGTGCATCAGCAGCTCTAGTTAAAAGCTTTAGTTACGAGGTTTTGGAAAAACAACGATGAAATGTTGTCATAAAGAGCATTTACAATGTTTTGTGTTATTCACCATTCAAGTAGGTTATCGTCGATTTTTTACCAAAACCTTGAAATACAGCTTTAAACAATCTGTAGTTACGGGGTTTTAGTAGAACACCGTCGTTATGTACATGTGCCACGAGATAGTACTTTTATATATATATATATGACCCGTCACGCGAAAAGGGACCATCCGGGAATTCTGGAAAATGAATTATTGAAAAAGAGATTTGGTCAAGCATAGGTCAATCAGAAGTCGCATTTCAAAAAGAATTTACACTGGAAGGTAGATTTATCATTCTAGATTCAGAAAATAACCACGGTGCATACAGTTTCAACCCTAGTCAGTTTGTGAAATCCACGCAGTCTGACTAGGGTCAACAATCTACGCACTTCCCAGATGGTCCCTTTTCGCGTGACAGGTCACGTACATCCAAGAACAATACGTCATGATAATTACCTCAAAGCCGAGACTAAATGATATTGATTTTTTAAGATACTAACGAGTTATTGTTTTCACCATGTAACAATTTTCAATGTTTTAATCATATCAAAGTCAAATAAATTCAGGTCAGAGTATTTCAAGTTAAAATCACGAATATGCAAATTGTTGTTAAAAGTAGATTCCTTATATCATTTTATGTTATCAGGCGGGATATAACCTCGTTACAAATGTTTTTTTTTTTTTTTTGTAGCCTGTCCTGCGTTCAGGATGATAAAACAGTACAAATTGTTTGCCAAGGGTAACCCGCGTAAGTTTGCACTGTTTTATAATCCTGAACGAAGGCCATGTCAATCAGAGGGTGCGAATCAAAAACAAAGCATAGGAAAGGGGAGGTTTGTATGTTTTACGCCCTTTTTGCCATTATTCAAGTCGTATCGGTGGCAGCTGGAGCACCTTACAACGGATTCCTGATATTTATCACACCAGAACTACCATGACATCCTTGCATAGCCTCCAGTTGCTGTCCCAAATAGGTCGACGATTATTAACCCATTGGTGGAAGACAAATAGTCGGAAAGTCGTCGTCGGGAATCGAACCCGCTACATTTCGATTGATAGTCCTACGCACTAGAATCGATTGACCAATTAAAAAGTCTTTTTAAGGTAGTGGATCCGTAATAGCTTCGCAACGTTTCCGAAGTTATGAACTTTTACTGTGTTAACCGAGATTTCCTAATGATTTCATTAGGAAACCTCGATTAACACTGTTAAAGTTCATTACTTCCGAAACGTTGCTAAGCTATCACGGGTCCACTACCTTAATAAGATGACTGTTAAACTTCGTCATTTTTCTCCATTTTTTCTGTTGAAAATATTTTCGTATATATGGGCGATGGTGGCTGGAATGGCGAGGAAAGATGATTCAAACCATGGTCTGAAATAATTAAAATATGTTTTCTGTTTATTTCAGCCGGAAGGTTCGTCGGATGCCATAGCATACGTAAACCAGAAGCGTGTGAATATATTGGAGAGGGGGATAAAACTATGGTTTGCTTCTGTAACGCCGATTATTGCAATCAGCCTTTTTCCCGCAAATTTACCAAACTATAATACGTAGACCTGAAGCGTGCGAATATATTTTTGAGATTGGAATAAAACGATGATATACCGATTATTGAAATAAGGCTTTTTCCTGAATATTTACCAAACGAGAATATTTCAATTTTAGTTGTGTCCACCCATATTCGTTTTTTGGCCTGATTTAGCAGGCCATAGGAAACAACCCTGTATCCTGGAAATTGCCTAGGAAAAAGATAATCGAGTCAAAAACCGAACAATGTTTATACTACGTAGCTTTTTTTGTGCTCACGCGCGCGCAAAAAAATAGGTCTAGTATACGTCATCATCTTTTGTGCGACACGAAGTGTTTTGTGTGTTCAACACAGTGCTTGCATGTCACTAGCTGTGCTAAAATCAAAGTAGGAGTGACCCCACCGGATTTTTGGCCTTTGATCTTTGTTCTATTTAAAATTGCACTCTTTTCCGGTGCTGTGGTCGGTTCCACAGAAAGGTTTGACCTATGACCTTTTTAGCCATTCATCTTCGTACAATGTCCTACCTTAAAATAAAAAAAAAACTTGGGAAACTCCCTTCAACTTTTGGGGTACCCAAGCTTAAGTAGAGGTACCGTATTTTTTCCACCTATGAAGAGGACAGTTACTTTGGGTACGACCTCCACCCCTTATCTGTCCTTTCGCAAAGGAAATCGTACACAGAGAAGCTCAAATCAAGCGTTAAATCAAAGAAGAGATGAAAAACTAGGCGAAAAGAACAAAAATGAGCACACGGGTTACTATTTTACTATCAAAATTAACGTTTCAATGTAGCACTACTTTTTCTAAAGGATCTACTTTTACCATACAATGACCTCTGGAAGAAAATTCAAGTGAGGTCACTCCAGTACTGATAGTATATATATCTAGGGTAGAAATTGAAAAATAATGGGGTATGAGGATAGGGTGGACCATATGGTGGGAAAAGGAGAAATTGACTCTATCAATTTCTTGTGTTCCCGCAGTAAAATACATACTTTATGGAATTCAATTCAATGTAAAAAGTGTCGACGAGCTTGTGCCCCTAGAATAACAACATTACTACGATTGTAAGACGGAATGATCGAATGGATAAATTGACAGACTTGTAGTAAACCATTTTTGCCCGTTTTACTAAATTTCTTACGTCAAAAATAAATCGTAAGTCAAAATTACAAATCATACCTGGTGCTTTCATTCATTTTGAGATTCTGCCTTGCAATATCTCATGAGAATCGTCTTAAAAGACGATTCCAATGAGATGATGCATGGCAGAATTCTATATTTAGTTACTACTGTAGGAGCAGCTTTAGTTCTTGACTTACGAAAAAAATGATCGTAAGATGCTTAGTAAACCAGGACCAGGGGCCCGTTTTACTAAGCGACTTACGATAATTTTTTGCGTAAGTCAAAAATTAAAGTTGCCTCTACAGTAGTACGTAAATTTCGAATTCTGCAATGCAACATCTCCTTGGAATCGTCTTCTAAAGACGATTTCAATGAGATATTGCAAGGCAGAATCAAACAAAGCACGAAAGCGCCAGGTACGATTTATGATTTTGACTTACGATCAATTTTTTCGTAAGAACTTAAGTAAAACGGGCCCCAGGACCAGGACAACCAGGACACGGACCAGGGAAACGATAAAAGACGAAGATGCGAAATGTAAATATTCATTGACACTTATCGACATTTTCAACTTTTTTGTTTTTTTTTAAGCAATCTTATTTGCTTTTGAAAATTTTATGTAAAATTGCCCTTTAGCCATCGTTACTTAATTCAAATAAATTCAAATAAGTTCATTTAAGCAACATTAAGACTCTTTATCTTATTTACCTTACATCTTTGGAGAATTCCCGTTCAGTCCGCTCACAGGAAGGATCTTGTCCCATAACAGAAACTTGTGATCGCTCTATATGTGTCCTCTCTTTATTACTAGATATATGCATAGGTGTATGTTTCGCTTCATGGCACTGCTGTTCTTACTCTCATTGTAGAGATTTCTATGATCACGAGTGAAGACCGCTCGCACCCGTGTATCTTATCGTATCCCAATTAGATTAGGCCTGTTTGCAATGCTATTTTTTTTTACAAATAGGCGATCTTTTTAGCTCACCTGAGCACGAAAGGCTCAATGTGAGCTATTTTGATCGTACAATGTCCGTCGTACGTCGTACGTCGTCCACAATTTCTTTAAATAAACATCTTCCCCTCTTAAACCGGTGGACCAATCTTGTTGAAACTTTGCAGGGATGTTCCTTGGGTCAAGCTCCACCAAAGTTGTTCGAATAAATGAAATCCTCCCTTAACTTTCCCTTCACCCTTAACAAAAAGGGTGAAAATAGGAAAAAAAAACTTCAAAAATAATTTTCTCTGAAACCAGAAGGCAGAGAGCTTTCATATTTAGTATAAAGCATCATCTAGTGGACCTCTACCAAGTCCATATCAAGACCCTGGGGTTATATTTGGGCTCCATCCGGGCGCAACCCTATTTACATGGAATCAAAGAGTGAAAAACATTAAAAATCTTCTTCTCTGAAACCAGATGGTAGAAAGTTTTCATATTTGGTATGAAGCATCATCTAATGGAACTCTACAAAGTTTGTTCATATCAAGACCCTGGGGTCACATTTGGGCTCCACCCGGGTGCATCTCTTTTTCATCAAAAAATCAAAGAGCCAAAAGGCATATCCTTGCTCTTGGCTGAAAACATTCCATGGTATTGATCTTATGTAGTAGAAATTATCTCCTTGTTGACAACCGCCCATTGAATTAATGTGATGTCCCAGGGGTCAAAGAGACTCAGGTGAGCGATCTATGACCATCATAGTCCTCTTGTCTAAAACTTCCTTAGTACAGCTTGTTAGCTCGACTGGCAGTAGGTCACCGTGGCTATTATCATGGCGCTGTGTCTGTCGTGCGTCCGTCCGGTCATAAACTTTTTCTTTAAGAATCTTCTCCTCCGAAACTACTGGATGAACCAAACTTCACAGGAATGATGCTCTTTCAAAGTTGTTCGAGGATTTTTGATCCAGTAATAGATGACATTTCTCGAAATCTAATCAATGGTTATCAACCAAATTTAATTGGAATATTCCTTGAGTGACCCTTTGTTAGTCTACAAAAAAAAGTTTGATAAGATAAATTCATCTTTTATGGGCGGAGGTCAATTCTCTATATGTTATATAGTGAAAACTGCGAAAATAGTTTCATAGAATTAAACTTATTAATATCAACCAAATTTCACCAGAATTGTCCTCTAGTGACCGTCTATCAGTCTTTGAAATAATTTTGCTCTGAAAAAAAAAAAAAAAAAAAAAAAAAAAAAAAACATAAGTCTTTTTATGGGCGGAGGTTATTTCTCTATATGTTATATAATGAAAACTTTGAAAATCATATTTCAGAACCTAACTGATTGACATCAACCAAATTTCACTGGAATATTCAATTGGTAAAACTTTATCAGACTACAAAATAAAATTGTGATAGGATACATAATATGTATTAAACTGGCGGAGGTCATTTTTTTTCCTCTTCTTTAATTGTGAATATTTCTTTGCAGTAATATTTCAGTAGTTGACTTATCATTCTTGTAGAAAAAAAAGTGGAAAATCACTTAAAAAGGCTTTAATTCTAATCTTATCATATCAGCTGATTCAGGCTTGAGGGGCAATTCAGGTGCATCAGCAGCTCTAGTTAAAAGCTTTAGTTACGAGGTTTTGGAAAAACAACGATGAAATGTTGTCATAAAGAGCATTTACAATGTTTTGTGTTATTCACCATTCAAGTAGGTTATCGTCGATTTTTTACCAAAACCTTGAAATACAGCTTTAAACAATCTGTAGTTACGGGGTTTTGGTAGAACACCGTCGTTATGTACATGTGCCACGAGATAGTACTTTTATATATATATATATGACCCGTCACGCGAAAAGGGACCATCCGGGAATTCTGGAAAATGAATTATTGAAAAAGAGATTTGGTCAAGCATAGGTCAATCAGAAGTCGCATTTCAAAAAGAATTTACACTGGAAGGTAGATTTATCATTCTAGATTCAGAAAATAACCACGGTGCATACAGTTTCAACCCTAGTCAGTTTGTGAAATCCACGCAGTCTGACTAGGGTCAACAATCTACGCACTTCCCAGATGGTCCCTTTTCGCGTGACAGGTCACGTACATCCAAGAACAATACGTCATGATAATTACCTCAAAGCCGAGACTAAATGATATTGATTTTTTAAGATACTAACGAGTTATTGTTTTCACCATGTAACAATTTTCAATGTTTTAATCATATCAAAGTCCAATAAATTCAGGTCAGAGTATTTCAAGTTAAAATCACGAATATGCAAATTGTTGTTAAAAGTAGATTCCTTATATCATTTTATGTTATCAGGCGGGATATAACCTCGTTACAAATGTTTTTTTGTAGCCTGTCCTGCGTTCAGGATGATAAAACAGTACAAATTGTTTGCCAAGGGTAACCCGCGTAAGTTTGCACTGTTTTATAATCCTGAACGAAGGCCATGTCAATCAGAGGGTGCGAATCAAAAACAAAGCATAGGAAAGGGGAGGTTTGTATGTTTTACGCCCTTTTTGCCATTATTCAAGTCGTATCGGTGGCAGCTGGAGCACCTTACAACGGATTCCTGATATTTATCACACCAGAACTACCATGACATCCTTGCATAGCCTCCAGTTGCTGTCCCAAATAGGTCGACGATTATTAACCCATTGGTGGAAGACAAATAGTCGGAAAGTCGTCGTCGGGAATCGAACCCGCTACATTTCGATTGATAGTCCTACGCACTAGAATCGATTGACCAATTAAAAAGTCTTTTTAAGGTAGTGGACCCGTAATAGCTTCGCAACGTTTCCGAAGTTATGAACTTTTACTGTGTTAACCGAGATTTCCTAATGATTTCATTAGGAAACCTCGATTAACACTGTTAAAGTTCATTACTTCCGAAACGTTGCTAAGCTATCACGGGTCCACTACCTTAATAAGATGACTGTTAAACTTCGTCATTTTCTCCATTTTGTCTGTTGAAAATATTTTCGTATATATGGGCGATGGTGGCTGGAATGGCGAGGAAAGATGATTCAAACCATGGTCTGAAATAATTAAAATATGTTTTCTGTTTATTTCAGCCGGAAGGTTCGTCGGATGCCATAGCATACGTAAACCAGAAGCGTGTGAATATATTGGAGAGGGGGATAAAACTATGGTTTGCTTCTGTAACGCCGATTATTGCAATCAGCCTTTTTCCCGCAAATTTACCAAACTATAATACGTAGACCTGAAGCGTGCGAATATATTTTTGAGATTGGAATAAAACGATGATATACCGATTATTGAAATAAGGCTTTTTCCTGAATATTTACCAAACGAGAATATTTCAATTTTAGTTGTGTCCACCCATATTCGTTTTTTGGCCTGATTTAGCAGGCCATAGGAAACAACCCTGTATCCTGGAAATTGCCTAGGAAAAAGATAATCGAGTCAAAAACCGAACAATGTTTATACTACGTAGCTTTTTTTTGTGCTCACGCGCGCGCAAAAAAAATAGGTCTAGTATACGTCATCATCTTTTGTGCGACACGAAGTGTTTTGTGTGTTCAACACAGTGCTTGCATGTCACTAGCTGTGCTAAAATCAAAGTAGGAGTGACCCCACCGGATTTTTGGCCTTTGATCTTTGTTCTATTTAAAATTGCACTCTTTTCCGGTGCTGTGGTCGGTTCCACAGAAAGGTTTGACCTATGACCTTTTTAGCCATTCATCTTCGTACAATGTCCTACCTTAAAATAAAAAAAAAAAACTTGGGAAACTCCCTTCAACTTTTGGGGTACCCAAGCTTAAGTAGAGGTACCGTATTTTTTCCACCTATGAAGAGGACAGTTACTTTGGGTACGACCTCCACCCCTTATCCGTCCTTTCGCAAAGGAAATCGTACACAGAGAAGCTCAAATCAAGCGTTAAATCAAAGAAGAGATGAAAAACTAGGCGAAAAGAACAAAAATGAGCACACGGGTTACTATTTTACTATCAAAATTAACGTTTCAATGTAGCACTACTTTTTCTAAAGGATCTACTTTTACCATACAATGACCTCTGGAAGAAAATTCAAGTGAGGTCACTCCAGTACTGATAGTATATATATCTAGGGTAGAAATTGAAAAATAATGGGGTATGAGGATAGGGTGGACCATATGGTGGGAAAAGGAGAAATTGACTCTATCAATTTCTTGTGTTCCCGCAGTAAAATACATACTTTATGGAATTCAATTCAATGTAAAAAGTGTCGACGAGCTTGTGCCCCTAGAATAACAGCATTACTACGATTGTAAGACGGAATGATCGAATGGATAAATTGACAGACTTGTAGTAAACCATTTTTGTCCGTTTTACTAAATTTCTTACGTCAAAAATAAATCGTAAGTCAAAATCATAAATCGTACCTGGCGCTTTCGTGCTTTGTTTGATTCTGCCTTGCAATATCTCATTGAAATCGTCTTTAGAAGACGATTCCAATGAGATGATGCATGGCAGAATTCTATATTTAGTTACTACTGTAGGAGCAGCTTTAGTTCTTGACTTACGAAAAAAATGATCGTAAGATGCTTAGTAAACCAGGACCAGGGGCCCGTTTTACTAAGCGACTTACGATAATTTTTTGCGTAAGTCAAAAATTAAAGTTGCCTCTACAGTAGTACGTAAATTTCGAGTTCTGCAATGCAACATCTCATTGGAATCGTCTTCTAAAGACGATTTCAATGAGATATTGCAAGGCAGAATCAAACAAAGCACGAAAGCGCCAGGTACGATTTATGATTTTGACTTACGATCAATTTTTTCGTAAGAACTTAAGTAAAACGGGCCCCAGGACCAGGACAACCAGGACACGGACCGGGGAAACGATAAAAGACGAAGATGCGAAATGTAAATATTCATTGACACTTATCGACATTTTCAACTATTTTGATTTTTTTAAGCAATCTTATTTGCTTTTGAAAATTTTATGTAAAATTGCCCTTTAGCCATCGTTACTTAATTCAAATAAATTCAAATAAGTTCATTTAAGCAACATTAAGACTCTTTATCTTATTTACCTTACATCTTTGGAGAATTCCCGTTCAGTCCGCTCACAGGAAGGATCTTGTCCCATAACAGAAACTTGTGATCGCTCTATATGTGTCCTCTCTTTATTACTAGATATATGCATAGGTGTATGTTTCGCTTCAAGGCACTGCTGTTCTTACTCTCATTGTAGAGATTTCTATGATCACGAGTGAAGACCGCTCGCACCCGTGTATCTTATCGTATCCCAATTAGATTAGGCCTGTTTGCAATGCTATTTTTTTTTTTTTTTTACAAATAGGCGATCTTTTTAGCTCACCTGAGCACGAAAGGCTCAAGGTGAGCTATTTTGATCGTACAATGTCCGTCGTACGTCGTACGTCGTCCACAATTTCTTTAAATAAACATCTTCCCCTCTTAAACCGGTGGACCAATCTTGTTGAAACTTTGCAGGGATGTTCCTTGGGTCAAGCTCCACCAAAGTTGTTCGAATAAATGAAATCCTCCCTTAACTTTCCCTTCACCCTTAACAAAAAGGGTGAAAATAGGAAAAAAAAACTTCAAAAATAATTTTCTCTGAAACCAGAAGGCAGAGAGCTTTCATATTTAGTATAAAGCATCATCTAGTGGACCTCTACCAAGTCCATATCAAGACCCTGGGGTTATATTTGGGCTCCATCCAGGCGCAACCCTATTTACATGGAATCAAAGAGTGAAAAACATTAAAAATCTTCTTCTCTGAAACCAGATGGTAGAAAGTTTTCTTATTTGGTATGAAGCATCATCTAATGGAACTCTACAAAGTTTGTTCATATCAAGACCCTGGGGGTCACATTTGGGCTCCACCCGGGTGCATCTCTTTTTCATCAAAAAATCAAAGAGCCAAAAGGCATATCCTTGCTCTTGGCTGAAAACATTCCATGGTATTGATCTTATGTAGTAGAAATTATCTCCTTGTTGACAACCGCCCATTGAATTAATGTGATGTCCCAGGGGTCAAAGAGACTCAGGTGAGCGATCTATGACCATCATAGTCCTCTTGTCTAAAACTTCCTTAGTACAGCTTGTTAGCTCGACTGGCAGTAGGTCACCGTGGCTATTATCATGGCTCTGTGTCTGTCGTGCGTCCGTCCGGTCATAAACTTTTTCTTTAAGAATCTTCTCCTCCGAAACTTCTGGATGAACCAAACTTCACAGGAATGATGCTCTTTCAAAGTTGTTCGAGGATTTTTGATCCAGTAATAGATGACATTTCTCGAAATCTAATCAATGGTTATCAACCAAATTTAATTGGAATATTCCTTGAGTGACCCTTTGTTAGTCTACAAAAAAAAAGTTTGATAAGATAAATTCATCTTTTATGGGCGGAGGTCAATTCTCTATATGTTATATAGTGAAAACTGCGAAAATAGTTTCATAGAATTAAACTTATTAATATCAACCAAATTTCGACAGAATTGTCCTCTAGTGACCGTCTATCAGTCTTTGAAATAATTTTGCTCTGAAAAAAAAAAAAGAAAAAAAACATAAGTCTTTTTATGGGCGGAGGTTATTTCTCTATATGTTATATAATGAAAACTTTGAAAATCATATTTCAGAACCTAACTGATTGACATCAACCAAATTTCACTGGAATATTCAATTGGTAAAACTTTATCAGACTACAAAATAAATTGTGATAGGATACATAATATGTATTAAACTGGCGGAGGTCATTTTTTTTCCTCTTCTTTAATTGTGAATATTTCTTTGCAGTAATATTTCAGTAGTTGACTTATCATTATTGTAGAAAAAAAAGTGGAAAATCACTTAAAAAGGCTTTAATTCTAATCTTATCATATCAGCTGATTCAGGCTTGAGGGGCAATTCAGGTGCATCAGCAGCACTAGTTAAAAGCTTTAGTTACGAGGTTTTGGAAAAACAACGATGAAATGTTGTCATAAAGAGCATTTACAATGTTTTGTGTTATTCACCATTCAAGTAGGTTA
Organism: Fragum whitleyi; assembly: GCA_948146395.1. Taxonomy (NCBI): domain Eukaryota; kingdom Metazoa; phylum Mollusca; class Bivalvia; order Cardiida; family Cardiidae; genus Fragum; species Fragum whitleyi. The sequence goes on from OX411557.1 coordinate 48,455,669, forward strand.
TCGTCGATTTTTTTACCAAAACCTCGTAACTACAGCTTTAAACAATCTGTAGTTACGGGGTTTTAGTAGAACACCGTCGTTATGTACATGTGCCACGAGATAGTACTTTTATATATATATATATATATATATATATATATGACCCGTCACGCGAAAAGGGACCATCCGGGAATTCTGGAAAATGAATTATTGAAAAAGAGATTTGGTCAAGCATAGGTCAATCAGAAGTCGCATTTCAAAAAGAATTTACACTGGAAGGTAGATTTATCATTCTAGATTCAGAAAATAACCACGGTGCATACAGTTTCAACCCTAGTCAGTTTGTGAAATCCACGCAGTCTGACTAGGGTCAACAATCTACGCACTTCCCAGATGGTCCCTTTTCGCGTGTCAGGTCACGTACATCCAAGAACAATACGTCATGATAATTACCTCAAAGCCGAGACTAAATGATATTGATTTTTTAAGATACTAACGAGTTATTGTTTTCACCATGTAACAATTTTCAATGTTTTAATCATATCAAAGTCAAATAAATTCAGGTCAGAGTATTTCAAGTTAAAATCACGAATATGCAAATTGTTGTTAAAAGTAGATTCCTTATATCATTTTATGTTATCAGGCGGGATATAACCTCGTTACAAATGTTTTTTTTTTTTGTAGCCTGTCCTGCGTTCAGGATGATAAAACAGTACAAATTGTTTGCCAAGTGTAACCCGCGTAAGTTTGCACTGTTTTATAATCCTGAACGAAGGCCATGTCAATCAGAGGGTGCGAATCAAAAACAAAGCATAGGAAAGGGGAGGTTTGTATGTTTTACGCCCTTTTTGCCATTATTCAAGTCGTATCGGTGGCAGCTGGAGCACCTTACAACGGATTCCTGATATTTATCACACCAGAACTACCATGACATCCTTGCATAGCCTCCAGTTGCTGTCCCAAATAGGTCGACGATTATTAACCCATTGGTGGAAGACAAATAGTCGGAAAGTCGTCGTCGGGAATCGAACCCGCTACATTTCGATTGATAGTCCTACGCACTAGAATCGATTGACCAATTAAAAAGTCTTTTTAAGGTAGTGGACCCGTAATAGCTTCGCAACGTTTCCGAAGTTATGAACTTTTACTGTGTTAACCGAGATTTCCTAATGATTTCATTAGGAAACCTCGATTAACACTGTTAAAGTTCATTACTTCCGAAACGTTGCTAAGCTATCACGGGTCCACTACCTTAATAAGATGACTGTTAAACTTCGTCATTTTTCTCCATTTTGTCTGTTGAAAATATTTTCGTATATATGGGCGATGGTGGCTGGAATGGCGAGGAAAGATGATTCAAACCATGGTCTGAAATAATTAAAATATGTTTTCTGTTTATTTCAGCCGGAAGGTTCGTCGGATGCCATAGCATACGTAAACCAGAAGCGTGCGAATATGTTGGAGAGGGGGATAAAACTATGGTTTGCTTCTGTAACGCCGATTATTGCAATCAGCCTTTTTCCCGCAAATTTACCAAACTATAATACGTAGACCTGAAGCGTGCGAATATATTTTTGAGATTGGAATAAAACGATGATATACCGATTATTGAAATAAGGCTTTTTCCTGAATATTTACCAAACGAGAATATTTCAATTTTAGTTGTGTCCACCCATATTCGTTTTTTGGCCTGATTTAGCAGGCCATAGGAAACAACCCTGTATCCTGGAAATTGCCTAGGAAAAAGATAATCGAGTCAAAAACCGAACAATGTTTATACTACGTAGCTTTTTTTGTGCTCACGCGCGCGCAAAAAAAAAGAAATAGGTCTAGTATACGTCATCATCTTTTGTGCGACACGAAGTGTTTTGTGTGTTCAACACAGTGCTTGCATGTCACTAGCTGTGCTAAAATCAAAGTAGGAGTAACCCCACCGGATTTTTGGCCTTTGATCTTTGTTCTATTTAAAATTGCACTCTTTTCCGGTGCTGTGGTCGGTTCCACAGAAAGGTTTGACCTATGACCTTTTTAGCCATTCATCTTCGTACAATGTCCTACCTTAAAATAAAAAAAACTTGGGAAACTCCCTTCAACTTTTGGGGGTACCCAAGCTTAAGTAGAGGTACCGTATTTTTTCCACCTATGAAGAGGACAGTTACTTTGGGTACGACCCCCACCCCTTATCCGTCCTTTCGCAAAGGAAATCGTACACAGAGAAGCTCAAATCAAGCGTTAAATCAAAGAAGAGATGAAAAACTAGGCGATAAGAACAAAAATGAGCACACGGGTTACTATTTTACTATCAAAATTAACGTTTCAATGTAGCACTACTTTTTCTAAAGGATCTACTTTTACCATACAATGACCTCCGGAAGAAAATTCAAGTGAGGTCACTCCAGTACTGATAGTATATATATCTAGGGTAGAAATTGAAAAATAATGGGGTATGAGGATAGGGTGGACCATATGGTGGGAAAAGGAGAAATTGACTCTATCAATTTCTTGTGTTCCCGCAGTAAAATACATACTTTATGGAATTCAATTCAATGTAAAAAGTGTCGACGAGCTTGTGCCCCTAGAATAACAGCATTACTACGATTGTAAGACGGAATGATCGAATGGATAAATTGACAGACTTGTAGTAAACCATTTTTGCCCGTTTTACTAAATTTCTTACGTCAAAAATAAATCGTAAGTCAAAATTACAAATCATACCTGGTGCTTTCATTCATTTTAAGATTCTGCCTTGCAATATCTCATGAGAATCGTCTTAAAAGACGATTCCAATGAGATGATGGCAGAATTCTATATTTAGTTACTACTGTAGGAGCAGCTTTAGTTCTTGACTTACGAAAAAAATGATCGTAAGATGCTTAGTAAACCAGGACCAGGGGCCCGTTTTACTAAGCGACTTACGATAATTTTTTGCGTAAGTCAAAAATTAAAGTTGCCTCTACAGTAGTACGTAAATTTCGAATTCTGCAATGCAACATCTCCTTGGAATCGTCTTCTAAAGACGATTTCAATGAGATATTGCAAGGCAGAATCAAACAAAGCACGAAAGCGCCAGGTACGATTTATGATTTTGACTTACGATCAATTTTTTCGTAAGAACTTAAGTAAAACGGGCCCCAGGACCAGGACAACCAGGACACGGACCAGGGAAACGATAAAAGACGAAGATGCGAAATGTAAATATTCATTGACACTTATCGACATTTTCAACTTTTTTGTTTTTTTTTAAGCAATCTTATTTGCTTTTGAAAATTTTATGTAAAATTGCCCTTTAGCCATCGTTACTTAATTCAAATAAATTCAAATAAGTTCATTTAAGCAACATTAAGACTCTTTATCTTATTTACCTTACATCTTTGGAGAATTCCCGTTCAGTCCGCTCACAGGAAGGATCTTGTCCCATAACAGAAACTTGTGATCGCTCTATATGTGTCCTCTCTTTATTACTAGATATATGCATAGGTGTATGTTTCGCTTCAAGGCACTGCTGTTCTAACTCTCATTGTAGAGATTTCTATGATCACGAGTGAAGACCGCTCGCACCCGTGTATCTTATCGTATCCCAATTAGATTAGGCCTGTTTGCAATGCTACTTTTTTTTTTTTTTTACAAATAGGCGATCTTTTTAGCTCACCTGAGCACGAAAGGCTCAAGGTGAGCTATTTTGATCGTACAATGTCCGTCGTACGTCGTACGTCGTCCACAATTTCTTTAAATAAACATCTTCCCCTCTTAAACCGGTGGACCAATCTTGTTGAAACTTTGCAGGGATGTTCCTTGGGTCAAGCTCCACCAAAGTTGTTCGAATAAATGAAATCCTCCCTTAACTTTCCCTTCACCCTTAACATAAAGGGTGAAAATAGGAAAAAAAAACTTCAAAAATAATTTTCTCTGAAACCAGAAGGCAGAGAGCTTTCATATTTAGTATAAAGCATCATCTAGTGGACCTCTACCAAGTCCATATCAAGACCCTGGGGTTATATTTGGGCTCCATCCAGGCGCAACCCTATTTACATGGAATCAAAGAGTGAAAAACATTAAAAATCTTCTTCTCTGAAACCAGATGGTAGAAAGTTTTCATATTTGGTATGAAGCATCATCTAATGGAACTCTACAAAGTTTGTTCATATCAAGACCCTGGGGTCACATTTGGGCTCCACCCGGGTGCATCTCTTTTTCATCAAAAAATCAAAGAGCCAAAAGGCATATCCTTGCTCTTGGCTGAAAACATTCCATGGTATTGATCTTATGTAGTAGAAATTATCTCCTTGTTGACAACCGCCCATTGAATTAATGTGATGTCCCAGGGGTCAAAGAGACTCAGGTGAGCGATCTATGACCATCATAGTCCTCTTGTCTAAAACTTCCTTAGTACAGCTTGTTAGCTCGACTGGCAGTAGGTCACCGTGGCTATTATCATGGCGCTGTGTCTGTCGTGCGTCCGTCCGGTCATAAACTTTTTCTTTAAGAATCTTCTCCTCCGAAACTACTGGATGAACCAAACTTCACAGGAATGATGCTCTTTCAAAGTTGTTCGAGGATTTTTGATCCAGTAATAGATGACATTTCTCGAAATCTAATCAATGGTTATCAACCAAATTTAATTGGAATATTCCTTGAGTGACCCTTTGTTAGTCTACAAAAAAAAAGTTTGATAAGATAAATTCATCTTTTATGGGCGGAGGTCAATTCTCTATATGTTATATAGTGAAAACTGCGAAAATAGTTTCATAGAATTAAACTTATTAATATCAACCAAATTTCACCAGAATTGTCCTCTAGTGACCGTCTATCAGTCTTTGAAATAATTTTGCTCTGAAAAAAAAAACAAAAAAACATAAGTCTTTTTATGGGCGGAGGTTATTTCTCTATATGTTATATAATGAAAACTTTGAAAATCATATTTCAGAACCTAACTGATTGACATCAACCAAATTTCACTGGAATATTCAATTGGTAAAACTTTATCAGACTACAAAATAAAATTGTGATAGGATACATAATATGTATTAAACTGGCGGAGGTCATTTTTTTCCTCTTCTTTAATTGTGAATATTTCTTTGCAGTAATATTTCAGTAGTTGACTTATCATTCTTGTAGAAAAAAAAGTGGAAAATCACTTAAAAAGGCTTTAATTCTAATCTTATCATATCAGCTGATTCAGGCTTGAGGGGCAATTCAGGTGCATCAGCAGCTCTAGTTAAAAGCTTTAGTTACGAGGTTTTGGAAAAACAACGATGAAATGTTGTCATAAAGAGCATTTACAATGTTTTGTGTTATTCACCATTCAAGTAGGTTATCGTCGATTTTTTACCAAAACCTTGAAATACAGCTTTAAACAATCTGTAGTTACGGGGTTTTAGTAGAACACCGTCGTTATGTACATGTGCCACGAGATAGTACTTTTATATATATATATATGACCCGTCACGCGAAAAGGGACCATCCGGGAATTCTGGAAAATGAATTATTGAAAAAGAGATTTGGTCAAGCATAGGTCAATCAGAAGTCGCATTTCAAAAAGAATTTACACTGGAAGGTAGATTTATCATTCTAGATTCAGAAAATAACCACGGTGCATACAGTTTCAACCCTAGTCAGTTTGTGAAATCCACGCAGTCTGACTAGGGTCAACAATCTACGCACTTCCCAGATGGTCCCTTTTCGCGTGACAGGTCACGTACATCCAAGAACAATACGTCATGATAATTACCTCAAAGCCGAGACTAAATGATATTGATTTTTTAAGATACTAACGAGTTATTGTTTTCACCATGTAACAATTTTCAATGTTTTAATCATATCAAAGTCAAATAAATTCAGGTCAGAGTATTTCAAGTTAAAATCACGAATATGCAAATTGTTGTTAAAAGTAGATTCCTTATATCATTTTATGTTATCAGGCGGGATATAACCTCGTTACAAATGTTTTTTTTTTTTTTTTTTTGTAGCCTGTCCTGCGTTCAGGATGATAAAACAGTACAAATTGTTTGCCAAGTGTAACCCGCGTAAGTTTGCACTGTTTTATAATCCTGAACGAAGGCCATGTCAATCAGAGGGTGCGTCCAAAAACAAAGCATAGGAAAGGGGAGGTTTGTATGTTTTACGCCCTTTTTGCCATTATTCAAGTCGTATCGGTGGCAGCTGGAGCACCTTACAACGGATTCCTGATATTTATCACACCAGAACTACCATGACATCCTTGCATAGCCTCCAGTTGCTGTCCCAAATAGGTCGACGATTATTAACCCATTGGTGGAAGACAAATAGTCGGAAAGTCGTCGTCGGTAATCGAACCCGCTACATTTCGATTGATAGTCCTACGCACTAGAATCGATTGACCAATTAAAAAGTCTTTTTAAGGTAGTGGGCCCGTAATAGCTTCGCAACGTTTCCGAAGTTATGAACTTTTACTGTGTTAACCGAGATTTCCTAATGATTTCATTAGGAAACCTCGATTAACACTGTTAAAGTTCATTACTTCCGAAACGTTGCTAAGCTATCACGGGTCCACTACCTTAATAAGATGACTGTTTAACTTCGTCATTTTTCTCCATTTTGTCTGTTGAAAATATTTTCGTATATATGGGCGATGGTGGCTGGAATGGCGAGGAAAGATGATTCAAACCATGGTCTGAAATAATTAAAATATGTTTTCTGTTTATTTCAGCCGGAAGGTTCGTCGGATGCCATAGCATACGTAAACCAGAAGCGTGTGAATATATTGGAGAGGGGGATAAAACTATGGTTTGCTTCTGTAACGCCGATTATTGCAATCAGCCTTTTTCCCGCAAATTTACCAAACTATAATACGTAGACCTGAAGCGTGCGAATATATTTTTGAGATTGGAATAAAACGATGATATACCGATTATTGAAATAAGGCTTTTTCCTGAATATTTACCAAACGAGAATATTTCAATTTTAGTTGTGTCCACCCATATTCGTTTTTTGGCCTGATTTAGCAGGCCATAGGAAACAACCCTGTATCCTGGAAATTGCCTAGGAAAAAGATAATCGAGTCAAAAACCGAACAATGTTTATACTACGTAGCTTTTTTTGTGCTCACGCGCGCGCAAAAAAATAGGTCTAGTATACGTCATCATCTTTTGTGCGACACGAAGTGTTTTGTGTGTTCAACACAGTGCTTGCATGTCACTAGCTGTGCTAAAATCAAAGTAGGAGTGACCCCACCGGATTTTTGGCCTTTGATCTTTGTTCTATTTAAAATTGCACTCTTTTCCGGTGCTGTGGTCGGTTCCACAGAAAGGTTTGACCTATGACCTCTTTAGCCCTTCATCTTCGTTCAATGTACTACCTTAAAGTAAAAAAAAACCTAGGGAAACTCCCTTCAACTTTTGGGGTACCCAAGCTTAAGTAGAGGTACCGTTTTCTTCCACCTATGAAGAGGACAGTTACTTTGGGTACGACCCCCACCCGTTATCAGTCCTTTTCGCAAAGGAAATCGTACACAGAGAAGCTCAAATCAAGCGTTAAATCAAAGAAGAGATGCAAAACTAGGCGAAAAGAACAAAAATGAGCACACGGGTGACTATTTTACTATCAAAATTAACGTTTCAATGTAGCACTACTTTTTCTAAAGGATCTACTTTTACCATACAATGACCTCCGGAAGAAAATTCAAGTGAGGTCACTCCAGTACTGATAGTATATATATCTAGGGTAGAAATTGAAAAATAATGGGGTATGAGGATAGGGTGGACCATATGGTGGGAAAAGGAGAAATTGACTCTATCAATTTCTTGTGTTCCCGCAGTAAAATACATACTTTATGGAATTCAATTCAATGTTAAAAGAGCAGACGAGCTTGTGCCCCTAGAATAACAGCATTACTACGATTGTAAGACGGAATGATCGAATGGATAAATTGACAGACTTGTAGTAAACCATTTTTGCCCGTTTTACTAAATTTCTTACGTCAAAAATAAATCGTAAGTCAAAATTACAAATCATACCTGGTGCTTTCATTCATTTTGAGATTCTGCCTTGCAATATCTCATGAGAATCGTCTTAAAAGACGATTCCAATGAGATGATGCATGGCAGAATTCTATATTTAGTTACTACTGTAGGAGCAGCTTTAGTTCTTGACTTACGAAAAAAATGATCGTAAGATGCTTAGTAAACCAGGACCAGGGGCCCGTTTTACTAAGCGACTTACGATAATTTTTTGCGTAAGTCAAAAATTAAAGTTGCCTCTACAGTAGAACGTAAATTTCGAATTCTGCAATGCAACATCTCATTGGAATCGTCTTCTAAAGACGATTTCAATGAGATATTGCAAGGCAGAATCAAACAAAGCACGAAAGCGCCAGGTACGATTTATGATTTTGACTTACGATCAATTTTTTCGTAAGAACTTAAGTAAAACGGGCCCCAGGACCAGGACAACCAGGACACGGACCAGGGAAACGATAAAAGACGAAGATGCGAAATGTAAATATTCATTGACACTTATCGACATTTTCAACTATTTTGTTTTTTTTAAGCAATCTTATTTGCTTTTGAAAATTTTATGTAAAATTGCCCTTTAGCCATCGTTACTTAATTCAAATAAATTCAAATAAGTTCATTTAAGCAACATTAAGACTCTTTATCTTATTTACCTTACATCTTTGGAGAATTCCCGTTCAGTCCGCTCACAGGAAGGATCTTGTCCCATAACAGAAACTTGTGATCGCTCTATATGTGTCCTCTCTTTATTACTAGATATATGCATAGGTGTATGTTTCGCTTCAAGGCACTGCTGTTCTAACTCTCATTGTAGAGATTTCTATGATCACGAGTGAAGACCGCTCGCACCCGTGTATCTTATCGTATCCCAATTAGATTAGGCCTGTTTGCAATGCTATTTTTTTTTTTTTTTTTACAAATAGGCGATCTTTTTAGCTCACCTGAGCACGAAAGGCTCAAGGTGAGCTATTTTGATCGTACAATGTCCGTCGTACGTCGTACGTCGTCCACAATTTCTTTTAATAAACATCTTCCCCTCTTAAACCGGTGGACCAATCTTGTTGAAACTTTGCAGGGATGTTCCTTGGGTAAAGCTCCACCAAAGTTGTTCGAATAAATGAAATCCTCCCTTAACTTTCCCTTCACCCTTAACAAAAAGGGTGAAAATAGGAAAAAAAAAACTTCAAAAATAATTTTCTCTGAAACCAGAAGGCAGAGAGCTTTCATATTTAGTATAAAGCATCATCTAGTGGACCTCTACCAAGTCCATATCAAGACCCTGGGGTTATATTTGGGCTCCATCCAGGCGCAACCCTATGTACATGGAATCAAAGAGTGAAAAACATTAAAAATCTTCTTCTCTGAAACCAGATGGTAGAAACTTTTCATATTTGGTATGAAGCATCATCTAATGGAACTCTACAAAGTTTGTTCATATCAAGACCCTGGGGTCACATTTGGGCTCCACTCGGGTGCATCTCTTTTTCATCAAAAAATCAAAGAGCCAAAAGGCATATCCTTGCTCTTGGCTGAAAACATTCCATGGTAGTGATCTTATGTAGTAGAAATTATCTCCTTGTTGACAACCGCCCATTGAATTAATGTGATGTCCCAGGGGTCAAAGAGACTCAGGTGAGCGATCTATGACCATCATAGTCCTCTTGTCTAAAACTTCCTTAGTACAGCTTGTTAGCTCGACTGGCAGTAGGTCACCGTGGCTATTATCATGGCGCTGTGTCTGTCGTGCGTCCGTCCGGTCATAAACTTTTTCTTTAAGAATCTTCTCCTCCGAAACTACTTGATGAACCAAACTTCACAGGAATGATGCTCTTTCAAAGTTGTTCGAGGATTTTTGATCCAGTAATAGATGACATTTCTCGAAATCTAATCAATAGTTATCAACCAAATTTAATTGGAATATTCCTTGAGTGACCCTTTGTTAGTCTACAAAAAAAAAGTTTGATAAGATAAATTCATCTTTTATGGGCGGAGGTCAATTCTCTATATGTTATATAGTGAAAACTGCGAAAATAGTTTCATAGAATTAAACTTATTAATATCAACCAAATTTCACCAGAATTGTCCTCTAGTGACCGTCTATCAGTCTTTGAAATAATTTTGCTCTGAAAAAAAAACAAAAAAACATAAGTCTTTTTATGGGCGGAGGTTATTTCTCTATATGTTATATAATGAAAACTTTGAAAATCATATTTCAGAACCTAACTGATTGACATCAACCAAATTTCACTGGAATATTCAATTGGTAAAACTTTATCAGACTACAAAATAAAATTGTGATAGGATACATAATATGTATTAAACTGGCGGAGGTCATTTTTTTTCCTCTTCTTTAATTGTGAATATTTCTTTGCAGTAATATTTCAGTAGTTGACTTATCATTCTTGTAGAAAAAAAAGTGGAAAATCACTTAAAAAGGCTTTAATTCTAATCTTATCATATCAGCTGATTCAGGCTTGAGGGGCAATTCAGGTGCATCAGCAGCTCTAGTTAAAAGCTTTAGTTACGAGGTTTTGGAAAAACAACGATGAAATGTTGTCATAAAGAGCATTTACAATGTTTTGTGTTATTCACCATTCAAGTAGGTTATCGTCGATTTTTTACCAAAACCTTGAAATACAGCTTTAAACAATCTGTAGTTACGGGGTTTTAGCAGAACACCGACGTTATGTACATGTGCCACGAGATAGTACTTTTATATATATATATATATATGACCCGTCACGCGAAAAGGGACCATCCGGGAATTCTGGAAAATGAATTATTGAAAAAGAGATTTGGTCAAGCATAGGTCAATCAGAAGTCGCATTTCAAAAAGATTTTACACTGGAAGGTAGATTTATCATTCTAGATTCAGAAAATAACCACGGTGCATACAGTTTCAACCCTAGTCAGTTTGTGAAATCCACGCAGTCTGACTAGGGTCAACAATCTACGCACTTCCCAGATGGTCCCTTTTCGCGTGACAGGTCACGTACATCCAAGAACAATACGTCATGATAATTACCTCAAAGCCGAGACTAAATGATATTGATTTTTTAAGATACTAACGAGTTATTGTTTTCACCATGTAACAATTTTCAATGTTTTAATCATATCAAAGTCAAATAAATTCAGGTCAGAGTATTTCAAGTTAAAATCACGAATATGCAAATTGTTGTTAAAAGTAGATTCCTTATATCATTTTATGTTATCAGGCGGGATATAACCTCGTTACAAATGTGTTTTTTTTGTAGCCTGTCCTGCGTTCAGGATGATAAAACAGTACAAATTGTTTGCCAAGTGTAACCCGCGTAAGTTTGCACTGTTTTATAATCCTGAACGAAGGCCATGTCAATCAGAGGGTGCGAATCAAAAACAAAGCATAGGAAAGGGGAGGTTTGTATGTTTTACGCCCTTTTTGCCATTATTCAAGTCGTATCGGTGGCAGCTGGAGCACCTTACAACGGATTCCTGATATTTATCACACCAGAACTACCATGACATCCTTGCATAGCCTCCAGTTGCTGTCCCAAATAGGTCGACGATTATTAACCCATTGGTGGAAGACAAATAGTCGGAGAGTCGTCGTCGGGAATCGAACCCGCTACATTGCGATTGATAGTCCTACGCACTAGAATCGATTGACCAATTAAAAAGTCTTTTTAAGGTAGTGGACCCGTAATAGCTTCGCAACGTTTCCGAAGTTATGAACTTTTACTGTGTTAACCGAGATTTCCTAATGATTTCATTAGGAAACCTCGATTAACACTGTTAAAGTTCATTACTTCCGAAACGTTGCTAAGCTGTCACGGGTCCACTACCTTAATAAGATGACTGTTAAACTTCGTCATTTTTCTCCATTTTGTCTGTTGAAAATATTTTCGTATATATGGGCGATGGTGGCTGGAATGGCGAGGAAAGATGATTCAAACCATGGTCTGAAATAATTAAAATATGTTTTCTGTTTATTTCAGCCGGAAGGTTCGTCGGATGCCATAGCATACGTAAACCAGAAGCGTGCGAATATGTTGGAGAGGGGGATAAAACTATGGTTTGCTTCTGTAACGCCGATTATTGCAATCAGCCTTTTTCCCGCAAATTTACCAAACTATAATACGTAGACCTGAAGCGTGCGAATATATTTTTGAGATTGGAATAAAACGATGATATACCGATTATTGAAATAAGGATTTTTCCTGAATATTTACCAAACGAGAATATTTCAATTTTAGTTGTGTCCACCCATATTCGTTTTTTGGCCTGATTTAGCAGGCCATAGGAAACAACCCTGTATCCTGGAAATTGCCTAGGAAAAAGATAATCGAGTCAAAAACCGAACAATGTTTATACTACGTAGCTTTTTTTGTGCTCACGCGCGCGCAAAAAAAAGAAATAGGTCTAGTATACGTCATCATCTTTTGTGCGACACGAAGTGTTTTGTGTGTTCAACACAGTGCTTGCATGTCACTAGCTGTGCTAAAATCAAAGTAGGAGTGACCCCACCGGATTTTTGGCCTTTGATCTTTGTTCTATTTAAAATTGCACTCTTTTCCGGTGCTGTGGTCGGTTCCACAGAAAGGTTTGACCTATGACCTTTTTAGCCATTCATCTTCGTACAATGTCCTACCTTAAAATAAAAAAAACTTGGGAAACTCCCTTCAACTTTTGGGGTACCCAAGCTTAAGTAGAGGTACCGTATTTTTTCCACCTATGAAGAGGACAGTTACTTTGGGTACGACCCCCACCCCTTATCCGTCCTTTCGCAAAGGAAATCGTACACAGAGAAGCTCAAATCAAGCGTTAAATCAAAGAAGAGATGAAAAACTAGGCGAAAAGAACAAAAATGAGCACACGGGTTACTATTTTACTATCAAAATTAACGTTTCAATGTAGCACTACTTTTTCTAAAGGATCTACTTTTACCATACAATGACCTCCGGAAGAAAATTCAAGTGAGGTCACTCCAGTACTGATAGTATATATATCTAGGGTAGAAATTGAAAAATAATGGGGTATGAGGATAGGGTGGACCATATGGTGGGAAAAGGAGAAATTGACTCTATCAATTTCTTGTGTTCCCGCAGTAAAATACATACTTTATGGAATTCAATTCAATGTAAAAAGTGTCGACGAGCTTGTGCCCCTAGAATAACAGCATTACTACGATTGTAAGACGGAATGATCGAATGGATAAATTGACAGACTTGTAGTAAACCATTTTTGCCCGTTTTACTAAATTTCTTACGTCAAAAATAAATCGTAAGTCAAAATTACAAATCATACCTGGTGCTTTCATTCATTTTAAGATTCTGCCTTGCAATATCTCATGAGAATCGTCTTAAAAGACGATTCCAATGAGATGATGCATGGCAGAATTCTATATTTAGTTACTACTGTAGGAGCAGCTTTAGTTCTTGACTTACGAAAAAAATGATCGTAAGATGCTTAGTAAACCAGGACCAGGGGCCCGTTTTACTAAGCGACTTACGATAATTTTTTGCGTAAGTCAAAAATTAAAGTTGCCTCTACAGTAGTACGTAAATTTCGAATTCTGCAATGCAACATCTCCTTGGAATCGTCTTCTAAAGACGATTTCAATGAGATATTGCAAGGCAGAATCAAACAAAGCACGAAAGCGCCAGGTACGATTTATGATTTTGACTTACGATCAATTTTTTCGTAAGAACTTAAGTAAAACGGGCCCCAGGACCAGGACAACCAGGACACGGACCAGGGAAACGATAAAAGACGAAGATGCGAAATGTAAATATTCATTGACACTTATCGACATTTTCAACTTTTTTGGTTTTTTTTAAGCAATCTTATTTGCTTTTGAAAATTTTATGTAAAATTGCCCTTTAGCCATCGTTACTTAATTCAAATAAATTCAAATAAGTTCATTTAAGCAACATTAAGACTCTTTATCTTATTTACCTTACATCTTTGGAGAATTCCCGTTCAGTCCGCTCACAGGAAGGATCTTGTCCCATAACAGAAACTTGTGATCGCTCTATATGTGTCCTCTCTTTATTACTAGATATATGCATAGGTGTATGTTTCGCTTCAAGGCACTGCTGTTCTAACTCTCATTGTAGAGATTTCTATGATCACGAGTGAAGACCGCTCGCACCCGTGTATCTTATCGTATCCCAATTAGATTAGGCCTGTTTGCAATGCTATTTTTTTTTTTTTTTACAAATAGGCGATCTTTTTAGCTCACCTGAGCACGAAAGGCTCAAGGTGAGCTATTTTGATCGTACAATGTCCGTCGTACGTCGTACTTCGTCCACAATTTCTTTAAATAAACATCTTCCCCTCTTAAACCGGTGGACCAATCTTGTTGAAACTTTGCAGGGATGTTCCTTGGGTCAAGCTCCACCAAAGTTGTTCGAATAAATGAAATCCTCCCTTAACTTTCCCTTCACCCTTAACAAAAAGGGTGAAAATAGGAAAAAAAAAACTTCAAAAATAATTTTCTCTGAAACCAGAAGGCAGAGAGCTTTCATATTTAGTATAAAGCATCATCTAGTGGACCTCTACCAAGTCCATATCAAGACCCTGGGGTTATATTTGGGCTCCATCCAGGCGCAACCCTATTTACATGGAATCAAAGAGTGAAAAACATTAAAAATCTTCTTCTCTGAAACCAGATGGTAGAAAGTTTTCTTATTTGGTATGAAGCATCATCAAATGGAACTCTACAAAGTTTGTTCATATCAAGACCCTGGGGGTCACATTTGGGCTCCACCCGGGTGCATCTCTTTTTCATCAAAAAATCAAAGAGCCAAAAGGCATATCCTTGCTCTTGGCTGAAAACATTCCATGGTATTGATCTTATGTAGTAGAAATTATCTCCTTGTTGACAACCGCCCATTGAATTAATGTGATGTCCCAGGGGTCAAAGAGACTCAGGTGAGCGATCTATGACCATCATAGTCCTCTTGTCTAAAACTTCCTTAGTACAGCTTGTTAGCTCGACTGGCAGTAGGTCACCGTGGCTATTATCATGGCGCTGTGTCTGTCGTGCGTCCGTCCGGTCATAAACTTTTTCTTTAAGAATCTTCTCCTCCGAAACTACTGGATGAACCAAACTTCACAGGAATGATGCTCTTTCAAAGTTGTTCGAGGATTTTTGATCCAGTAATAGATGACATTTCTCGAAATCTAATCAATGGTTATCAACCAAATTTAATTGGAATATTCCTTGAGTGACCCTTTGTTAGTCTACAAAAAAAAAAGTTTGATAAGATAAATTCATCTTTTATGGGCGGAGGTCAATTCTCTATATGTTATATAGTGAAAACTGCGAAAATAGTTTCATAGAATTAAACTTATTAATATCAACCAAATTTCACCAGAATTGTCCTCTAGTGACCGTCTATCAGTCTTTGAAATAATTTTGCTCTGAAAAAAAAGAAAAAAAACATAAGTCTTTTTATGGGCGGAGGTTATTTCTCTATATGTTATATAATGAAAACTTTGAAAATCATATTTCAGAACCTAACTGATTGACATCAACCAAATTTCACTGAAATATTCAATTGGTAAAACTTTATCAGACTACAAAATAAAATTGTGATAGGATACATAATATGTATTAAACTGGCGGAGGTCATTTTTTTTTCCTCTTCTTTAATTGTGAATATTTCTTTGCAGTAATATTTCAGTAGTTGACTTATCATTATTGTAGAAAAAAAAGTGGAAAATCACTTAAAAAGGCTTTAATTCTAATCTTATCATATCAGCTGATTCAGGCTTGAGGGGCAATTCAGGTGCATCAGCAGCACTAGTTAAAAGCTTTAGTTACGAGGTTTTGGAAAAACAA
This sequence comes from Fragum whitleyi, assembly GCA_948146395.1. Taxonomy (NCBI): domain Eukaryota; kingdom Metazoa; phylum Mollusca; class Bivalvia; order Cardiida; family Cardiidae; genus Fragum; species Fragum whitleyi. The sequence goes on from OX411557.1 coordinate 48,471,461, forward strand.
CGATGAAATGTTGTCATAAAGAGCATTTACAATGTTTTGTGTTATTCACCATTCAAGTAGGTTATCGTCGATTTTTTTACCAAAACCTCGTAACTACAGCTTTAAACAATCTGTAGTTACGGGGTTTTAGTAGAACACCTTCGTTATGTACATGTGCCACGAGATAGTACTTTTATATATATATATATATATATAACCCGTCACGCGAAAAGGGACCATCCGGGAATTCTGGAAAATGAATTATTGAAAAAGAGATTTGGTCAAGCATAGGTCAATCAGAAGTCGCATTTCAAAAAGAATTTACACTGGAAGGTAGATTTATCATTCTAGATTCAGAAAATAACCACGGTGCATACAGTTTCAACCCTAGTCAGTTTGTGAAATCCACGCAGTCTGACTAGGGTCAACAATCTACGCACTTCCCAGATGGTCCCTTTTCGCGTGACAGGTCACGTACATCCAAGAACAATACGTCATGATAATTACCTCAAAGCCGAGACTAAATGATATTGATTTTTTAAGATACTAACGAGTTATTGTTTTCACCATGTAACAATTTTCAATGTTTTAATCATATCAAAGTCAAATAAATTCAGGTCAGAGTATTTCAAGTTAAAATCACGAATATGCAAATTGTTGTTAAAAGTAGATTCCTTATATCATTTTATGTTATCAGGCGGGATATAACCTCGTTACAAATGTTTTTTTTTTTTTGTAGCCTGTCCTGCGTTCAGGATGATAAAACAGTACAAATTGTTTGCCAAGTGTAACCCGCGTAAGTTTGCACTGTTTTATAATCCTGAACGAAGGCCATGTCAATCAGAGGGTGCGAATCAAAAACAAAGCATAGGAAAGGGGAGGTTTGTATGTTTTACGCCCTTTTTGCCATTATTCAAGTCGTATCGGTGGCAGCTGGAGCACCTTACAACGGATTCCTGATATTTATCACACCAGAACTACCATGACATCCTTGCATAGCCTCCAGTTGCTGTCCCAAATAGGTCGACGATTATTAACCCATTGGTGGAAGACAAATAGTCGGAAAGTCGTCGTCGGGAATCGAACCCGCTACATTTCGATTGATAGTCCTACGCACTAGAATCGATTGACCAATTAAAAAGTCTTTTTAAGGTAGTGGACCCGTAATAGCTTCGCAACGTTTCCGAAGTTATGAACTTTTACTGTGTTAACCGAGATTTCCTAATGATTTCATTAGGAAACCTCGATTAACACTGTTAAAGTTCATTACTTCCGAAACGTTGCTAAGCTGTCACGGGTCCACTACCTTAATAAGATGACTGTTAAACTTCGTCATTTTTCTCCATTTTGTCTGTTGAAAATATTTTCGTATATATGGGCGATGGTGGCTGGAATGGCGAGGAAAGATGATTCAAACCATGGTCTGAAATAATTAAAATATGTTTTCTGTTTATTTCAGCCGGAAGGTTCGTCGGATGCCATAGCATACGTAAACCAGAAGCGTGCGAATATGTTGGAGAGGGGGATAAAACTATGGTTTGCTTCTGTAACGCCGATTATTGCAATCAGCCTTTTTCCCGCAAATTTACCAAACTATAATACGTAGACCTGAAGCGTGCGAATATATTTTTGAGATTGGAATAAAACGATGATATACCGATTATTGAAATAAGGCTTTTTCCTGAGTATTTACCAAACGAGAATATTTCAATTTTAGTTGTGTCCACCCATATTCGTTTTTTGGCCTGATTTAGCAGGCCATAGGAAACAACCCTGTATCCTGGAAATTGCCTAGGAAAAAGATAATCGAGTCAAAAACCGAACAATGTTTATACTACGTAGCTTTTTTTGTGCTCACGCGCGCGCAAAAAAAAGAAATAGGTCTAGTATACGTCATCATCTTTTGTGCGACACGAAGTGTTTTGTGTGTTCAACACAGTGCTTGCATGTCACTAGCTGTGCTAAAATCAAAGTAGGACTGACCCCACCGGATTTTTGGCCTTTGATCTTTGTTCTATTTAAAATTGCACTCTTTTCCGGTGCTGTGGTCGGTTCCACAGAAAGGTTTGACCTATGACCTTTTTAGCCATTCATCTTCGTACAATGTCCTACCTTAAAATAAAAAAAACTTGGGAAACTCCCTTCAACTTTTGGGGTACCCAAGCTTAAGTAGAGGTACCGTATTTTTTCCACCTATGAAGAGGACAGTTACTTTGGGTACGACCCCCACCCCTTATCCGTCCTTTCGCAAAGGAAATCGTACACAGAGAAGCTCAAATCAAGCGTTAAATCAAAGAAGAGATGAAAAACTAGGCGAAAAGAACAAAAATGAGCACACGGGTTACTATTTTACTATCAAAATTAACGTTTCAATGTAGCACTACTTTTTCTAAAGGATCTACTTTTACCATACAATGACCTCCGGAAGAAAATTCAAGTGAGGTCACTCCAGTACTGATAGTATATATATCTAGGGTAGAAATTGAAAAATAATGGGGTATGAGGATAGGGTGGACCATATGGTGGGAAAAGGAGAAATTGACTCTATCAATTTCTTGTGTTCCCGCAGTAAAATACATACTTTATGGAATTCAATTCAATGTAAAAAGTGTCGACGAGCTTGTGCCCCTAGAATAACAGCATTACTACGATTGTAAGACGGAATGATCGAATGGATAAATTGACAGACTTGTAGTAAACCATTTTTGCCCGTTTTACTAAATTTCTTACGTCAAAAATAAATCGTAAGTCAAAATTACAAATCATACCTGGTGCTTTCATTCATTTTAAGATTCTGCCTTGCAATATCTCATGAGAATCGTCTTAAAAGACGATTCCAATGAGATGATGCATGGCAGAATTCTATATTTAGTTACTACTGTAGGAGCAGCTTTAGTTCTTGACTTACGAAAAAAATGATCGTAAGATGCTTAGTAAACCAGGACCAGGGGCCCGTTTTACTAAGCGACTTACGATAATTTTTTGCGTAAGTCAAAAATTAAAGTTGCCTCTACAGTAGTACGTAAATTTCGAATTCTGCAATGCAACATCTCCTTGGAATCGTCTTCTAAAGACGATTTCAATGAGATATTGCAAGGCAGAATCAAACAAAGCACGAAAGCGCCAGGTACGATTTATGATTTTGACTTACGATCAATTTTTTCGTAAGAACTTAAGTAAAACGGGCCCCAGGACCAGGACAACCAGGACACGGACCAGGGAAACGATAAAAGACGAAGATGCGAAATGTAAATATTCATTGACACTTATCGACATTTTCAACTTTTTTGGTTTTTTTTAAGCAATCTTATTTGCTTTTGAAAATTTTATGTAAAATTGCCCTTTAGCCATCGTTACTTAATTCAAATAAATTCAAATAAGTTCATTTAAGCAACATTAAGACTCTTTATCTTATTTACCTTACATCTTTGGAGAATTCCCGTTCAGTCCGCTCACAGGAAGGATCTTGTCCCATAACAGAAACTTGTGATCGCTCTATATGTGTCCTCTCTTTATTACTAGATATATGCATAGGTGTATGTTTCGCTTCATGGCACTGCTGTTCTTACTCTCATTGTAGAGATTTCTATGATCACGAGTGAAGACCGCTCGCACCCGTGTATCTTATCGTATCCCAATTAGATTAGGCCTGTTTGCAATGCTATTTTTTTTTTTTTACAAATAGGCGATCTTTTTAGCTCACCTGAGCACGAAAGGCTCAAGGTGAGCTATTTTGATCGTACAATGTCCGTCGTACGTCGTACGTCGTCCACAATTTCTTTAAATAAACATCTGCCCCTCTTAAACCGGTGGACCAATCTTGTTGAAACTTTGCAGGGATGTTCCTTGGGTCAAGCTCCACCAAAGTTGTTCGAATAAATGAAATCCTCCCTTAACTTTCCCTTCACCCTTAACATAAAGGGTGAAAATAGGAAAAAAAAACTTCAAAAATAATTTTCTCTGAAACCAGAAGGCAGAGAGCTTTCATATTTAGTATAAAGCATCATCTAGTGGACCTCTACCAAGTCCATATCAAGACCCTGGGGTTATATTTGGGCTCCATCCAGGCGCAACCCTATTTACATGGAATCAAAGAGTGAAAAACATTAAAAATCTTCTTCTCTGAAACCAGATGGTAGAAAGTTTTCATATTTGGTATGAAGCATCATCTAATGAAACTCTACAAAGTTTGTTCATATCAAGACCCTGGGGTCACATTTGGGCTCCACCCGGGTGCATCTCTTTTTCATCAAAAAATCAAAGAGCCAAAAGGCATATCCTTGCTCTTGGCTGAAAACATTCCATGGTATTGATCTTATGTAGTAGAAATTATCTCCTTGTTGACAACCGCCCATTGAATTAATGTGATGTCCCAGGGGTCAAAGAGACTCAGGTGAGCGATCTATGACCATCATAGTCCTCTTGTCTAAAACTTCCTTAGTACAGCTTGTTAGCTCGACTGGCAGTAGGTCACCGTGGCTATTATCATGGCGCTGTGTCTGTCGTGCGTCCGTCCGGTCATAAACTTTTTCTTTAAGAATCTTCTCCTCCGAAACTACTGGATGAACCAAACTTCACAGGAATGATGCTCTTTCAAAGTTGTTCGAGGATTTTTGATCCAGTAATAGATGACATTTCTCGAAATCTAATCAATGGTTATCAACCAAATTTAATTGGAATATTCCTTGAGTGACCCTTTGTTAGTCTACAAAAAAAAGTTTGATAAGATAAATTCATCTTTTATGGGCGGAGGTCAATTCTCTATATGTTATATAGTGAAAACTGCGAAAATAGTTTCATAGAATTAAACTTATTAATATCAACCAAATTTCACCAGAATTGTCCTCTAGTGACCGTCTATCAGTCTTTGAAATAATTTTGCTCTGAAAAAAAAAAAAAAAAAAAACATAAGTCTTTTTATGGGCGGAGGTTATTTCTCTATATGTTATATAATGAAAACTTTGAAAATCATATTTCAGAACCTAACTGATTGACATCAACCAAATTTCACTGGAATATTCAATTGGTAAAACTTTATCAGACTACAAAATAAAATTGTGATAGGATACATAATATGTATTAAACTGGCGGAGGTCATTTTTTTCCTCTTCTTTAATTGTGAATATTTCTTTGCAGTAATATTTCAGTAGTTGACTTATCATTCTTGTAGAAAAAAAAGTGGAAAATCACTTAAAAAGGCTTTAATTCTAATCTTATCATATCAGCTGATTCAGGCTTGAGGGGCAATTCAGGTGCATCAGCAGCTCTAGTTAAAAGCTTTAGTTACGAGGTTTTGGAAAAACAACGATGAAATGTTGTCATAAAGAGCATTTACAATGTTTTGTGTTATTCACCATTCAAGTAGGTTATCGTCGATTTTTTACCAAAACCTTGAAATACAGCTTTAAACAATCTGTAGTTACGGGGTTTTGGTAGAACACCGTCGTTATGTACATGTGCCACGAGATAGTACTTTTATATATATATATATGACCCGTCACGCGAAAAGGGACCATCCGGGAATTCTGGAAAATGAATTATTGAAAAAGAGATTTGGTCAAGCATAGGTCAATCAGAAGTCGCATTTCAAAAAGAATTTACACTGGAAGGTAGATTTATCATTCTAGATTCAGAAAATAACCACGGTGCATACAGTTTCAACCCTAGTCAGTTTGTGAAATCCACGCAGTCTGACTAGGGTCAACAATCTACGCACTTCCCAGATGGTCCCTTTTCGCGTGACAGGTCACGTACATCCAAGAACAATACGTCATGATAATTACCTCAAAGCCGAGACTAAATGATATTGATTTTTTAAGATACTAACGAGTTATTGTTTTCACCATGTAACAATTTTCAATGTTTTAATCATATCAAAGTCAAATAAATTCAGGTCAGAGTATTTCAAGTTAAAATCACGAATATGCAAATTGTTGTTAAAAGTAGATTCCTTATATCATTTTATGTTATCAGGCGGGATATAACCTCGTTACAAATGTTTATTTGTAGCCTGTCCTGCGTTCAGGATGATAAAACAGTACAAATTGTTTGCCAAGGGTAACCCGCGTAAGTTTGCACTGTTTTATAATCCTGAACGAAGGCCATGTCAATCAGAGGGTGCGAATCAAAAACAAAGCATAGGAAAGGGGAGGTTTGTATGTTTTACGCCCTTTTTGCCATTATTCAAGTCGTATCGGTGGCAGCTGGAGCACCTTACAACGGATTCCTGATATTTATCACACCAGAACTACCATGACATCCTTGCATAGCCTCCAGTTGCTGTCCCAAATAGGTCGACGATTATTAACCCATTGGTGGAAGACAAATAGTCGGAAAGTCGTCGTCGGGAATCGAACCCGCTACATTTCGATTGATAGTCCTACGCACTAGAATCGATTGACCAATTAAAAAGTCTTTTTAAGGTAGTGGACCCGTAATAGCTTCGCAACGTTTCCGAAGTTATGAACTTTTACTGTGTTAACCGAGATTTCCTAATGATTTCATTAGGAAACCTCGATTAACACTGTTAAAGTTCATTACTTCCGAAACGTTGCTAAGCTATCACGGGTCCACTACCTTAATAAGATGACTGTTAAACTTCGTCATTTTCTCCATTTTGTCTGTTGAAAATATTTTCGTATATATGGGCGATGGTGGCTGGAATGGCGAGGAAAGATGATTCAAACCATGGTCTGAAATAATTAAAATATGTTTTCTGTTTATTTCAGCCGGAAGGTTCGTCGGATGCCATAGCATACGTAAACCAGAAGCGTGTGAATATATTGGAGAGGGTGATAAAACTATGGTTTGCTTCTGTAACGCCGATTATTGCAATCAGCCTTTTTCCCGCAAATTTACCAAACTATAATACGTAGACCTGAAGCGTGCGAATATATTTTTGAGATTGGAATAAAACGATGATATACCGATTATTGAAATAAGGCTTTTTCCTGAATATTTACCAAACGAGAATATTTCAATTTTAGTTGTGTCCACCCATATTCGTTTTTTGGCCTGATTTAGCAGGCCATAGGAAACAACCCTGTATCCTGGAAATTGCCTAGGAAAAAGATAATCGAGTCAAAAACCGAACAATGTTTATACTACGTAGCTTTTTTTGTGCTCACGCGCGCGCAAAAAAAATAGGTCTAGTATACGTCATCATCTTTTGTGCGACACGAAGTGTTTTGTGTGTTCAACACAGTGCTTGCATGTCACTAGCTGTGCTAAAATCAAAGTAGGAGTGACCCCACCGGATTTTTGGCCTTTGATCTTTGTTCTATTTAAAATTGCACTCTTTTCCGGTGCTGTGGTCGGTTCCACAGAAAGGTTTGACCTATGACCTTTTTAGCCATTCATCTTCGTACAATGTCCTACCTTAAAATAAAAAAAAAAAAACTTGGGAAACTCCCTTCAACTTTTGGGGTACCCAAGCTTAAGTAGAGGTACCGTATTTTTTCCACCTATGAAGAGGACAGTTACTTTGGGTACGACCTCCACCCCTTATCCGTCCTTTCGCAAAGGAAATCGTACACAGAGAAGCTCAAATCAAGCGTTAAATCAAAGAAGAGATGAAAAACTAGGCGAAAAGAACAAAAATGAGCACACGGGTTACTATTTTACTATCAAAATTAACGTTTCAATGTAGCACTACTTTTTCTAAAGGATCTACTTTTACCATACAATGACCTCTGGAAGAAAATTCAAGTGAGGTCACTCCAGTACTGATAGTATATATATCTAGGGTAGAAATTGAAAAATAATGGGGTATGAGGATAGGGTGGACCATATGGTGGGAAAAGGAGAAATTGACTCTATCAATTTCTTGTGTTCCCGCAGTAAAATACATACTTTATGGAATTCAATTCAATGTAAAAAGTGTCGACGAGCTTGTGCCCCTAGAATAACAGCATTACTACGATTGTAAGACGGAATGATCGAATGGATAAATTGACAGACTTGTAGTAAACCATTTTTGCCCGTTTTACTAAATTTCTTACGTCAAAAATAAATCGTAAGTCAAAATCATAAATCGTACCTGGCGCTTTCGTGCTTTGTTTGATTCTGCCTTGCAATATCTCATTGAAATCGTCTTTAGAAGACGATTCCAATGAGATGATGCATGGCAGAATTCTATATTTAGTTACTACTGTAGGAGCAGCTTTAGTTCTTGACTTACGAAAAAAATGATCGTAAGATGCTTAGTAAACCAGGACCAGGGGCCCGTTTTACTAAGCGACTTACGATATTTTTTTGCGTAAGTCAAAAATTAAAGTTGCCTCTACAGTAGTACGTAAATTTCGAGTTCTGCAATGCAACATCTCATTGGAATCGTCTTCTAAAGACGATTTCAATGAGATATTGCAAGGCAGAATCAAACAAAGCACGAAAGCGCCAGGTACGATTTATGATTTTGACTTACGATCAATTTTTTCGTAAGAACTTAAGTAAAACGGGCCCCAGGACCAGGACAACCAGGACACGGACCAGGGAAACGATAAAAGACGAAGATGCGAAATGTAAATATTCATTGACACTTATCGACATTTTCAACTATTTTGTTTTTTTTAAGCAATCTTATTTGCTTTTGAAAATTTTATGTAAAATTGCCCTTTAGCCATCGTTACTTAATTCAAATAAATTCAAATAAGTTCATTTAAGCAACATTAAGACTCTTTATCTTATTTACCTTACATCTTTGGAGAATTCCCGTTCAGTCCGCTCACAGGAAGGATCTTGTCCCATAACAGAAACTTGTGATCGCTCTATATGTGTCCTCTCTTTATTACTAGATATATGCATAGGTGTATGTTTCGCTTCATGGCACTGCTGTTCTTACTCTCATTGTAGAGATTTCTATGATCACGAGTGAAGACCGCTCGCACCCGTGTATCTTATCGTATCCCAATTAGATTAGGCCTGTTTGCAATGCTACTTTTTTTTTTTACAAATAGGCGATCTTTTTAGCTCACCTGAGCACGAAAGGCTCAAGGTGAGCTATTTTGATCGTACAATGTCCGTCGTACGTCGTACGTCGTCCACAATTTCTTTAAATAAACATCTTCCCCTCTTAAACCGGTGGACCAATCTTGTTGAAACTTTGCAGGGATGTTCCTTGGGTCAAGCTCCACCAAAGTTGTTCGAATAAATGAAATCCTCCCTTAACTTTCCCTTCACCCTTAACAAAAAGGGTGAAAATAGGAAAAAAAAACTTCAAAAATAATTTTCTCTGAAACCAGAAGGCAGAGAGCTTTCATATTTAGTATAAAGCATCATCTAATGGACCTCTACCAAGTCCATATCAAGACCCTGGGGTTATATTTGGGCTCCATCCAGGCGCAACCCTATTTACATGGAATCAAAGAGTGAAAAACATTAAAAATCTTCTTCTCTGAAACCAGATGGTAGAAAGTTTTCATATTTGGTATGAAGCATCATCTAATGCAACTCTACAAAGTTTGTTCATATCAAGACCCTGGGGTCACATTTGGGCTCCACCCGGGTGCATCTCTTTTTCATCAAAAAATCAAAGAGCCAAAAGGCATATCCTTGCTCTTGGCTGAAAACATTCCATGGTATTGATCTTATGTAGTAGAAATTATCTCCTTGTTGACAACCGCCCATTGAATTAATGTGATGTCCCAGGGGTCAAAGAGACTCAGGTGAGCGATCTATGACCATCATAGTCCTCTTGTCTAAAACTTCCTTAGTACAGCTTGTTAGCTCGACTGGCAGTAGGTCACCGTGGCTATAATCATGGCGCTGTGTCTGTCGTGCGTCCGTCCGGTCATAAACTTTTTCTTTAAGAATCTTCTCCTCCGAAACTACTGGATGAACCAAACTTCACAGGAATGATGCTCTTTCAAAGTTGTTCGAGGATTTTTGATCCAGTAATAGATGACATTTCTCGAAATCTAATCAATGGTTATCAACCAAATTTAATTGGAATATTCCTTGAGTGACCCTTTGTTAGTCTACAAAAAAAAGTTTGATAAGATAAATTCATCTTTTATGGGCGGAGGTCAATTCTCTATATGTTATATAGTGAAAACTGCGAAAATAGTTTCATAGAATTAAACTTATTAATATCAACCAAATTTCACCAGAATTGTCCTCTATTGACCGTCTATCAGTCTTTGAAATAATTTTGCTCTGAAAAAAAAAAAAAAAAAAAAAAAAAAAACATAAGTCTTTTTATGGGCGGAGGTTATTTCTCTATATGTTATATAATGAAAACTTTGAAAATCATATTTCAGAACCTAACTGATTGACATCAACCAAATTTCACTGGAATATTCAATTGGTAAAACTTTATCAGACTACAAAATAAAATTGTGATAGGATACATAATATGTATTAAACTGGCGGAGGTCATTTTTTTCCTCTTCTTTAATTGTGAATATTTCTTTGCAGTAATATTTCAGTAGTTGACTTATCATTCTTGTAGAAAAAAAAGTGGAAAATCCCTTAAAAAGGCTTTAATTCTAATCTTATCATATCAGCTGATTCAGGCTTGAGGGGCAATTCAGGTGCATCAGCAGCTCTAGTTAAAAGCTTTAGTTACGAGGTTTTGGAAAAACAACGATGAAATGTTGTCATAAAGAGCATTTACAATGTTTTGTGTTATTCACCATTCAAGTAGGTTATCGTCGATTTTTTACCAAAACCTTGAAATACAGCTTTAAACAATCTGTAGTTACGGGGTTTTGGTAGAACACCGTCGTTATGTACATGTGCCACGAGATAGTACTTTTATATATATATATATGACCCGTCACGCGAAAAGGGACCATCCGGGAATTCTGGAAAATGAATTATTGAAAAAGAGATTTGGTCAAGCATAGGTCAATCAGAAGTCGCATTTCAAAAAGAATTTACACTGGAAGGTAGATTTATCATTCTAGATTCAGAAAATAACCACGGTGCATACAGTTTCAACCCTAGTCAGTTTGTGAAATCCACGCAGTCTGACTAGGGTCAACAATCTACGCACTTCCCAGATGGTCCCTTTTCGCGTGACAGGTCACGTACATCCAAGAACAATACGTCATGATAATTACCTCAAAGCCGAGACTAAATGATATTGATTTTTTAAGATACTAACGAGTTATTGTTTTCACCATGTAACAATTTTCAATGTTTTAATCATATCAAAGTCAAATAAATTCAGGTCAGAGTATTTCAAGTTAAAATCACGAATATGCAAATTGTTGTTAAAAGTAGATTCCTTATATCATTTTATGTTATCAGGCGGGATATAACCTCGTTACAAATGTTTATTTGTAGCCTGTCCTGCGTTCAGGATGATAAAACAGTACAAATTGTTTGCCAAGGGTAACCCGCGTAAGTTTGCACTGTTTTATAATCCTGAACGAAGGCCATGTCAATCAGAGGGTGCGAATCAAAAACAAAGCATAGGAAAGGGGAGGTTTGTATGTTTTACGCCCTTTTTGCCATTATTCAAGTCGTATCGGTGGCAGCTGGAGCACCTTACAACGGATTCCTGATATTTATCACACCAGAACTACCATGACATCCTTGCATAGCCTCCAGTTGCTGTCCCAAATAGGTCGACGATTATTAACCCATTGGTGGAAGACAAATAGTCGGAAAGTCGTCGTCGGGAATCGAACCCGCTACATTTCGATTGATAGTCCTACGCACTAGAATCGATTGACCAATTAAAAAGTCTTTTTAAGGTAGTGGACCCGTAATAGCTTCGCAACGTTTCCGAAGTTATGAACTTTTACTGTGTTAACCGAGATTTCCTAATGATTTCATTAGGAAACCTCGATTAACACTGTTAAAGTTCATTACTTCCGAAACGTTGCTAAGCTATCACGGGTCCACTACCTTAATAAGATGACTGTTAAACTTCGTCATTTTCTCCATTTTGTCTGTTGAAAATATTTTCGTATATATGGGCGATGGTGGCTGGAATGGCGAGGAAAGATGATTCAAACCATGGTCTGAAATAATTAAAATATGTTTTCTGTTTATTTCAGCCGGAAGGTTCGTCGGATGCCATAGCATACGTAAACCAGAAGCGTGTGAATATATTGGAGAGGGGGATAAAACTATGGTTTGCTTCTGTAACGCCGATTATTGCAATCAGCCTTTTTCCCGCAAATTTACCAAACTATAATACGTAGACCTGAAGCGTGCGAATATATTTTTGAGATTGGAATAAAACGATGATATACCGATTATTGAAATAAGGCTTTTTCCTGAATATTTACCAAACGAGAATATTTCAATTTTAGTTGTGTCCACCCATATTCGTTTTTTGGCCTGATTTAGCAGGCCATAGGAAACAACCCTGTATCCTGGAAATTGCCTAGGAAAAAGATAATCGAGTCAAAAACCGAACAATGTTTATACTACGTAGCTTTTTTTGTGCTCACGCGCGCGCAAAAAAAATAGGTCTAGTATACGTCATCATCTTTTGTGCGACACGAAGTGTTTTGTGTGTTCAACACAGTGCTTGCATGTCACTAGCTGTGCTAAAATCAAAGTAGGAGTGACCCCACCGGATTTTTGGCCTTTGATCTTTGTTCTATTTAAAATTGCACTCTTTTCCGGTGCTGTGGTCGGTTCCACAGAAAGGTTTGACCTATGACCTTTTTAGCCATTCATCTTCGTACAATGTCCTACCTTAAAATAAAAAAAAAAAACTTGGGAAACTCCCTTCAACTTTTGGGGTACCCAAGCTTAAGTAGAGGTACCGTATTTTTTCCACCTATGAAGAGGACAGTTACTTTGGGTACGACCTCCACCCCTTATCCGTCCTTTCGCAAAGGAAATCGTACACAGAGAAGCTCAAATCAAGCGTTAAATCAAAGAAGAGATGAAAAACTAGGCGAAAAGAACAAAAATGAGCACACGGGTTACTATTTTACTATCAAAATTAACGTTTCAATGTAGCACTACTTTTTCTAAAGGATCTACTTTTACCATACAATGACCTCTGGAAGAAAATTCAAGTGAGGTCACTCCAGTACTGATAGTATATATATCTAGGGTAGAAATTGAAAAATAATGGGGTATGAGGATAGGGTGGACCATATGGTGGGAAAAGGAGAAATTGACTCTATCAATTTCTTGTGTTCCCGCAGTAAAATACATACTTTATGGAATTCAATTCAATGTAAAAAGTGTCGACGAGCTTGTGCCCCTAGAATAACAGCATTACTACGATTGTAAGACGGAATGATCGAATGGATAAATTGACAGACTTGTAGTAAACCATTTTTGCCCGTTTTACTAAATTTCTTACGTCAAAAATAAATCGTAAGTCAAAATCATAAATCGTACCTGGCGCTTTCGTGCTTTGTTTGATTCTGCCTTGCAATATCTCATTGAAATCGTCTTTAGAAGACGATTCCAATGAGATGATGCATGGCAGAATTCTATATTTAGTTACTACTGTAGGAGCAGCTTTAGTTCTTGACTTACGAAAAAAATGATCGTAAGATGCTTAGTAAACCAGGACCAGGGGCCCGTTTTACTAAGCGACTTACGATAATTTTTTGCGTAAGTCAAAAATTAAAGTTGCCTCTACAGTAGTACGTAAATTTCGAGTTCTGCAATGCAACATCTCATTGGAATCGTCTTCTAAAGACGATTTCAATGAGATATTGCAAGGCAGAATCAAACAAAGCACGAAAGCGCCAGGTACGATTTATGATTTTGACTTACGATCAATTTTTTCGTAAGAACTTAAGTAAAACGGGCCCCAGGACCAGGACAACCAGGACACGGACCAGGGAAACGATAAAAGACGAAGATGCGAAATGTAAATATTCATTGACACTTATCGACATTTTCAACTATTTTGTTTTTTTTAAGCAATCTTATTTGCTTTTGAAAATTTTATGTAAAATTGCCCTTTAGCCATCGTTACTTAATTCAAATAAATTCAAATAAGTTCATTTAAGCAACATTAAGACTCTTTATCTTATTTACCTTACATCTTTGGAGAATTCCCGTTCAGTCCGCTCACAGGAAGGATCTTGTCCCATAACAGAAACTTGTGATCGCTCTATATGTGTCCTCTCTTTATTACTAGATATATGCATAGGTGTATGTTTCGCTTCATGGCACTGCTGTTCTAACTCTCATTGTAGAGATTTCTATGATCACGAGTGAAGACCGCTCGCACCCGTGTATCTTATCGTATCCCAATTAGATTAGGCCTGTTTGCAATGCTATTTTTTTTTTTTTTTTTTTTTTTTTACAAATAGGCGATCTTTTTAGCTCACCTGAGCACGAAAGGCTCAAGGTGAGCTATTTTGATCGTACAATGTCCGTCGTACGTCGTACTTCGTCCACAATTTCTTTAAATAAACATCTTCCCCTCTTAAACCGGTGGACCAATCTTGTTGAAACTTTGCAGGGATGTTCCTTGGGTCAAGCTCCACCAAAGTTGTTCGAATAAATGAAATCCTCCCTTAACTTTCCCTTCACCCTTAACAAAAAGGGTGAAAATAGGAAAAAAAAACTTCAAAAATAATTTTCTCTGAAACCAGAAGGCAGAGAGCTTTCATATTTAGTATAAAGCATCATCTAGTGGACCTCTACCAAGTCCATATCAAGACCCTGGGGTTATATTTGGGCTCCATCCAGGCGCAACCCTATTTACATGGAATCAAAGAGTGAAAAACATTAAAAATCTTCTTCTCTGAAACCAGATGGTAGAAAGTTTTCTTATTTGGTATGAAGCATCATCTAATGGAACTCTACAAAGTTTGTTCATATCAAAACCCTGGGGGTCACATTTGGGCTCCACCCGGGTGCATCTCTTTTTCATCAAAAAATCAAAGAGCCAAAAGGCATATCCTTGCTCTTGGCTGAAAACATTCCATGGTATTGATCTTATGTAGTAGAAATTATCTCCTTGTTGACAACCGCCCATTGAATTAATGTGATGTCCCAGGGGTCAAAGAGACTCAGGTGAGCGATCTATGACCATCATAGTCCTCTTGTCTAAAACTTCCTTAGTACAGCTTGTTAGCTCGACTGGCAGTAGGTCACCGTGGCTATTATCATGGCGCTGTGTCTGTCGTGCGTCCGTCCGGTCATAAACTTTTTCTTTAAGAATCTTCTCCTCCGAAACTACTGGATGAACCAAACTTCACAGGAATGATGCTCTTTCAAAGTTGTTCGAGGATTTTTGATCCAGTAATAGATGACATTTCTCGAAATCTAATCAATGGTTATCAACCAAATTTAATTGGAATATTCCTTGAGTGACCCTTTGTTAGTCTACAAAAAAAAAGTTTGATAAGATAAATTCATCTTTTATGGGCGGAGGTCAATTCTCTATATGTTATATAGTGAAAACTGCGAAAATAGTTTCATAGAATTAAACTTATTAATATCAACCAAATTTCACCAGAATTGTCCTCTAGTGACCGTCTATCAGTCTTTGAAATAATTTTGCTCTGAAAAAAAAAGAAAAAAAACATAAGTCTTTTTATGGGCGGAGGTTATTTCTCTATATGTTATATAATGAAAACTTTGAAAATCATATTTCAGAACCTAACTGATTGACATCAACCAAATTTCACTGAAATATTCAATTGGTAAAACTTTATCAGACTACAAAATAAAATTGTGATAGGATACATAATATGTATTAAACTGGCGGAGGTCATTTTTTTTCCTCTTCTTTAATTGTGAATATTTCTTTGCAGTAATATTTCAGTAGTTGACTTATCATTATTGTAGAAAAAAAAGTGGAAAATCACTTAAAAAGGCTTTAATTCTAATCTTATCATATCAGCTGATTCAGGCTTGAGGGGCAATTCAGGTGCATCAGCAGCACTAGTTAAAAGCTTTAGTTACGAGGTTTTGGAAAAACAACGATGAAATGTTGTCATAAAGAGCATTTACAATGTTTTGTGTTATTCACCATTCAAGTAGGTTATCGTCGATTTTTTTACCAAAACCTCGTAACTACAGCTTTAAACAATCTGTAGTTACGGGGTTTTAGTAGAACACCGTCGTTATGTACATGTGCCACGAGATAGTACTTTTATATATATATATATATATATATGACCCGTCACGCGAAAAGGGACCATCCGGGAATTCTGGAAAATGAATTATTGAAAAAGAGATTTGGTCAAGCATAGGTCAATCAGAAGTCGCATTTCAAAAAGAATTTACACTGGAAGGTAGATTTATCATTCTAGATTCAGAAAATAACCACGGTGCATACAGTTTCAACCCTAGTCAGTTTGTGAAATCCACGCAGTCTGACTAGGGTCAACAATCTACGCACTTCCCAGATGGTCCCTTTTCGCGTGACAGGTCACGTACATCCAAGAACAATACGTCATGATAATTACCTCAAAGCCGAGACTAAATGATATTGATTTTTTAAGATACTAACGAGTTATTGTTTTCACCATGTAACAATTTTCAATGTTTTAATCATATCAAAGTCAAATAAATTCAGGTCAGAGTATTTCAAGTTAAAATCACGAATATGCAAATTGTTGTTAAAAGTAGATTCCTTATATCATTTTATGTTATCAGGCGGGATATAACCTCGTTACAAATGTTTTTTTTTTTTTTGTAGCCTGTCCTGCGTTCAGGATGATAAAACAGTACAAATTGTTTGCCAAGTGTAACCCGCGTAAGTTTGCACTGTTTTATAATCCTGAACGAAGGCCATGTCAATCAGAGGGTGCGAATCAAAAACAAAGCATAGGAAAGGGGAGGTTTGTATGTTTTACGCCCTTTTTGCCATTATTCAAGTCGTATCGGTGGCAGCTGGAGCACCTTACAACGGATTCCTGATATTTATCACACCAGAACTACCATGACATCCTTGCATAGCCTCCAGTTGCTGTCCCAAATAGGTCGACGATTATTAACCCATTGGTGGAAGACAAATAGTCGGAAAGTCGTCGTCGGGAATCGAACCCGCTACATTTCGATTGATAGTCCTACGCACTAGAATCGATTGACCAATTAAAAAGTCTTTTTAAGGTAGTGGACCCGTAATAGCTTCGCAACGTTTCCGAAGTTATGAACTTTTACTGTGTTAACCGAGATTTCCTAATGATTTCATTAGGAAACCTCGATTAACACTGTTAAAGTTCATTACTTCCGAAACGTTGCTAAGCTGTCACGGGTCCACTACCTTAATAAGATGACTGTTAAACTTCGTCATTTTTCTCCATTTTGTCTGTTGAAAATATTTTCGTATATATGGGCGTTGGTGGCTGGAATGGCGAGGAAAGATGATTCAAACCATGGTCTGAAATAATTAAAATATGTTTTCTGTTTATTTCAGCCGGAAGGTTCGTCGGATGCCATAGCATACGTAAACCAGAAGCGTGCGAATATGTTGGAGAGGGGGATAAAACTATGGTTTGCTTCTGTAACGCCGATTATTGCAATCAGCCTTTTTCCCGCAAATTTACCAAACTATAATACGTAGACCTGAAGCGTGCGAATATATTTTTGAGATTGGAATAAAACGATGATATACCGATTATTGAAATAAGGCTTTTTCCTGAATATTTACCAAACGAGAATATTTCAATTTTAGTTGTGTCCACCCATATTCGTTTTTTGGCCTGATTTAGCAGGCCATAGGAAACAACCCTGTATCCTGGAAATTGCCTAGGAAAAAGATAATCGAGTCAAAAACCGAACAATGTTTATACTACGTAGCTTTTTTTGTGCTCACGCGCGCGCGCAAAAAAAAGAAATAGGTCTAGTATACGTCATCATCTTTTGTGCGACACGAAGTGTTTTGTGTGTTCAACACAGTGCTTGCATGTCACTAGCTGTGCTAAAATCAAAGTAGGAGTGACCCCACCGGATTTTTGGCCTTTGATCTTTGTTCTATTTAAAATTGCACTCTTTTCCGGTGCTGTGGTCGGTTCCACAGAAAGGTTTGACCTATGACCTTTTTAGCCATTCATCTTCGTACAATGTCCTACCTTAAAATAAAAAAAACTTGGGAAACTCCCTTCAACTTTTGGGGTACCCAAGCTTAAGTAGAGGTACCGTATTTTTTCCACCTATGAAGAGGACAGTTACTTTGGGTACGACCCCCACCCCTTATCCGTCCTTTCGCAAAGGAAATCGTACACAGAGAAGCTCAAATCAAGCGTTAAATCAAAGAAGAGATGAAAAACTAGGCGAAAAGAACAAAAATGAGCACACGGGTTACTATTTTACTATCAAAATTAACGTTTCAATGTAGCACTACTTTTTCTAAAGGATCTACTTTTACCATACAATGACCTCCGGAAGAAAATTCAAGTGAGGTCACTCCAGTACTGATAGTATATATATCTAGGGTAGAAATTGAAAAATAATGGGGTATGAGGATAGGGTGGACCATATGGTGGGAAAAGGAGAAATTGACTCTATCAATTTCTTGTGTTCCCGCAGTAAAATACATACTTTATGGAATTCAATTCAATGTAAAAAGTGTCGACGAGCTTGTGCCCCTAGAATAACAGCATTACTACGATTGTAAGACGGAATGATCGAATGGATAAATTGACAGACTTGTGGTAAACCATTTTTGCCCGTTTTACTAAATTTCTTACGTCAAAAATAAATCGTAAGTCAAAATTACAAATCATACCTGGTGCTTTCATTCATTTTAAGATTCTGCCTTGCAATATCTCATGAGAATCGTCTTAAAAGACGATTCCAATGAGATGATGCATGGCAGAATTCTATATTTAGTTACTACTGTAGGAGCAGCTTTAGTTCTTGACTTACGAAAAAAATGATCGTAAGATGCTTAGTAAACCAGGACCAGGGGCCCGTTTTACTAAGCGACTTACGATAATTTTTTGCGTAAGTCAAAAATTAAAGTTGCCTCTACAGTAGTACGTAAATTTCGAATTCTGCAATGCAACATCTCCTTGGAATCGTCTTCTAAAGACGATTTCAATGAGATATTGCAAGGCAGAATCAAACAAAGCACGAAAGCGCCAGGTACGATTTATGATTTTGACTTACGATCAATTTTTTCGTAAGAACTTAAGTAAAACGGGCCCCAGGACCAGGACAACCAGGACACGGACCAGGGAAACGATAAAAGACGAAGATGCGAAATGTAAATATTCATTGACACTTATCGACATTTTCAACTTTTTTGTT
Organism: Fragum whitleyi; assembly: GCA_948146395.1. Taxonomy (NCBI): domain Eukaryota; kingdom Metazoa; phylum Mollusca; class Bivalvia; order Cardiida; family Cardiidae; genus Fragum; species Fragum whitleyi. Next base: position 48,490,580 of record OX411557.1, read on the forward strand.
TTTTTTTAAGCAATCTTATTTGCTTTTGAAAATTTTATGTAAAATTGCCCTTTAGCCATCGTTACTTAATTCAAATAAATTCAAATAAGTTCATTTAAGCAACATTAAGACTCTTTATCCTATTTACCTTACATCTTTGGAGAATTCCCGTTCAGTCCGCTCACAGGAAGGATCTTGTCCCATAACAGAAACTTGTGATCGCTCTATATGTGTCCTCTCTTTATTACTAGATATATGCATAGGTGTATGTTTCGCTTCATGGCACTGCTGTTCTAACTCTCATTGTAGAGATTTCTATGATCACGAGTGAAGACCGCTCGCACCCGTGTATCTTATCGTATCCCAATTAGATTAGGCCTGTTTGCAATGCTATTTTTTTTTTACAAATAGGCGATCTTTTTAGCTCACCTGAGCACGAAAGGCTCAAGGTGAGCTATTTTGATCGTACAATGTCCGTCGTACGTCGTACGTCGTCCACAATTTCTTTAAATAAACATCTTCCCCTCTTAAACCGGTGGACCAATCTTGTTGAAACTTTGCAGGGATGTTCCTTGGGTCAAGCTCCACCAAAGTTGTTCGAATAAATGAAATCCTCCCTTAACTTTCCCTTCACCCTTAACATAAAGGGTGAAAATAGGAAAAAAAAACTTCAAAAATAATTTTCTCTGAAACCAGAAGGCAGAGAGCTTTCATATTTAGTATTAAGCATCATCTAGTGGACCTCTACCAAGTCCATATCAAGACCCTGGGGTTATATTTGGGCTCCATCCAGGCGCAACCCTATTTACATGGAATCAAAGAGTGAAAAACATTAAAAATCTTCTTCTCTGAAACCAGATGGTAGAAAGTTTTCATATTTGGTATGAAGCATCATCTAATGGAACTCTACAAAGTTTGTTCATATCAAGACCCTGGGGTCACATTTGGGCTCCACCCGGGTGCATCTCTTTTTCATCAAAAAATCAAAGAGCCAAAAGGCATATCCTTGCTCTTGGCTGAAAACATTCCATGGTATTGATCTTATGTAGTAGAAATTATCTCCTTGTTGACAACCGCCCATTGAATTAATGTGATGTCCCAGGGGTCAAAGAGACTCAGGTGAGCGATCTATGACCATCATAGTCCTCTTGTCTAAAACTTCCTTAGTACAGCTTGTTAGCTCGACTGGCAGTAGGTCACCGTGGCTATTATCATGGCGCTGTGTCTGTCGTGCGTCCGTCCGGTCATAAACTTTTTCTTTAAGAATCTTCTCCTCCGAAACTACTGGATGAACCAAACTTCACAGGAATGATGCTCTTTCAAAGTTGTTCGAGGATTTTTGATCCAGTAATAGATGACATTTCTCGAAATCTAATCAATGGTTATCAACCAAATTTAATTGGAATATTCCTTGAGTGACCCTTTGTTAGTCTACAAAAAAAAAGTTTGATAAGATAAATTCATCTTTTATGGGCGGAGGTCAATTCTCTATATGTTATATAGTGAAAACTGCGAAAATAGTTTCATAGAATTAAACTTATTAATATCAACCAAATTTCACCAGAATTGTCCTCTAGTGACCGTCTATCAGTCTTTGAAATAATTTTGCTCTGAAAAAAAAAAAAAAAACATAAGTCTTTTTATGGGCGGAGGTTATTTCTCTATATATTATATAATGAAAACTTTGAAAATCATATTTCAGAACCTAACTGATTGACATCAACCAAATTTCACTGGAATATTCAATTGGTAAAACTTTATCAGACTACAAAATAAAATTGTGATAGGATACATAATATGTATTAAACTGGCGGAGGTCATTTTTTTTCCTCTTCTTTAATTGTGAATATTTCTTTGCAGTAATATTTCAGTAGTTGACTTATCATTCTTGTAGAAAAAAAAGTGGAAAATCACTTAAAAAGGCTTTAATTCTAATCTTATCATATCAGCTGATTCAGGCTTGAGGGGCAATTCAGGTGCATCAGCAGCTCTAGTTAAAAGCTTTAGTTACGAGGTTTTGGAAAAACAACGATGAAATGTTGTCATAAAGAGCATTTACAATGTTTTGTGTTATTCACCATTCAAGTAGGTTATCGTCGATTTTTTACCAAAACCTTGAAATACAGCTTTAAACAATCTGTAGTTACGGGGTTTTAGTAGAACACCGTCGTTATGTACATGTGCCACGAGATAGTACTTTTATATATATATATATGACCCGTCACGCGAAAAGGGACCATCAATTTTTTTACCAAAACCTTGAAATACAGCTTTAAACAATCTGTAGTTACGGGGTTTTAGTAGAACACCGTCGTTATGTACATGTGCCACGAGATAGTACTTTTATATATATATATATGACCCGTCACGCGAAAAGGGACCATCCGGGAATTCTGGAAAATGAAATATTGAAAAAGAGATTTGGTCAAGCATAGGTCAATCAGAAGTCGCATTTCAAAAAGAATTTACACTGGAAGGTAGATTTATCATTCTAGATTCAGAAAATAACCACGGTGCATACAGTTTCAACCCTAGTCAGTTTGTGAAATCCACGCAGTCTGACTAGGGTCAACAATCTACGCACTTCCCAGATGGTCCCTTTTCGCGTGACAGGTCACGTACATCCAAGAACAATACGTCATGATAATTACCTCAAAGCCGAGACTAAATGATATTGATTTTTTAAGATACTAACGAGTTATTGTTTTCACCATGTAACAATTTTCAATGTTTTAATCATATCAAAGTCAAATAAATTCAGGTCAGAGTATTTCAAGTTAAAATCACGAATATGCAAATTGTTGTTAAAAGTAGATTCCTTATATCATTTTATGTTATCAGGCGGGATATAACCTCGTTACAAATGTTTTTTTTGTAGCCTGTCCTGCGTTCAGGATGATAAAACAGTACAAATTGTTTGCCAAGTGTAACCCGCGTAAGTTTGCACTGTTTTATAATCCTGAACGAAGGCCATGTCAATCAGAGGGTGCGAATCAAAAACAAAGCATAGGAAAGGGGAGGTTTGTATGTTTTACGCCCTTTTTGCCATTATTCAAGTCGTATCGGTGGCAGCTGGAGCACCTTACAACGGATTCCTGATATTTATCACACCAGAACTACCATGACATCCTTGCATAGCCTCCAGTTGCTGTCCCAAATAGGTCGACGATTATTAACCCATTGGTGGAAGACAAATAGTCGGAAAGTCGTCGTCGGGAATCGAACCCGCTACATTTCGATTGATAGTCCTACGCACTAGAATCGATTGACCAATTAAAAAGTCTTTTTAAGGTAGTGGACCCGTAATAGCTTCGCAACGTTTCCGAAGTTATGAACTTTTACTGTGTTAACCGAGATTTCCTAATGATTTCATTAGGAAACCTCGATAAACACTGTTAAAGTTCATTACTTCCGAAACGTTGCTAAGCTATCACGGGTCCACTACCTTAATAAGATGACTGTTTAACTTCGTCATTTTTCTCCATTTTGTCTGTTGAAAATATTTTCGTATATATGGGCGATGGTGGCTGGAATGGCGAGGAAAGATGATTCAAACCATGGTCTGAAATAATTAAAATATGTTTTCTGTTTATTTCAGCCGGAAGGTTCGTCGGATGCCATAGCATACGTAAACCAGAAGCGTGTGAATATATTGGAGAGGGGGATAAAACTATGGTTTGCTTCTGTAACGCTGATTATTGCAATCAGCCTTTTTCCCGCAAATTTACCAAACTATAATACGTAGACCTGAAGGGTGCGAATATATTTTTGAGATTGGAATAAAACGATGATATACCGATTATTGAAATAAGGCTTTTTCCTGAATATTTACCAAACGAGAATATTTCAATTTTAGTTGTGTCCACCCATATTCGTTTTTTGGCCTGATTTAGCAGGCCATAGGAAACAACCCTGTATCCTGGAAATTGCCTAGGAAAAAGATAACCGAGTCAAAAACCGAACAATGTTTATACTACGTAACTTTTTTTGTGCTCACGCGCGCGCAAAAAAAAAATAGGTCTAGTATACGTCATCATCTTTTGTGCGACACGAAGTGTTTTGTGTGTTCAACACAGTGCTTGCATGTCACTAGCTGTGCTAAAATCAAAGTAGGAGTGACCCCACCGGATTTTTGGCCTTTGATCTTTGTTCTATTTAAAATTGCACTCTTTTCCGGTGCTGTGGTCGGTTCCACAGAAAGGTTTGACCTATGACCTTTTTAGCCATTCATCTTCGTACAATGTCCTACCTTAAAATAAAAAAAAAACTTGGGAAACTCCCTTCAACTTTTGGGGTACCCAAGCTTAAGTAGAGGTACCGTATTTTTTCCACCTATGAAGAGGACAGTTACTTTGGGTACGACCTCCACCCCTTATCCGTCCTTTCGCAAAGGAAATCGTACACAGAGAAGCTCAAATCAAGCGTTAAATCAAAGAAGAGATGAAAAACTAGGCGAAAAGAACAAAAATGAGCACACGGGTTACTATTTTACTATCAAAATTAACGTTTCAATGTAGCACTACTTTTTCTAAAGGATCTACTTTTACCATACAATGACCTCTGGAAGAAAATTCAAGTGAGGTCACTCCAGTACTGATAGTATATATATCTAGGGTAGAAATTGAAAAATAATGGGGTATGAGGATAGGGTGGACCATATGGTGGGAAAGGGAGAAATTGACCCTATCATTTTCTTGCGTTCCCACAGTAAAATACATTCTTTATGGAATTCAAATCAATGTAAAAAGAGCAGACGAGCTTGTGCCCATAGAATAACAGCATTACTTCAATTGTAAGACGGAATGATCGAATGGATAAATTGGCAGACTTGTAGTAAACCATTTTTGCCCGTTTTACTAAATTTCTTGCGTCAAAAATAAATCGTAAGTCAAAATTACAAATCATACCTGGTGTTTTCATTCATTATGAGATTCTACCTTGCAATATCTCATGAGAATCGTCTTAAAAGACGATTCCAATGAGATGATGCATGGCAGAATTCTATAGTTAGTTACTACTGTCGGAGCAGCTTTAGTTCGTGACTTACGAAAAAAATGATCGTAAGATGTTTAGTAAAACAGGCCCAGGACCAGGACAATCAGGACACGGATCAGGGAAACGGTAAAAGACGAAGATGTGAAATGTAAATATCCATTGACACTTATCGACATTTCCAACAATTTTGTTTTTTTAAGCAATCTTATTTGCTTTTGACAATTTTATGTAAAATTGCCCTTTACCTATTAAGCCTCTTTTTCTTATGTACCTTGCATCTTTGGAGAACTCCGGTTCAGTCCGCTCACAGGAAGGAACCTCTCCCATAACAGAAACTTGTGATCTCTCAATCCGTGCGTCCTCTTTTTATTGCTAGATATACACATAAGTGTTTGTATAGCTGCATGGCATTGCTGTTCTGACTCTCATTGTAAAGATTTCTGTGATCACGAGTGAAAACCGCTCGGACCCGCGAATCTAAGCGTATCTCAATCAGACAAGGCCTGTGAATCTACATGCGTGTATGCAATAGTCCTGTTACAGATCTGAAAGACTAATCACACTTGCACTTATTGTATATGAATCCGCTTCGCATTGATGTGTTTTTTTATAAATCGTCGATGCTATTCTAAAACCTCGTTAGTACAGCTTGTTAGCTCGACTGGCCAAAGGCCACTGGGGCTATTGTTTGTGCTGTGTCCGTCGCGCGTCAGCCCGTCCGTCCGTAAACTTTTTCTTTAAATATATTCTCCTCAGAAACCACTGGATGAAGTTTAACCAAATTTCACAGGAATGATCCGATTTCAAAGTTGTTCAAGGATTTTTGATCCAATGAAAAAAAGGCTTTAATGGGCGTGGCTGATTTCCATATATGATAATATGTGATTTTTCCCAGAATCTAATCAATTGATATCAACCAAATTTCACTACAATATTCCTTGAGTGACCCTTTATCCGTCTAAAACTATTGTGATAAGATGAAAAATGCGTCTTTTGTAGGCGGGGGTCATTTCTCTATATTATATATAGAGGAAACTTTGAAAATCGTTTTCTCAGAATTTAACTATATTCTTAAAGCGCACGCGATCTTTATAAACACTGGATCAATCCATAGGCAGCCGACACATGATTTTTCAAAAAAAAATAATAAAAACATGTGTATTAATATAGACAAGGAATTGGACTCCACCAAGGCCATTCTAACCCGCTTCTTCAACCCAGAATCGATTTCTCGCACATTTTAAGAGAAAGTTCTAAAGTAAAATGCTCGATAACAAGCCAAGTCATTATTTTGTACGTTGTAGATATGATTTTGACCACAAAGTAATCGGGTGTTTGCGTACCAAACTTCAAACTATAAACATTATGTCAAAGTCAGATAGTCGGACACAGGTTCGTAACACTCATGTCAACCCTCAAATGCATGCATACCCACTGGGGCCATCGAAGTTATTTACATACATCAAGGTTTTTTTAATTCTATTATCTCAGGTTCGATACTTTTCGATAAGTAACCTGCACTACCTATAGAAAATATCGATACAACCGTGTCAATGTTAGCATCATCGCATGCAGTTAACTGTCCCGCAATCTGAGCTGAAGCTGCTGACGTGTACTCACTTTCTAAAGATTCGGGGTCTGAATTGGTATTTACAACCCATATAAACTTTCTGATGATGTTTAATGGAGTAAATCCTAATTCATTACTTTCAGAAATGAGTCTGTGCGTGACATTTCAAACAATTTGACATGTCCTAGAAAGCTAAATAGTCCAAAAAGAAGATTACCTGACAGTCAGGGCTCTTGTTAGTGTTTAAATTTAAAGAGTCATTGACTACTTAACCATGAAGTTCTGGGGGTCAAAACTGATTTTAAAAGGGTCAAAACTACACGAAAATTTGAAGGATAACACAGTTTGACCTTCAGAAATTTATATCAAGGGGGTCAAAATGAGATAAATTTTTAATGGTCAAATGAAGTTATTTACAGATTTTTGGGAGTCAAAGCCCTGGTTTAAGGGTCAAACACAAGACCTGACTGTCTTAAGATACTTCCAGACCTCTTCTATTTACAGAGCCCATAGTAAAGACTATAATCAGACTGTGCAGATGCACATGCTCACCAAAGACTTTTACTTGGCTCACTTTTGAATTTGTTGGAAATGTCACGCACTGGCTTAAATTCAATTTCATCCATTAACAATCGAATTTATTTACAAATGTTTCCATTGAACGCGTGATCTGAACGGTCAGGTCTATTTGAATTAACTCGTTCTTCAACGCATTATACACATAATTAAATCTTGCTTGCAATTAAAAACCTTTCCTTTTCAAGTTTTGCATATAAAACCATTGTGTGTTAAAGAAAATGTTTGTTTTATTAATGAATGAACGATTGAATGAATGGATGGACGAATGAATTGCGCAGACTGACGTGGGTCGAAACTTTTCGCACTTGGCTTATTTTCTAAATCTAGAATTGTCAATCTATAGTCCGTTTGACTTCTATATGGACCAACCTTTTCATTAATTACAAAACATTGTGTGTGAAAGAAGGATTAGTATCTGGTAAATTCTTAATTTTAGCTTAATACCATTCCAATAAATATTTTTTTAGTATAAAATAGTTTCAAAATAATGATTTTTGTCTATCTAGTTAATGTTGATATTTTCGCTTTTCCGCTCTTAAACACGAGGGGTGCTGGAGGCTGTTAGTATTGGTATATTTTCAAAACTGAGCTCTAAGGTGGACGTCAAGTCCATTACCATGGGTATATCGGGTATTTTTAAAAAGCATGTGATAGGAATTGAACCTTTTCCCTTCGCTTCAATTATGAAAGTACATGTATGAGAAAACCTTGCGATTTAAGAAACCAATAACTTTCGTTTGAAAGTAAAATTATAACTTTTTTGATATGTTGTTTGTAGCTGTTTCGTGTCTTTCGAAAAATTGGCACAAAAATTTAACAGTTAAAAGTGGATTTCATGGCTCACCCCCCGAACTCTACCTATAGTAAGAAAATGTAAACTTACAGGTAAAAGCACGTGGTTTGATACTAAACATTTGACAGAAGAAATGTCCACTATTTCTTATTTGTAGCAACTGATGTATTTCATTTAAATACACTTGTGCATTTTGAATGGCCTAATGTTAATTAGCATATCGACGGTTATGTCATCTTTAACTTAAATATCACGTGATTTGTACTATTATTACTCGCCGGGATTCTCGTTGTGTACTCTTTTCTTAAACTCCCCATGTCAGCTGTACTGAACGGGGAAATCAGTATGTGGACACAATCGCTTTTCAGGACGTACAGTCCTTTGATTTCTAATATGAGTACATTTAAAATTCAAGTGGCATTTTTAAAGGATGGATCGCGATGACTCACTCAAAGATAATAGGTCTATATGACTTATTTAAAGGTCTCGGGTAGGTAAGTAGCATTTGTCACCATTCTATACTCGACTATAAAAGAAAGATGTGTCCTTTTTTACGCAAATATGCTTGGTAGCCATGTGTTTTAAAAAGGAATATTACAAGCTTTTGCGCATACGGTTTTTAAGTAAAACAATCGTGGCAACTTCAAAAATGTGTGTTAAAGGTAGTGTCCCGTATTAATTTCACAACGTTTCAAAAGTCTTGAACTTTTATAATGTTAACCGAGGTTTCCTAATGATTTCATTAGGAAACCTATGTTAACATTGTGAAAGATGTTGTCTTCCAAACTGTTACGGAACCACTACGGGACCACTACCTTAAGATCACACAATTTATAGAAGTTACATTGTATGCGAAAGTAGTTCAAAGATTATCAAAATCATTGACAATATTACTGAGTAAATAAATGTGATCCTTCATGCAAAAAATATCACCTTGAAACGCTGTAAAATTAGTATTTAAAAAAGAGGTGGTTGGTTCGAGAACACGTCAATTAGAGATAGAATTAACTTATAACCAGACAATCACCCTGTGCAAGTTTGAAAAAGATTGTGCCAAAATTGTGACCTCTAGAGTGGAACAAGGGAATCGTTTTAAAGGCTTCTCTTTCCATGATATATGATGGAATGCTACAAAAAATCACTGGAGAAATTCCATATATCCAGACAAATATTCTGTGCATGAGAATGTTTTAGCGATTTTTTTTCTCAATCTTTAGTGGTTACAATGATAAAGTATCTAATACTTCTTTTCTGAATATCACCAAAAGCAATGGGGATCTTCCTTATGACTAGACAAGAATCCTGAGCAAGTTTTAGAAATATTGCGCCAAAACTGTGACCTCAAAAGTGGCAATAAGTATATTGTCTATAAAGACCCTTATAAGGCCCCTGCAATAAGTCGAAATGCTTCCAAAATCTACACGGGTGACCAAACAAACATCCCTAGCAAATTATATATATCGAATGAGAGTAGTAATGGACGATACCCTGGGTACCAGTACCCAGAGTATCGTCCAGATTTTGGGCAGGCTATTTGTGCATTTGGACTTAGTCTTTTTCACAGAAATGCGAACTTAGGCTTGTGGGGAATATGAGTGTGGACTTAGTCTTTTGTACGAAACATGTGAACTTAGGTTTGTGGGTAATATGCGTGTGGACTTAGTCTTTTTAGGAGAAATGCGGGTTGGTTTGTGAGTAATGTATGTGGACTTAGTCCTTATCTTACCGTCCAAAGACGGAAAGATAGGGACTTGTTATAGGGATTTTGTCTTTGAAATAAGTGGTTGAATGTATTGTGAAAGTGCGGAATGCAAAAGGACTTTGACAATTTGCGAAAGAAAATGAATTCTTTCTTGGTGTTGGGTGGTCCTGAAAAGGACCGTTTTTGTTGGTCGATAGTTATGATCTCTTTAGTAGTGGCTGCATCCAAATCGTGCATTGCAAATTGGACAATGTCTCCTCATTCTTTTCTTTATGACCAATGATTCTCCATTCCATACCACTCTTCTCCTAAATTGAGTACCCATGTAGATGACGTCAGGTAGTGCTCTGTTTAGTTGTTCTGTTGTCCTACCCAAGATGGGTCTATCCAAGTAAATGACATCTTGCAGATTATTCGTTGGTGTCTGCTCAATGGCATTTTCTTGTGGAGAAATGATTTGAGTATCTCTAATCATTCCCTGCACGTGATACAGTCGCTCAGCAATGTTCAGCAATTCCTTTGCTATATCGGTGAGTTCTCTACGAATCGGTTCCATGATCTAGAATGTTAAAGAGTGGAAAATCTGCTATGTATTTATATTGACGACGCGGACCTTGCTGGAAGCACCTCTACTTTGACAAGTAAAATGGATGCCAAGATGGAAATTTGTGTTTTCTCCAAGCATGAAAATACGATATTACTCATTATTCTTTATCATGAATCCGATTCTCTTTACCTTTATCATGAACAATCATGAGAAGGATGGAATATTTAATGACAACAAAACACAAATATTTACATTTTCTATATTTTATTGAACAATGAACTGTGAACTAAGAACAAAATGAACAATCATGAACATATTTACAATCAATTTTATATTACAAAATGTCTATACAATTCTGCTAAATGTCTGTATGAACCCCGATGTGACTACTCTGTCATTTTTGTGTAAGTTCCTTGTGCTGAATGTCTTTCTTAGAAGTTTTTTAAAGTTGTATCCTCTTGCTACCCCATCCAAGGCAAAAATACAATAGTGTCCACAAGCTTTTCCAAGGATGCTTTGAATAGGTTGGTTATTATAAGTCCATGAACGTGAATTATTTTGGATAAAATGAGATATTTCCCTATGAAGTGGTGGAAGACCGTATGAGTCAAAGTACATTGCTTTACCATTTGGATAGAATATAACTGCTACCCAATGTTCTCCTGAGTTGTATGAATCTGCTGTATTGATGATATAAGCCTTCGCATGTGAAGGTTTTCGCTTTGGCAATAAATCCTTTGCACACACTCTTCCATTGAGATTTTTAATCCACACTCCACGATCCAAGATATGTTGAATTTCACTGGTGTACATTATTGATCCCAAGACTGCTTTACTTTATCACTCCAACGTTCTAGCCATGTATCTGTGAATCCGCACAAAATGTTCTTTTTTATACTTTGCCATAGTCGATAGGCTTCTACTGATTCTTGTTCGTTTAGTTTTAATTCTTCAAGTTGTGGATACCATGCCTGCATTATTTTGTATGGATTTACTTTAAGCATTGCTTGCTCAATGAACAAGTCTGTATGTTCTTCTCTACTCATGAATAAGCAAACAGGGTGTTCTATCTGACTCGGATGATCTATTTGACACCCGTTACAATTGTTATGAACTTCTTCATTGATAAGTTCTTGCAGTTGATCCACCATACACTTTTGAAAACTGTTGTGAATGTCATTTTTACGAACTGATTCAATGTTTGATGAATATTTCACTTTCTCTGCTTTTTCTCTAAGTTTTATGGCGTACTGGTAACCAAGCATGATTTTTAGTAATCAGTGATAACTTCTCTAAGACTGTTGATTTCGATTTGATTATCGAATTCAGCAAAAACAATAACGTTGATGACTCTAGCAAGGTTAGATCCAAACTAAAGTTCTATTCTCAAGCCTCCAGTTTTTATAGGATGCAACTGTCCTTCTTCACTACCTTGATCTGCTGTGAGATCAAAACCCCAAAGAGCGAAACCAGCATCATATTCCTCTTTTGTTATACCAAATGATTTGTCAGCACCAATGGATTTTGTGGCATTGAACAAAGACAGATATGATCTCAGTGTTAGTCCATTTGTGAAGTCAGGTTCAAATGGTTTACCATGAATACTGTGTCCATTGCATGATACGGCTATTTTTCTTACGTTGAAATGAGAAAAGTTGAATGGGTTTGATGTATAAGATCCATTGAAGGCTCCATTTGTTACCATTCCAATAAAAACACGTTTTGGTAACTGGCCTTGGAACAAATGATCTTCCACTTTTGATAGAGTACCGTTAGTGATTGAAAATGTTTTGACTTCTACTCTACGAATAGGGATTTTCATATTATTCTGTGCAATGAGTTGGTTTAGATTATTTGCAACTACTGGTGACAATTCAACATTTCTAACATGGAAACTTACTGATTCAAACTGAATTTTAACTTTGGGTTCACCTGCATGTTGAATAATGCAAAATTCTGGACGTGACTTATTTAATCTTAGTCTGATTTCCACTCCATTTGGAAGATATTTTTCCTGGAGAAAAACATCTAGATGAAGACGTCCAAATAATTCCACTGTCTTACTTGCTGCAATAGCCGTTATTCGTTGTTTAATCCCTTCGTTATTTCCGGCGGTTTGAGCATCGTTCATATGTCCTGCTGTGTCTTTAATCCAGAGTTCTCCTACTCTCAAATGAGTTTTCTTACTTTCTGGACTATATGACAAAAGGTTTTCAATGTAGGCTCTGTATGGATAATTATTTGATCCACTGGTTATCAGTTTGTTATTCAGGTATAGATCTATGTTACTGAACATACTATGTAAGAAATTATTTACTGGTGCAATGTTAGCACCATCTGCTAAAGGTGAATCATCTGCTGCTTGGATAATTTTAAATTTAACATACAGAAAGGACTGTGATAAATCCGTCCAAAACTCTGTTTGAGGTGGAATCATAAATTCTATTGGTGAATCATTTGCAATTGATGCAACAGGAAAATGTTCAACCCACTGAGATTCCTGCATGCTTGTCATGGTAGGAGGTACTGATAATACATCTAACTCAGTTTTACTACACTCACATGATCCACTTTGCATCATCTTTTTGTCTTTTTGGATTCAAACAATAATGTTAATCAAACATATCTAATGGTCTGGCTGACCTTTTGTTAGTTGGATGTTTCTTTGACGTGATCTTACCACGACGAGATCGAGAATGAGAATGATGTGCTTTGCTTGATTTCTTTTCATTTAAACTCGATAACAACTTGTTAGTCAAATGTTTCAAGGATTGTTTTCCCCGTGACATGAGAACTTTCTTTGGCTTTTTACGATGTACTAAAATGTCTTGTGCTATTCCTAATCCTTGTTTAATACCTTCATCTTTTATTGCATGTAGTCCTGATTTAACCATAGGTTTTATTAGTGGTGTTACTGATCTTAATGCAGATTTAAACAAAGACCCTAAGCCAAAACCATATTGATGTTGAACACCTCTATAAACAGGCACCATGTTTTTTATTTTTGATTTTCTTTGCGCTTACGAAAATGCAACTTTACTATTGTCTTTCCAATGACAAACTGAATAGGATGACCAGAATCACCTGTTATATTAATGTGAATGGAATCAAAATCTGATTTTGAAACTGGAAAATAATGTGGAGCAATAATTTCATGATTGATATGTTGACTTCCATTATCATTTTCAATGGAATTAGATGTTTTAAAAGGTACAACTCGAAGTATTGGAACTAATGTATCACCAACAATGGAATATTCAACAATGTCTGAATATACAAATAAATGATTATATCCTGCATCAATGTTTGGTGAATATTTAAACATTTCAAAAACACTTCGACCTTTGTAAATTGTTTTTCCATCAAACAAAGGATCACCACCAAGTTTTTGAAATAAGGATTTATTGAATTTAATTCCAGTTTTATTAATATTTCTGAATTCAAACTTTGGACGTTTTGATGATTCAGAATATCCAACGTGAATAGTTGCACTACTATCATGAAGTACTTTTCCAATTTCATCATCAATGCATTCATTGACTACATCTAACACATGAGATGGCGAGATGTAAGACCCAGGTGTGAAACGAAATTTGATTGCCCATTTTGCAGCATGTCCTGTTGAATTAGTTTTAAGGGCAGTAATTTCTAATGGATTGTGTTTTCTTCTATTTTCTTCAGATATTTTTTTGTAAATACCAGTATCTGCCGTGATGATATCAAACCTGGCTTCTTCTTCACTTATATTTAGAAATTGACTTGGTGTTATCAATTGTGCAAGTCCAACTTCCCAATCTTCTTTATCAATATGAACAGTTTTAGGTAATTTCACTTTAAAACAACATTGTGTGTTTGAAGGAAAATAGTTCAAAGAACTATCACTAGGCAAAGTTATGTAGAAGGAATTCATTTTTTACCATCAATGAAATCAAATGCTGAATGTTTATTCTGTTTTGTGAATTTTAATCCGGGTGATGGTAGAATGTAGCCTAAAGAACTACTGAGAAGAATTAACCACAATTCACGATTATCACTTTGAATACTAAGATGTACTATAGATGTAGCAATAACGGCATAAATGACTATTATTTGTGATACATAAGTGAACTGATTTTTAGGGACACGATTTCCAAAACATGTGAAAGGGGTTGACTGACTGACACTGTCACCTCCAGATTCCAACTGAGATTGCATGATAATTACTTATGTTTTTATAAGTTTTTTCAAAATCACGTTAAGTATGATTCTGGTATCCAACTCTGAAATTTTTTAGGATAACCTTTCCAACTGACTTTAATTTCTTTGATTATTTTTTTACCTTCACGTCTTGTTCGCTTATCAAGAACTGAATCTATTTCATAAACTTCATCATCTTTTATAAGTTGCAATTCTTGTTCATAAAATGACCCAAGGATAGGTTCATTTGCTAAATCTTTAATTTTATATGTGATTGGAGATGTTTTTGAATTTACATGAGTGATTTCAAATAATTCTTGTGTCCAATTTGGAAGATATCCTTTCTCAAATGTATGTTTTGTTTTATTGATACGAACACGATCACCTTTCTTTAATTTTGGTTTCTTTTTTATCTTCTTAATCACTTTTGTTTCACTTTTTGCATATAAGTTCTCTGAAATTTTTGCTTCATTAGAATGATTAACATCTGATGGATTTGCTTTTATGCTCCGGTGAAAAGTATTGTTATAATTATTCACAAAGTTTTGAAGAACATCAATGTATCTTCGTGTTTTTTCATGAGTGAAATATTTCCACATTCTAGTTTTCAACGTACGTTGAAATTTTTCCACAATACTTGCTTTAGTCTCTGGATTATCTGTAGTGAAATAATGGACCTTTTTCTTTTTCAAAAACGTTTGAAAGTCTTTGTTTTTGAACTCACTTCCTTTATCTGTTTGTAATGATAGAGGTTTTCGTGATTTAAGGATGGACTGAAATGCATTTATCAATGTTTTTCCCATCTTATTCTTGATAGGTACTACCCATGCAAATTTTGAAAAGACATCAATAACACAAAGTAAATATCTAAACCCATTATTTTGATTTGAAAATTGTTGCATGTCTGCTAAATCAGCTTGCCATTGGTGATCGATTCCTGCAACAATTGTTTTACGTCTTTGAAATTTTCTTCGAATAGGTTTATGTAAGGTGTATGTTGATTCCCCTTGTAACCATTTTTTAACATCTTGATATGATATGGTTTTCAAAATGGACTTCGCTGCTTTGTATAATTCTTTTATGCTTGAATATGCAACTTTATTTTTATTTAATCCATAATATAATTTTCTTAACAGTGCTTCTTTGGACTTACGCTTCAGTATGCCTCCCATGACTGAAGACTTTTAGAAATTGAATCTTTTTTTATAGGACTTAAAAGTTGTTGAGTGTAAAGATCTTTTCTTTTTTCTTTTTCATGAGTCGTGGCATATGGTGACATTTTTCTTAAGTGGCTTAAGGTTCTCTTCTTTATGGTTTTCATTTTGGTTGGAGATCTTACTAAACTTCTGGCGGGGGTTTTAAAGGGTGTACTAAAACTTATTTCTCATTCACTAGATTCACTTTCAGGCAGATATTTTTGCATCCATTGCCATCTTGACATGTTTCCGACTACTTCTTGTGGAGCATTGCTTTCATGTAAAGCTTTAGAGAATACTTCCCAACCCCTAGGTTCAATTCCTTTTCTCTTACGTAATGAATCATTTATGAGATCAATAATATTTGAACCTGGGATAGGTTTTCCTTTATATGTAACCATACCTTGATTATCCCATGATATGTTATCATTATCTCTAAGAATATTTAACAGAAGCTTAGCTTTTCTCTGCATGGTTTTAGGTACACTTTCTAAGATACGATCATGTAATGAAACATTTATTGATTCTGTTCTTGAATCCGCTTCTTGATTTTTTGAAGATTGGGGTAATGTTGGATTTTTCACTTTTTCAAATGAATTTTGTAGTTTGAACAATGTTTCTCCATACGTTTGTGCTTTGTCTGTTTCAGAAATATCAGTTCTTTCTAATGTATTTTTCATATCCTTATAAAGGTGGGAAACATTGGTTACTTGTGGATTTTGTGGTAGAATAGGTTTATGACTTTGTTCATCTCTCCATTGCTTCATATCATTCAGTACTTGGACAGGAACAATGACCATTTTTCTTACTGACATTTTTTGTAAAGGTACTTCTTTACAGAAATCACAGGTTCATAAGATTATAAAGCTTTAATTGCACCACCAATCCCTCCTATGACAGCTTTACCTAATAATGGTATTAATGCAGACCCTAACAATGGGAGAAATCCACCCTTCTGATTCAAAATGCGTTTCTTCTTTTTTACAGACACTGATTTTGAAGCAAGATTTCGAAGATGTTGACGGTTTGAATACAACTTCTTCTTCTGAGCATCTGTTAGGTGTACATTGCCTTTTAAAACATTGTGACAACATTCTGATATACATCTTATCACTGGAGATGATAATTCTTTTACTAATTTTTTTCTTAGCTTCGGTGAAGATTTCATTAATGCCATAACCATATGACCATGTTTCCTAATTAAAGGAACTTTTCTTATTTTTTTCACCATGTTATCACTTCTTCAGATAAATCATAAATGATAAAGAGGGTGTAATATCAAAAGTATTTATTAGGTAGAAAATTTTTCTCGTAATGCTGTAAGAGCTATCCTAGCTGGAGAAGATACAGTTCTCATATCCAAAGTTGTTAAGGGTGAAAAGGGTGCAATTCCATATTTTCTGTTTCTAAGTTTCTGCTGACTTGATTTTGGCATACGTCGTGGTGTAATGAAATCACTGTCATAACTTGAATCAGAGGTTGAACTTGAGATTGGGGTTGAAAAACGGGCAGATGAATTCGGAGACATAGAACTTGATAAGAATGAAGGTGGAGATATATGCATCGGTGTTTGTGGTGAATGAATTGATGAAATGGGGGAAACATTTGGTGTAACATTTGTTGATGACATTTTAGAAAAAGGGCTATGTGATCTTCTCATTGTAATGAACCTTTCATCAATCGAGAATTTGTTTTTTGATTTCTTTGGAGAATTTTTCTTTGGTGATTTTCTTTTCAAATTTCTTTTCACAACTTTTTTCTTTGGAGATTTTCTTTTCACAGATTTTTTCTTAGGAGATTTTCTTTTTACAACTTTTTTCTTTGGAGATTTTCTTTTAACAGAATTTTTCTTCTTGGGAGATTTTCTTTTAACAGATTTTTTATCATGACCAAATTTTCTTGCAGTTCTTTCTCCATCCCATCTAAGGAGACTTCTAATTATTACACCACCAAGAAAACCACCACCACCTGGTTTCAATATGATTTTACGTTTTACTTGTTCATTAATGTTTGGATCTGCAAGCTTAGCTACATCATCTCTATGTTTATTCATATATGTAACAGTTTGCTTTGGTAGCTTGATTCTATTTTCAATGATATTTTGTGCTGCCAAAGAAAACCATTTCAATATTTCCTTTAAACCAGCATTCAATAACGCTTCTCTTTCATAATTGTTTGTCTGTCGACTTAAGTTCTGTAGAGCATGAATCACTGATGTAGATGTTCTTGGTAAGGCCATGTTCACTCAATGACTTAGATCAAAAGACTGGACTTGAATGATCACAAGTTCACCCATTTATACAGGTGAATAAATAATTGGACCTTGATCTTCATTCTTTGTATACCATCTATGAAATATATCAGTTCTTAATCTCAATACTTTTTGAGTTCGAGAATGAAAATCAATGACCAAATAACCATGAGGCAAGGATGTTGCATCATTGTACGCAGAAATCAAGTGTGGGGCTTGCATTTGATTTGCTAGAGTCTTTATTTGGTTATTATCACGTTCATTGCGAAAAAGTATCATGTATCTTGAATTCAAACTAATGGTTCTACTTGATTTTGACTGTGAAAACATGTTTTGTGTTATATAGATAACACTTGCATTACGATGATGACCTTTTCTAGTAAACCATAATTTAATTTTCTCTTCATCTTTTTCACCTAACATATCATCAAATATTACTAAATGTGGTATAGATGCATCACTCACAATTTCATTTTCATCTTCAGGTATTCCGTCAATGAAAGTAATGAAATCAAATTTTTCTTTCATGATACTGTATGCATTTTGCCATTCTTTATAACACCAAGTAATTCTTTTTGGTGCAATGTCAAATAAGTCTTCACGATAATCTATCAATTTGTGAACGAATTCTGTTTTACTACATCCACTTGGACCAGAAATGAAAATATTACAAGGATGGTTAAACAAGAGGGAGAGAATATCTACATCCATTTCTTACGTCCTAACCATTCAATGGATAGAAATAAAATGACAAAGATATATTCATTTTATAACTTTTATTCTTTAACATTTTTGAAACATAAAACATTCTTTTACAACATTTTTTACAATAACATTTTTACAATAACATATTTACAATTTCATTTTTTTATTTTATAAAAGACATTTTTAAAAAAATATTTTTTGAAAAATATTTTTTTTAAAAAATATTTTAAAAATATTTTTTAAAAAAATATTTTTCAAAAAATATTTTTTCAAAAAAGTTTTTTGAAATTCACAACTTTCATTTTTTTTAAAAAAATTCATCAACAAGTTTTTAACAGTTCGTTAGTCATGATTAAATCCACCTTTAAGTCCACTTATCCATGTCCAATAATGATTCAATATTGATTCGGATACTATAATGCTTGTCTTTCCTACTTCACGATTTCCTAATTCATATGGAAAGAAGAATGTATTACTATCCGGTTTGTAATCCACTTCATTGACAGGAAGTACTCTACAGGATGAAACTGTGGAGGACACTATTTCTTTGCTAACATCTCTGTCAAATATGATGAATCCCTCTATTGCTTCAACTTCTTCAACAGTAGTTGGAGTAGTTCGATAATTCACATGATCAATCCATGTCTTTCTATACATCATGTAAAAGTTAAATTGCTTAGCTTTTCTTTTAAGTTTCTCAACGAAATCACTACATGTTCTCCCATTCAGCATTGGTGTTTTAAATGTCCACTGATATGTATCTCTATCCCTCCAAAAGTAGAAGTTATTAAGTAAGGTACTCGTCAACACTTTTATTTCACTATCGTCGAACTGTGTATCGTTTATCATCTCCTGTATATATTCTCTCATTTTAAACAATTCTATTGCAGGTTGTCCTCTCGTGATTCCATTTTTCATCTTTCGAATCCACATTGATATACAAACTACTTTCATTCTTTCTTGTATATCTTTATCCATTGTATGATATCCGATGAATATCTTGTAGATCTTTTCACGTAACTCAATTGATAGTGGAAGTTGATAAGGCAACATTTTGAAATTCAGCGTAGATAAATAGTAAATAATAGATGCCAGATATGTTATCATCTTACAGTTCTTTAATCATTTTTCTCATTGAAAGAATTGTCTATAAGATGTAATAATCGTGAAATCTCTTTTTCTAGTTCATTCCTAATCAGTTTTTGTCTTACAAAATCATGTGTTAAGTACAATACCAAATGAACTAAAACAAACATTGTTTTCTAAGAGACAGAATCAAAATCTTAATGTACAGTGTTCAGCTTGTTCACAAGAAATGATATCCCTCTAAAAGTTTTTATTGTTTTTATACCCTAATACTTTCATGTCCAAACGGGACAGTATCTATATCATTGACCATTACTCTCTTTGTATATACTGATCTAAATGTTTTTGTTTGTGCTTCACTAGTGACTTTTCTATCTCTATGTCTCCTGATTCTGCAGTCATAGGTTATCTTAATTTCAGTACTTCGATCCTGCATACATTTTGTGAATGCATCAAAATTGACCAACTTGCAAGTTTTGTAGTCTAAGGTTATACCCTTGACTTTACATTTACTTTCAATATCACCATCTTTGGTAACCAATTGATATGCATAGTTTTTTGGACCCAACCCTCTGAACTTAACAATTTTTGAGTTGGGTTCTTCATCGGTCCATTTCCCCAATCTACTATTGATAATAGGTGGATTCCATAACTGTGGGTCATGAATGTACATGCAACTATCAGTGTCAAAGTACAACACTCTATCATTCAGTTTTTCTAGGCTGCTATATAATTCAAGTCTAGCATAGGCCGTAACATATGATCCGACAATGACATTGGCTGTTCCATGGGTCTCAACATGATCCAGCTTTGATTCATAGTTGACCAGAATGAATGGACATTCTTCATTGAATATTTCTACATGTTTGATAATGTAGTTAGGGTTGTTGACCAGTTCAAAGTATTTTGATGGTTTTGATATATATTCTGATTGGGTCAATACCTCTCTTTGGGCAAGTTTTCCCCATAGACAATTTAACATTATCTTTGCAAATGCCCTTCTTCCTTTGTTCTTTTTAATCATTGTAGGATCCAGACTGATTCCTTCATCTGATTCATATTCCCGAATAAATGTATCTTTGTCAGCTTGGGTTTTACACCATTCAGGATAACCACTGGCTTCTTGTTTGATTTTCAAAAAGTTGTCAACATACCCCCTAAAGAAATTATTGGAGAGAGATTCAAAGTGCCAAACTTCAAAGACATGAAGTAATCTGTAGCCACAGTCCAAAGCCTTGAACAATTCAACTGTGACCCATGTTCCTATCAACGCTCTCTCGTTTTCATTGTGAGAGCAAGTCTGTGAACTTTCTTCCGCACATGTTCTACATAGTGGAAACATCATTTTGTTATTACAATGTACGGGTAAAATAGGGTGAAGCAAATCATCAGGTGGCAACACCTTACATTTGACAAGACCTTCATACTGCCTAATGTTTTGAATGTCAATGCTTTCGCTTGTCAGGACTTTCGGATGACCAACAGGGTAGGATTTATACTTGCATACATAAGGATACAAAGAGCAAATGTCAATGTACTTAATTTCTTTTTCACTTAATTCGTCTATCTCATGAGCAATCTTGACTGCATTACAACGCCCGCCATACAGTCCGTCCCTTGGATCTATTGGGTCAGAGTATGGGAATAAACCATTGATTACCTCACGATAATCTCTGTCTTTTTTTACTCTTGCATCAAACTCATGTTCCCAAATGTATTCAACTTTATAGCCTAACCTCTTTAGATATTGTAGACGGGCCATTGTATCGTTATACAAAGTTTGCATTGTAAAACCATTAATTGGGTTGGTTTGTAAACGGTTTGGGTAGCAGACTGGACAACCATGCCATAGATCACCAAGAAATTCGTACACTGTGTTGGTTTCTGCATGAAATCCATCAACAGATAAAGACTTGATCTCAAATTCTCCCAAATCCCGGGCATGCTGGATAAAGATACCCTTTTCATTTGCAATACTTTGGAGCCAACGAATGGCTTTCATAGAGAAACGACGCCTGGAGGAATCCTTACTTGAAATAATTGCAATTTGACCTTTAGGCAAATATCTACTTCTCCAGACCTTGTTACATGCATCAGCTATTGTTATAGCTTCCAGTAATGGATCAATACCTCCGTACTCAATAAACACTTTCCTGAAATGACCACACCCCCTTCTGAGGATATCAACATCTGAACGACAATATGACTCCATTTCTTTTTGAAAATTGAAAGTTTCTTTGTTTGTAACCTTTTCATTATACCATTTCATGAACTCTTTTCTTAATTCTGGGGACATAGAGTCACACATGTAATAGGAGGTATCAAGATATGGACCATCATAGTCCCAAAACTGATCAGTGTTGGCAAGATGAGGAAAGAACCCCTTTTTCATTTCTTCCAGACCAAACGTATCAGGGAATTTACCAAGACGAAAGTTCATGAAGTTATAGGAGTCGATCAAACAAACTCCATTCAACTCCAATTTCATGATACTGTTGCCATTCATGATCAGAGATGGGGGTTGATTCCCAATTCTTATTTTTTCATTCAAGATAAATTGGGCATCGTATCCTTTTGCATTGTGAGCTATAGCAGTCATACCCTTGTGCTGCTTAGAGAAAAGCCATTTACAAAAATCAGTCAGAGTGCTATCACCTTGAAATATAACCTCCCTTCCTTCGGCAAACTCACTGCATGTTGAACAGTGATAATCAAGTGACTTATCTATGCATTCATCACAAGCTCTCTGTGCTATGCAATAGTTTGGAATATGCAGACCAGTATCTTGCTTGCATTCGAAATCATAGAAAATAAACAATGGTTTATTCTTTATATCACCTACAACATCATCATCCACATCATCATCACTTTGATCATCCTTGCAAGACTTTTTTTTCTTTTTTAAATTCTCTATCACCATTGTCACCTTTCTGTATCTTACTTTCGTAAGGCTGAATATGACAACGATGATCAGAATTAGTAACCTTTTTGCAGTAACGACACCTTTTCATACCTTTGCAAACATGATTATTTGTTCTAACATTGTATTGTTGCTTGCATTTACTGCAAAGTTTTACCAGATTACATATGGATTTTTTCTTTTTACCTTCAATTCTTCTATGATTATCAAAGCATTCTTGACCAAAAAACTTTCTTTTGCAACCATGACAGTAAAATTCTATGTTGTAAATATCACAACGTGGGGATGTGAAACAAGCTGAACAAATGTACTCACAGTAATGCGACTCTCTATGATCATATCCAATATCACAAAATTCACAATAATAGCCACAGGATAGAAACCCTGTCATACTTGTGATAAAGTCATAATGTCCTTGATGGTAATACAAATGTATCACTTTGCTATCCTGGTACACTACTGGATGTTGAAATGTCATTTCCACTTTAGAATGTTGTTGATGGACTTTGATCACATAGTTCTGCTCGTACAAATAGGTCTGGACCAGCTTGTACTCATCAACTCCACATGGTTTGTTAGGAGAAATTCCTACTTCCATCAGTAAACGTTCAGCTTCATCCTTTTGCAATGTCTTGTTTGAACGTTTGATAAAATTCCATTTTCTTTTCCATTCATCACTATCATCTCGGTTTACATGGTGTATTCCAACGACAACTGCCCTTGCAAAACACATACTGTCTTCTGCATTTTTAATTTCAACAATTGATTGTTTCTTCTTTGCAAATACTTTCGTATCAAGTTCAACTACCTTTCTTTTTTCTCCGCCACTTGGTAATCGTGTGTGTGTAACATCTAATTTCATTTCACCATCATCTACCTTGAATTCAGTATTTGACTGCATGACTTTTTCAATCTCACTTAAGAATATTTCACCATTTAAATCACGCACATCCATTAAAGGTATATGTATCCCCATATCTAAAGCGGGGTGGTTGATGGTAACTCTGATTTTGTCATCTGGTTCAGTATCAAGTGTCTCGCTCAGTTGGGTTGTAATATCATCAAACAAAGTTCCAAGTTGTTGAGGTGAAATTTCATCAAATTCTTTAAATGTCACTGACACAACATGTGAGTCAGTTCTAAATAACCTGGACTTCTTATTTATTACTTTGGACAGCTTGTACTTTTCTCTCATAGATCCAGGCGATTTTTCTTCTTCTACTTCATCATCCGATTCAATAGGTTTCACCTTTTTCTTTTTTGGTATCCAAAATTCATCATCAGATGAATCAGTATCATCTTGTATCGGAACATCTTTTTCCGACTCACTTGCTTTGTTTGACTCATTAGACTCTGAGTCACTGTAGTCCAAAAGTTTAATTCTTTTCCACTTACGTTTATGAAGTGGAATCCAATCATCAATGTCATCTTCTCTTTTTCGTTTTGACATGTTTTCTCTTTCGGGTGTTCACAAAGAACTGATATCGAAATGAAACAAATCACAGCTTTTATAGGGTATTCATGACTCACCAGTTCATAACTGTATAAATACCACGTAGCTTTCATGTTATTTCATCATTCACTCACAAATCTTTGTAGAGAGAAGACATGTCTGAATTAGCTAAGAACATGAATTGTTATGACATTGTGTCAGAAGTTGTGAAAAAGATAAAGAACAGAAAACGTATGCAGGTGTACGTTAACCCATACACCCATGAATACGAAATAACCAACATACCAGCAGACTACCAAATTCAGCATATTGGACCATACGTTGGTATGTTCATGTCTTACCAGTTCAGCAATGATGAATATCGGATTACAAAACAGAATGTATTTGATACACTTACCATAGATGAAATATATGCTCCGGGGATGAAAAGACCTGAATTTTGTTTCATCTGTCACGAAAAGGGTCACTTTGCGAAAGATTGTCCTGAGAAGACGAGGAAGGAGTCTTACTATGCTTTCGTATATGTGAATCCAATAACCCACGACATCATGATCTCAAGAAGAAACGATCGAACACCAGATCTGGACAATATGGAATACGTTGGCGCATTCCTATCACACTGTAATGAACACAACAGATACTGTTTAAGGGTTGATAGAAAAAACACTGTGCAAAAGTTCGGACCAACAAATACACTAAAAAACAAATGTTCAGTGGAAACTCAAACTGCTCATGTTCAACAGGACATTAATAACCATGAAGTAAATGACATCCAGAAAAATGACGGTCAGACAATTGACAATGTGAAAAACGAAACAGAGAGTCAGACTGAGAAAATCTGTTCTCAGGAAAAAGTGGGTAGTGAAGAGATATCAAACCTAAAAGATATCAAATCGGACACTATCATCATGAATGAGGAGAATCAAAACTGTTTTTTCTGTAAGACCAGCGATCACCCGGAAAAAGACATTTGTCCTACACTAGTGATTGACGAAACAAAGAAGTCAAGAAAGAGAAAGACAAAGACTGAATCTGGCATCCCAAAGAAGAAGAGGAAGCAAAACTAAGGAACTTAAACAAATAGACATTTTAAAGGCATTCTATAGAAGAGACATTTAAATGTACATGGACATTTTTGTTCTCGAATTAAATAATGATTGATTGTCATATTACCATTTCATGTTTCATTCATGTTTCATTTGTTTTGTATTTGAATAAATTTAAAAAAGCATTGTCTCCTTTTTATTTTTCACCATCCACCCCAATTTGCAGAAAAGTTAAAAACTTTCAAGACAATTGGATGGTCCTTAAAAGGACCTTTTGATTCCTCCAAGTTCAACATCATTTCAATGAAAAGAAGTTAAACTTGGATATAATTGTACCATCCCCCTTTTCCATTCACTACATTCAGTAGGTGGCATGAACTCCGAAAGATCAGGGTACATATTCCTATCTTTCACATGAAAGGAAGGCATGGTTGGATACAACTGTAACATTTTCTCTTTCCACCCGGAATGTTCAGTTGGTGGTTTGAAGGTTGAAAGATCAGGATATAAATTTCCCGTCTTCACTAACTTTTTCTTCGTATAGAAATTATATCCACGCCGCAACATAAATTCATACAAAGCCTGGTTTCTTTGCTTCAGTTTATCATCCACTTTCTCTTTCTTCATTTTCTTTAAGATTCGTCGAATGAAATCAAAGACAGAATTCATCTTTCAAGATGAAAAAATGTATGGAAAACTGCATTTAAATACTGTTTGAGATGACCTACTAACCTACTGACCCACTGACCTATATAGATAAAACGAACATAATAACCTTCAAATGACTTTGAGAGAATTCAAGTGCTTCCTCCCGGGTACGCGCTCTCTTTAGGGTATAAAAAGACGTCAGTTCTCAAAAAGAAATTCATTCTCTGAAACTGAAACATGGACTCTGAGAACATCCGATCATTTGCCGTGATCTACATTAGGCACCCGCCACCATCGCAGGTTTTGCTTCTTGAGCAAATCCGGTACAAAGCAAGATGGGAGGCCGGGATTTGGACACCAAAGATGGCAGATGACTGGGTAGTGAACGAGTTCTTGGAACCCATCGGCCAGCCAAGGAGAGAAAGAGTTCACCCGAACATTTCCGGTATTTACAGGGAAGAAGAATACTGGGGTTAGAATCTCTTTTCCTCTAGAATAAACGGCCCTTTTTAGGGCCAGCCATATTGCAAGAATGCATCCATTTCTCAAATTGTCACATTTAAAATACACCAAACATAACCCGTATAAAGTATTCAGAATGTAGTTACAAGATTTCATAGACACAATATCGCATTTTCAATAAATTCAACAATACGCTAAGTCAAGTAAAACAATACTTCACTTGCGAGTTTAATCCACCCATCTACATTAAATATCGATTTTTATCTGACATGTACACCGATACCCGTTTCATATCGGAGTTTAACATTTTGAAGCGATAGCCAACCGGTTTTAAATCAGCGTGTTTCAATTAGTCACGTTAAGATTGAATAATGATAAGATTTCAACTCTTTGTCAGTCAAAAATGATAAAAATGACAAGTAATACATTTCAGCTAACATTGCCAGTCATCAAAATAAAAGAAAATCAGTTTCAGGTAGAAAACAAAGGAAAAACATTGGATCTACAGCAGGAATTCACCGTCAATTTCAAAAGTTTTTGCGAATTTATTCCTCACGTTCAATAACTGTGC